>VZRU01005013.1:649599-791777 GCA_013398155.1 Pedionomus torquatus | reverse complement strand
AATATAATATGTTAAAAGTTGAAATTCGTTATTAATTGCTGAACTTTTCCTTAGGATCTGTAAATATTTCAGGAAATAAATGTTTTGAAAGAAGAACACTGGTTCCTCCTCAGCTCCTCCATTTGCACCACTTACAGAAGTATCTTCTGGTGTTATCAAAATACTCTCAATAGTTCTTTTTTCATTATTAGAACAATTGCCATTATCTAAAGTGAAAATCTTGCAAAGCATGGATTAATATTCTATTAGCAACTGAGGACATATTATTAAGAAAACCTGCTAATTTCTCTAACAGCTACAATATTCTAAACTCCTAAAACTCAATGTATGGAAACAAAGAGGAAAGCTTCTGCTGTTCATTGCAGGCAGTTATTTAAAGTGGGAGGGAACAAGTCAAGGTTTTAGTCAAGTGGCTTGATGAAGGAAAAAATTAACATTCTGTTCAGGCTTAAGCTGGGCTGAAGGTCATCAGTAAAGAGGGTTACCTAGGACCTCACACTAAGTCAACATAGAAATGCTTCTATCTAGAAGTCACTCAATAGGTGCAGCTTTCGAAAAATAATAATAAATTTTAAGTCTGATCTGTTTAATGGTTACATATGCTCCTTAAACCCATGAAAAAATGTTTTCTGTTATTGTTAGATCAGCAGTATCCTTTCAGTTCCTATGTTAGTTGTATGAGGGAGAATTGTGCTGTATTTATGAAGAATTTAATAAGTATAAACTTACTATATACACTCTCAGATTAATAGAACTATCACATGAACATTGAGGTTATTAAAAAAATAGTTCAGGATTCAAGTCAGTCATTAAAAAGGTATTTTCCAACAAAGTCTCATACAGAAGTGCAAACATACACCAAATTATTAAATTATTCAGAACTCAACATGACCCAGCATTATTAAAATATCACTGACGGATTTGCACATTTCACTTTCAAGTAACTCCTTTCATCCAGGAGAAGCTCTCTAATATTTTCCCCCCTCTATATCAGACAAGCAAGAAACAGAGAACTGTCTTGGAGTAATTTCTCTTCTTAAACCATCACCATTTAATTTCCAAATGCAGAACTATCTAATAAAGTAAAAAGATTTAAGGTCTCAGTCACGAGGTTTCCAATAATGACAAGTATCTTTAATACACTGCAAGATACAAACAGTATGGAAAACTGTGTCAGTATAAGAAAATACTGAAGCACCTTCCAAGTTTTTCACCTCAAAGCAAAGCTTTGTTCTGACAAGGGGTAATGGTTTAAATTGGAAGAGGAGAGATTTAGATTAGATATTAGGAACAAATTATTTCCAGTGAGGGTAGTGAGGCCCTGGAGCAGGTTGCACAGAGAAGTTGTGGATGCCCCATCCTTGGAAGTGTTCAAGAGTGTTCAAGGCCAGGCTGGATGGGGCTTTGAGCAACCTGTGGGATGTGTCCCTGCCCATGGCAGGGGGGCTGGAACTCGATGATCTTTAGGGTCCCTTCCAACTGTAACAATCCTATGATTCTAATACAAAGTAAAAAAGGAGATTGCTTATTTAAACAGTCTTGCATCATTATTTCATTTATTTAAAAGTCCAAGTCAGGGCTGAATTCTATCATGGCTGATGAAGAAGTAAATCTACTTATAAATATGACAATACATATTTATATTTAATAAAAGATCTGAGAATGAAAATATATATTTGCTTTGAATTCTAAGTATAAGAATTAGCAAACAAGAGAGTCTGACATATTAAACTTCAATCACAAGTCATGATGTTTTCTTTTTGAAATGTATTTAATGCAACACAAACTGAGCTGAGGCTATTTCTTAATTTTAAACATTACAAATATTTTTCTATTTTAAAATTATTTCTTAAAAACCCTTTAGCCTACAACCAACCACCTGATAAGAGGGGATATGTCGAAGTCCTATGAGACACAAGACAGTTACTACAAGAGTATCAAATTTTCCACGTTCCATTTAAGTACAAGCTGTATATGCAAGGGGGAAATGTAGTCAATATACTAAGATGATTTCAGAATAGGTTCTGTGTCAAATATATTGCATATACTTCAAAAATACTATTCCCATAGATCTTAATAAACTTATGAAGTGTTGTGAAAATTGTTTTCAGGTTTGGTGCCAGAATTTAAATCATCTTTTTCCAAGCATGTTCTTAGGGCTTGTCACACCCGTTATTTCTGAAGCTGCACAATTTTGGGCAAGAACATGGAAACCCGGGTTGGTGCTTTACATTAGTGGAATATAGCGGAATGCAAAATGAACTCATTTTATCTTACTTTTTGTGAATGTAGCTAGATTCAAAAAACTTGGAGATCTTTGAAAGAGGCTGCACAGCACCAACTAGCAAAGTGGAGACCAAGTAGACAAAGAAAAAGCATCAGGCCAGGTGAATTATGCTTTAGTTCCACACTGACAAAGTGGTCCCTTGGTATTCATGAAGCCAACAGGTAGAGAGGGAACACTTTTATTTGACACAGCATCCTTAGGCTTCTTGTGCATAAGGAATAGCTTTAAATCTAGGTATTTATTAAATCAAATATCTATTAACAAAAATAATCCAGAGGCATTTCCCATAAACATGAAATTCAACAGACAAGTTAAAGAAAACTTTATATATTTGGGATTATCAAGTGCTCTTTCATTTATAATGATCAAAAGGCATGAAGCAAATTGACTAGTACACGTGTCTGTGCTTTAAGTAAAAGGATGGCAAGAATCTTAAAGGAAGAATTAATTAATGCTGAAAAATATAAATAAAATGGTGACAGAAATGCAATGCGACAAATTACTAAAATAGCTTTAAAAAGTTTTTTTTAATGTCTTAATTTGACATGTGATAAAAATCATCACTTAAAAAAAGATAACATTATTTGCAAATTGAGCAAGAGGACCTGATGATAGCCATATATAATCAGTTGTCACCTTGCAGCTCAATTAGCCCTCATGTAAAAATGAGGCATGTAAGGAGAAATGAGGTTTTGACATTATCTCTGCCAGCAAGATAATTACACAGCCTTCATTTAACAGTAGGGCAACACTACTGTAGCAACAAATTAACTCAGCTCCATTTGCAATTCATGGTGTGTTTTCTCATTTAATACCATTTGTCTTACCCCAAGTGAATGTTTCCATTAGTTTTCTCCAGCACAGCAAAATACTCCTTGACTTCATACATTACATCACCAACTACTTTAGCTCCAGTAACTTTCAGAAAGCTGTATACATTTGATTAAATGATCCCCCCAGTTTTAACTAAACCTTTTTTTTTCCTTGGTGTACAGCCAAATAATAATACAGCAGGTGTTTTTGGATTTAATGAACAAGGAACTGATTCTATAACCCATTCATTTCATTCCTTCAGTTGATGCCAGAAGCCGCAATTTCCTTTCCTTTATGAAAAAATATATTAATATGTATGTATCTACTACAAATATAAATGAAAATTGATCCATTAAAAAAACTAAAAAAGTGATCCACCATTGCTTAACAGAAGCACTATTAAATAGAACAAGATTGTACATAAAACTGAAACCCAAAGACTTAAACCCCAGATTGTCACGTCTGCCTCATAATGTTCAGAAAACCTGCACACACAGGAATTTTATTAGGCATGCAACTTCTCAAATGATACTAAGCAAGGGACTGTGGGCAAGAATTAACTTCCCACAAACTTGGATGTATGCTAGCTTAAAACTTGTACTCTTACCTTAATGCTTGCCAGCTCACAGGAACATTTAATGTTTCAATAGAACACTGAAGAGCTCCTTCGTGCATATACTAAACATTTGTGTACAAAACCAAAGAATACTCTTCCTGGCAGCAATCAGCTAGCTCTACATGTAGTTTTCGTAAATGTGAAGAATAATCAACAGTCACCTGCTGGTGGCTTCGCTGCCAGCTAAGCAGAAGGTAGCATAAGTGTCTGAAAACTACCACACTTTGTGGCTAGGAAAGTATTTATATACTACTACATACTGTTTTGTAAATATTTTAATTGCTAGTCATCTTTATAATGCACACAACCACTAAACCCTTTTCTGAAATGAACATCAATAGCTTAAAGTCTTGCCTAAATCTTTAAAAATCTCCATCTGCTAAAGTAAGGTCCAATCTGCATTGGAATGTCAATTACACTGGAGGTTGAAAATGCACGAGTGTTGTCTGTCCTATGTCATTCAGCAGGAAATGATGAAATTAATTACCGATTTCCAAAGCTGATTTCTTAGCATCTTCATTTTCTTCCTCATAATTACTCCTTCACTGTGATAAAAGAAGCTTTTTTCATTACTTACGCAAAACTCCCAAGATGACCTATAACTTCTTGATCTTCCCAAGGATTCATACTATAAAAGTCTAAAACCTAATACAACTACTATCATACTGTCAAACACATAGAACAGGTAGTAGAGGGTCATTCATCTAATGTGGCAATTCATCAAAAAAAGAACCCACCCAGAACATGTAGGCCTAAAAACCCGAAGTGGTCACCACATACAGTACATACTGAGGCAGCTCAGAACATGTTTCTCAAAAGTAAATTGGCTCTTCGTCTACTTAGGAAATATCCCCCTTCTGCATCAACAAACAAATTCTGAAAAGAAGATATGCATAGGTTTTAATCACATACTGTAAAAGATTAGCTGGTTTTTGCACCAGTTGTAGGTTTGTTATCATTCCCATCATATTGAAAGCTTATCCAACAGATGCCCTCCTCTTACCCTCCAGTAGTTCTTTGTGCACTCAAGATTAACATGCTAACACAATGTTTTTCTGTATTAACCAGCATGAGATATTCGGAGCAGTCTTTGTTGCCACAAAATAAGGAAAGCTGCATTAAAGGCATTCAAATTGTGTTCACTTGCAAGGAGCAAGAGCAAAGTACTATGCTAGCATTTTGTATAGGGTATACCATGCAAAAACTAATTAAAGGGTTTGAAAAACGTTATTATAGATACTCTTTTGAAACTTTGCTTCATTTAAAATTGGCTACCAATGATGTACTGAATGTCACCTTTTTCTAGTAAGAATGAACAGTCTCTCTGATAACAATCTAAACCACTTCAAAAAGCGTAACCTTTTTTTTTAAAAAAAGTATTTAACAAACATGAACTCTGTGCTTGTCAAAGGAAAGCAACAAATACTTTCCAAATGAATTAAAGAGAACAACAGATAGAACTGACATAAAGATGATTTATTTAACTAAAGTTGCTAAGATATATTTAGCCTATAGTAAAAGAAAGGGTGTCACTTTTTGTTACATGATTCCAAGGTGACTGCTTATATTTTGAACTGCTAGGCTAATTCTAGCCTGAGCACAAATCTGTCTTTTATTTCATAATTAATTCTTAGTGTCCAAACCAGTAGATGTCTTTTTTTGTAGCAACGTACTCTGTCTGTTAATTATACCACCATAAAAATCAGGCTTGAAAACAGAATAGTGCTGTGACAGTATGAAAGATTCAGGAATTTCTGAAGGAAATATAGAATTGAGGTTCAAGCAAGCAAATAAGTGACATGAACTCCTCAACTCACTTGATAAGAAACTCAACTTCACAAAAACTTACAATAAGTGGAAAAAAAAGTACATTGAAAATGAAACTGGTTTACCCATGCTGCATCTTAATATGTAGAACAACTGGTATTGTTTTACATACACACAGGTTATATTTTATATCTTTACTCAGAATACTTGTATACAGGATGTGGAACCTCTACCAACAGTGATAAGTCTGTCTCAGTTAGAAAGGTGACAGAAGGGAAAGGAAATTGCTGAAACATACAGCTAACATTAGAGCTCTGGATCACTCTTTGAAAGTCCCACTGTTTACATAAGTGCTTAAATTAACAGTTGAGGCTCCAAAATTAAATTCTTAAAAGCTAGACCCTATGAAATAGCTTCCCTAGAATCAGCTCCTTCACTGCTGTTAGTCACCATCTCCAATGCAATTAATAAGGTATGGCTGCACACATCGTACAAGCATCTGGAATTCACTATGACAGAGAGCTCTAAACACCTATTCTCCTTGAACTTTCTCCTCCGTAAAAATCCTTGGAGAAAATCTAAGTCTTCCTGTGTGCTGAGCAGAGCATTCCTGGGCTCTGCCTGATTGAAATGGGAAGCAATTTCAACAACACGCTCAGAATTCTCTCTGGTGTTTCAGCTAATTTCTGTTACAGCAGAATCTAAGGGAGGCGCTCCTCCTTCAGGAGCTACTCAAAGCATCTGGCTGGGTTTACACCAAACTAGGTCTGTACGTATAGGATGTTTAGCTCTGCAGCCTGAAACTTTAGAAGTAATTGAGTTTCTGCAGTGCAGAATATCCACATTGATTGCTCTCAACTGTGCATATCTTCTATTTGTTAGCTTTCATCTAACCCAGTTCCCAGCTCCATTCCTGAAAACTTACTCAGATGCTTCAGAGTCAGTTTAATTCTAATATAGTTCAAAAAGAATAAAAAAACCTCCAAGTGACCTGTTCCTTGATCTTCCAAAATCTTTTAGTAACACTACAAACTGCGACCAGCAGAGATATGGATGTCCCAGTCTTCCTCTCTTCCTCTTTGCCTGCTATTCTCATCCTACACAGAAGTTCAGGTTCCACACTCAAAGCTTATAGGATTATTTGAATTCCATTACTAATATCACAAAATCTAGTTCCAACCTTCCATCATTTTTCATGCCCCACACATTTTCCTGTTTTCTTTCATGCGATCTCCTCCTCCTCTGTCACAGAGACCAGATTCTGCAATATTTTGTTGTTTGGGTTTTTTTTAAGCTCCTAGTATTAGCAGTTCTTTGACTTCTTCCCATCTCTTGTGCACAGAACATTTTTCATGAACTCATCTGTACAGCTTTCACTCTTTCTCCAGTTAATTCCCTTTGGAAGACCCTCATATGCCATGCTGCCCATGGGAAATCCAGCTGATTTATCCTGACAAGTTAATTAAAAAAAAAATATAAAATCAGCTTATTCTTATTTACAAGCCAACAGTCAAATACCCTGCTACACTATTTCCCTCAATCTCCTTTGCACGTATGTTTTTATCTCCCTGTGGCAGAGACAGTGGTAGGGTTTTTTTTTTTATTTGGAAAGTACCTATTGCTTTGAGAACAACAGAAAACAAGTACATGTATATCCCACTCAACAAGAAACAAAAATTCCAGGCTTGTGTTAGAAGTGACTGATGAAGTCCAGTTACAATAGTAAATGTTTTTGCCTTCTTTCTTTCAATAATTACCTTTTCTGGACTAGGCTAGGTCTACCCTTGCTCTGGAATTTTAATTTTTTTTTTTAGTTTTTATTTTAGTAAAATTGCTTAAGTTAACAGCATACTGCAACCGAAGAGGGGAAATAGTGTTATTAATCCATCCTTTCTTATATTGCTTGCCACCTTCCACCAGCTGTGACATTTATTGGATTTACTGAGCCTATTCAACCTATTGAAAAGCTTAGGGGGTGGGAGGGTGCAAGCAAGTGGACAAATTTGAGTAATTTCAGTGAAATACTGAACTATTCTGCTAGGTGGAAAAGAGCAGGAGAGACCATGCATCCTGTTACTCTCTCTTCCTTTAGAAATTTCAAGCTGTTAAACCAGTTCAGCTGTTCCATTTAACTTCTCTTTAAGAAACTGAATAAAATGTTAAACTTTGGGATGCTGGTAGGGGAACATTATGATAGAAGATTGTTTCAAGTTCTTTACTGAAACAAAGGCCAT
Organism: Pedionomus torquatus; assembly: GCA_013398155.1. Taxonomy (NCBI): domain Eukaryota; kingdom Metazoa; phylum Chordata; class Aves; order Charadriiformes; family Pedionomidae; genus Pedionomus; species Pedionomus torquatus. Next base: position 784,060 of record VZRU01005013.1, on the reverse strand, counting down.
ACTGCTGACTTAACCTATTCTACCTTGAACAGAAAAGATGGAAATAGAATCCAAAAGCCAACAAGGTAAAAGAAATTCTAAAAGTATATTAAGAAAAAAACCCAAGAAAACATTAATAAAGGAAATCCTTAATAAAGGAATAATCCTTTCTTGACATTGTTGTAATGAGGAAATACACATATATGTATTAAAAATGGTTTGGCTCACTTTCTTGGATGCCCAGTTACATTCTCTTGTCCATCTGACAATTAGCTGGATAAAATTAATTTAACAAGGGAGTTGAATGCATATTGAAAAGAAAACATAATTAGAGAGATATAATATGGTAGTTCCCAATATAATAGGGTAAGATCACTGGCTGGAGTCACTTAATTCAGGTGGGATGAGATATCGGGAGGTCTCTAGACCAGTACTCCTCAGATGCGAGGGTAAACCAGGTTACTCAAGGCTTTATTTATCTGGGTCTTGAAAACTGCCTAAGATGGAGACTGCACACCCTTCCAGCCAAACTCTCCCATTGTTCAGCTGATCTCATGTTGAACTGAAATAAGACATTACCTCAAATCTGAATTCTCAGCTAGTTAAAAAAGCGCAATGTATTTTGCTCTTCCAAAAATACATGACTGAAACAAGATCGGTGTGCTGATGGTGAAAGGAGCTAGAAAAACTTCTTTGAATTAAAACTGTAACACAGTCACACCCAGATTTTTGTTCTTTGGAAAAGATTGTTTTGAAGGTGAATAACAAGTAATTCAAAGTACTTCTGTTTATCTTTAGTCACCATATTCATATACCAATCTGATTAGTAGCTAGGTTTTTATTATATTATATTATATATAATATAATAAAGAATATTTTATACATTATTAATACAGAAAACAGTAACATGGAAAGATACATGCAAGTTTAAGAAAAATTAACTATTTCAACTAAATTATTTCCAATTCTTCCTTAAACGCAGAACTGATTGAAGTGAGTGTCTCTAAACCAGCAGATAATATGCTCATTGTACACATAAGATGCATATAACAATGGTCTATTATTACACAATGTTTGTGCATGTCTACACTGGAAAGCTAGCATGTTTCCTTGAGGCAGCAATGGCCTAGTAAAGCTAAACTTACACTGCATACAAGAATTACCTTGCAGCGACAACGAATATAATTGTATCTCTTTATTGCAGAGACAAAAAAAAAAATTCTAAGTTCCACTTGTTTATACTTTAACTATTAATTGTTATTACACATATAACATTATCAAATGAAAATATTTCAATATAAGAATTTAGTATAACCTGGTATTACCCTTCTCGCAAGTTTAGCTATTTAAGCAGTCCATGTTTCTAAAACTGCGGAATAACATTCTAAACTACTGCTTCTCGCTTCAGTTATGGAACAGGAGAAAATTTGAAACATGCTTAGAGAAGTATGGATTACTATTTTTAGGCTTTCTGGGCTTCTTTTTCCAGAAGCAGCAAATCAATATAAACAAGATTTCAATAAATGCTATGCATTTTTACTTATAGCAGAGCAGTTTCTGGGTTTTTTTTTTTAGACTAAAAGAATGTTTCTGTAAGCACATTTCATATTTTGGGCCAGATTCTCAGAAAGCATAGTAATTGGGAGACCTATCTGTACTTTAAAGTGGAAGTCAAAGAGCTGCATGGCTCACTCATGCAGAAACTTTAAGAGGACAAGCTCTTACATTAGTCAGAGAAGTGTTAATGGCTGAGTTCACTAAAACTGGTCAACAACTTAAGGTGAAAGCTTTGGACAGAGAATAAAAAGAGGGAGTTTTGATAAAGCAGACAGTCAGGTTGCAGACTCTGATTGGTTAACATTCCTTGCTGATTTAACAGTGGCAATTCCCAAGATAGGCATTGCTTCTGATGTAGGACTACCAAAGCACTTGAATTTAAATGTTTCCCTGTAAAATTTAAGCACTTGGTCAAGTGCATAAATCTCTATCAAGAGACTGCAGGCACCCTTTCAATATCGAGTACTATTCAGTTAGCCAAAAGACTAAGTGAGATTAAGTCTCTGCCAAAACTGGTTCTTAACTACTCAATTAAATCTGACATGCTTTAAGAGACAAAAGGTGTTTAATCAGTTGTTACAGGTTTTTCTGACAGCTTGAGCGTATGCAGTCTACTCCGTTCTTACTCAAGTCAATACCAAAAACTTCTGCACTGTTGCTTCAAGCCCAGGAAAGGCAACGAGGAATACTTTCCATTTCCAGATTGGATACACACTGGTGCCAAAACTAATTTCGAAGCTTCTGGTAACAGAAAAGACAAAGAAAGTTGTACGGGGATGAGAAAGACTATCATTAGCCCATCAAACATAGACAAGTTTCCAATTACTTTCATAGTCTTATTTTTCAGTTTTAACTTACGTAATCAAAAACTAAAGGTAAAATGTTATCAGAAAGTCTGTCCTGAATTACTCACTAATGCTAAAAAGGGCTGTCTTGCATTCTCCTTTCCATCCTCCTATCAGCTTCACATTCCTGTCAAAGTTGATGTTTCCAGCCTTCTCACTGCAGTTCAATTAAAGAAATCAGAAAGCTAACTTCAACAGAAAAGTTTGGGTTCTTCTCCTTGCCCCCATCTTGGTGAATTAAGGCAGCTCAGAAATGAGTCTTATAATGCAGAGCTATGGCAAGATATAGGGAGGGAACCACATGGCCTGGAGAAGTAAGAGATGGTGTTAAGAGCTAATATAGAATTTAAAAAAGCAAGAAACAAGGAGACAAGCCTTTTCCTTCTGGTGACAGGAAAGCAATGCATCAACTCAGTCACCCCAGAAAAATTTACATTTCAAATTTTCAGACACATTTTTCTTAAATACTAGAAACTCAAAATACCCATTTCAATTCTCATTAACTGAAAAAATTTCAAATATCTCAGCAAACAAGCAGTATTTAGTTTCCTTCAAGCTCTTGACATAATTCAGATAATGCATCACACCCAGAAAGAGGCTTACTGAATTTGTGTATAACAACTCCAATTCAGTAAACAGTTCACAATGCAGAACTGCTTCCCTTTGCATCAAATGAGTTGTGTTATAATGGAATGAGTGTGATACTTGAAAGAATTGCTTACAATTGCACATATGAGAGAAAAAGATAGCTAAGTCTAAATTAAGATGTTAGCTATGAAGTTTCCAATAGGACCTTGACATGACTGTTGACCTACTCATGACATGATCACACCAGTAAGGATTTGGAATTCTATTAGTATTACCAGAGGAAAAAAGTCAAGGAGTCATCAGGAAAACAAATCTATATCTGCTACTCCATCAGCCAATTACTGTTGTTAAAGTGGAATTAGATGAGTATTGACAATGCGAAGGGGATAAGGATTAAGCAGATGACAGAGTATAAGCTAGCATTGCTGTTCTTTTTTTTTTTCCTCCTACAGAAAGCCTGAAAAAAAACTCAGATGGGACAGGAATATGCAACACAGAATACAGTATTATAACTCTGATTGTAGCAGCTACATACATTAGCTTTCCAGCCAATCACAAAACCAGGCCAAAACCCTAAATACAGTATTGAAATGGAGTCCACTAAGGCAAGAGTACAATGTGACATTAACTTAACAACTCATTTCAACCTCAATTATCGGAATGGCATGAAGTAACACAAATTATGTCAGAGGTATTTTTCTTAGTTCTTGAGAACTACTTTATTGTAATAAATGAAACCATAAAAATATCTCAGTTAAATGTAGCAGTCTTCACAAAGACAGTAGACTTTTGATATTTAAGAAGTTAGCTTTATAACCTATTTATAAATCTTTTTAAATACTCTGGGTAATGTGAAAAAGGGTAGACCTGGAATTCTTACTGATTAATTATTTAGACTGAAAACAGCTCTCAGGCTGCAACCTGGCTTAATCATCATCTACAGTCATCATTACCGTCTTTATAAAAAACAGATTCAACTTGTAAAGAGTGCATTTCCACATGGAAGAACAACATACAAAAAAGTAGCAAACCAATTCTTTCAAAATTTTCTTTTGAATCACACACTATCTCCTGAATGTCATTATTTGTAAATTAAAACCATTTGTTTCCAGCAAAAGTATTCAGTTCCTGCCGAGTTATGCAGCTATCACATAGGCTTTTTCCTCCAAGATCAGCAGTACTGAAACCATGAACTCTGTCCCCATGCAAATCAAAGAAAGAAACATACCATGTTCAACCAACTTTGTAGCATTGTATTATTCAGTTTCCTTATTTGGTCCAAATAAATATCAAGAATGGCAGGTGACATAATACAATGTAAGAGGAAATGAGAAGGAAAGAAACTTCTGAATTTCTAAAAATTAAAATTCCAAGTGAGGGATAAAAAAAAGATAGTATGGCGATGCATGCACAGTAAGTATTTAATTGTCTTTAATACTTATTAGTGCTAGTAGATGTCAATGTACTTCATATAAAGTCCATGTTCAAAGTATTAGCATACTATCTTTTCCATTCCATGCTTTACTTTGCTAAACCTAGCAGAGACCCAATTCTTATTCTGTGCTACCAGAAAAGCATGTCTGCTTCCTCCTTGACCCATCATTCTTGGAACTTAAGGGACCTGCCCTGCTTGAAAATTTGCCAAGAATTTTCGTGGTGTTATCTTTTACCAGTACCTTTGGGAAATTTAACCTTAGACACTATTAAGGCAGGAAAACACAACATTTTTAGAATATTCAGACAAAAGTTAAAGTAAGACTTAGAGGTCACTACAGTCATAAATCTCGACACAACAGAAAAGAAAATTAGTATAGCTTTTATTGGTAAAAAGGCTTCAGATATAATGAACTGAAACACAAATAACATTGTCTAAAATAATTAAGGGTAACAGCGGATACTAGTTACTAAACATAACTGAACTGGCTGGCAAACCAATAAAATCCGTGCTTCTAAAGTTTCTATTTTAACTATCTCTTCCTGTCATCACACATTCTGGATAGAGACAAAGGAAACTGGAAACAAAACAACCAACTCCACCTGGCTTATTATGGCTTTACACCTGACACTTAACTGACTTTGAAGTCTAATGAAGGCACAAACAAAGATCAAATATTGAAACATTTATAAGGTTACTCCCACATAGATTTCTCTAATGCTGAATTTATGCCACTAGCCTTTTCTCAAGGGAGTTAATAAATTTCAGTTTGTCACCTCAGCCTGGCTACTTCTTTTCAAGAAACTTCAGATATGTAAAAACCACTTACATCGGAATGACTCCCAAATTTCAGTGGGTTGTCTTAATTTGACAGGAGGAATTTGACTGGGTATTTCTGAAGATACTGGAATGAGGCAGGAAGGAAGAAAGAAACAAACTGAGAGGCATTAGCTCACCTCATTTCCACAAAAAATCACAGTTTAAAAAGGCAAGAAAAAAATTTGCTTTCCACTACAGAATGACAACGGATAACACACCCCTCTCCCTCTCCTAGAGAAAACAGATTTACTATACTGGAAAAAACAGAGATACCAACAGCACAGAATATATCTTCACAGAAGAGGTTACACAATGCTAGCTTTGCATTTCGATTCAAGAATCTAAATATAAGACACCTAGAAATTCAAATTAATATGGTTTGGAGAGACAAAGAAGCTGTTGAATTTTTTCCCTAAGTTATTTGTCTCTACACATATGAAGCAGCTCTGGTATAAATATTTTTTCTTGCCTGTGTACAGGGTAAATACCACCAGCCTCACAGCATGCTTAGATGTCCCACTGCTACAAGGCTCTGGCAATCACTATCAACTTATCTCTGAACACAGAAAATACATATCCAATTTCCAGAAGTTTCTCTACAACTTTGCTGACAAACATCACGGAAATGAAGATTTTCAACAGCCCATGAATTTTTTTTCTACACTTTTCCTTTCCTTCCTTCTTTAATATATTATTTCTATGTAAACAAAGTAGTTGCTGTCATAATCTGTTCTTTCAACTTGCTGCAACTATTCAGATTAAAAATTAGTACAGTATTAAAATAGCTATTTGCTTTTAAAACTTAAGTAACATGCATGTTTAACACCAACAGACAGACACTAGCCAGACCCCACTAAGAGAGAATTTTTACCTTTTCAAAGTAAAAAGAAAACAACTGTTGGTTTCTTTTTCTGTAGAAAAAAAAAATCCTTACCTGTTACAACAACAGATTTTAGGGAACTGGTCAGTTTCCAGGTGGATCTAGCTGGCATTTGGGAAGATTTATATGAACTTATGCTCAGTCTACATTTACAGACAAAAAAGGTTCAAATCTGCAATGTTGTCTTGATTTGTACCAGACGTTCCACCAGCAAATGTTATGCCCAGCTTTAAATTTCAGCTGTTCTTCAGATCAGCAATCAGCAGAACAGGCCGAGCATACATACAGACATGGACAAAAGTTTTAACAGAGTAAGTTAGAGGATGCCCCTGCAGCCCATAAACTACCACTTGTTAATTTGCTTACTCAGGACAAATGAAGTAGTTTAACATCCAGGTGCAAGAGAACAGAAGAGAGAAGCAGTAAGATTATTTGCATTGGTAACTCTTGTACACATATTCTAAAAACAAACTACTATTGCTCAAGCAGCTGGCTGATGACAAGCGGTAGATAAAAGACATAATTATATTGTATCAAAAAAAAAAAAAAAGGAGGGGGGGAGGATAGACCCGTAACGTTTTACTCAAGAGCACTTACAGTAAAAGCAGCCATTTTGAGAACCGATTACAATTACACTCCCATTAAATTTAAGAGCTCTGGAACCCATTTTATTTTTTAGGTATTAAAAACCCCTAACCTTAAGTAGAATTTTCATATTTAAGCACTTACTAAGAGTTGAAAACTCAGAAAGAAAATTTAAGGAGGGTCACATTTGAATGACTGCAACTCTGTATGAATTCACAGCTCAAGTGGCTGCATCTTTTCTCAGTTAGGGGACATTCCAAATACTTGTAACAATGATTGAAACTAAAGGGCAAGAGTAAGAACATACTAACAAGTAACATTCAGAAATATAAACTTAAACCAATCCTCTAAATGTAACCCACCTTGCCAGATCTTTTTTAACTTATTGGAAAAATTGTTCTACTTAATATTGACAAAGAGATCAATCAATACAAATGTAAATCAATACACTTGGAACAAGCGATATATTTTAATTTAAAAATGTTCAAACTGCAGCAGTAAATCCATGCACTTAGCCCATACAAATCATCAGAGGGGTTTGCTTGTTGGGTACTTTTGACAAGATAAGATGGTATGCAAAGCTGAGATGCAAGTAACACAACAAAAAATAAACTTTTGGAAAAATATACTAGCTAAAAATAGGAATAAGTTGAAATAAACTGCATTACCAATGGCTTGAATTTCTCTGATGAAGTCAGGGAAAGGACAGTATGAACAAAAAGTATGGAGTTTGTTTTGCAATCTGCTCCACCTACTTGTTACTGTCATAAAGTTCAGACTCAGGGACTTTTCAGAAAAACGGTCAGCAGAAAGAAAACAGAAAAAGAGAAAAATAGCAGCTCTAAAAGGCTCAAGTGTGAGTAAAAACTCCTCATTTCCTTCTTATGGTATAATACTGCCCCCACACATTCTTCCCATGCTACTTCAAAACTACACTGCTACCTTCCCGAATTTCAGTCTCTTAAAGGTACTAAGCTTAATAAATTTTCAGTAAAAACATACAAATGTAAAATCCATTATCTCAATTTTACATTTTAATATAGAATATACTATACAGAGAGAAAAAAAAGGATCAGGGCTTTTTATGTTATTAAAAAAAAACATACTAAGGTAAAATTAATTTTTTTTTAAGTCAGCAAATATACTCAGCAAATTTGAAAATAAAAGCTAGGTATGAAATCGTTAATAAAAGTTGATGAAGGAGGAGTCTATTAACTATTTATTGAACAAGTAATTTGAGGAGAAGGAGCTAGGACAGTCTTAAGATGATCTCAAGTTAAAGAGGTGTTAAATAATATATTCTACAATAGTTATTTATAATTCTTACTGTATTCTTTATCACTGAAGGGTAATTGGGATAAAGGGAGATAAACCATTCCTAAAGGAAAAATATATGTAGATATTATTTCAGCAATGAAATTATTCGTCTTAAATTCAAAGTTATAGTTTCTTATTCTAGAAACAATGACGTCACCTACATTACATACTACTTGGACTGACAAAAATTTTTTTTGGCAGTGCTACTACTCTTTGTGTTTGTCCTTTGTGCTACAGCCTAGCATATAATCAAGGTTTCTGCAAATAAATTTATCAAGTTCATAGTGACTTGAAATTGGACCACAGCTTTAATCATAACAAATTAGTAATAAGGGCCGACTCTTAATTCACCATGATGCTATGCTAAATTTGTGATGAATGGTAAAAACCTGATAACTATTTTACTTGTAAGCACAGAAAGAGAACATTAGAACCAAGAGTGAGTACTAAATCATACAAACTGATTTCAGCAATTGGGAACTTACAAAAACTGACAAAATGTTCCTCTCTTTTCTTCTCCATTTGGCTGCACTCAAACAGTTGCAGTCAATGGCTCTATATCCAAGTGGAAATCAGTGATGAGTGGTGTTGCTCACAGGTCAGTACTGGGACCAGTGAAATTCACCAGCTCTGTTGGAGACATGCACAGTGGGATTGAGTGAGCAAGTTTGCAGACAACCAAGCTGCGTGGAGCAGTCTGGAGGGAAGGGATACCAAAATATACTCTTCTAATTACCAAGCTGAGTATTTCAGACTGCTGTATCCACCCATCAAGCTGACATAACAGTAAGAAGTGTATTTAATGTATCACAATTGTTCTTTAAAAAGGTTTCTTGTGATATGTTAGCTTGAATAGAGGGTTACATAATTAAGAATGAACATTTATCATGTTATTGCCACTAAAAGCAAAAAAGTGCAAAATATACTGAAAGCAACTGCATCATCTTCCTGATTATTTGAGTTCTATCTTCAAACCAGCCTTTTCTTTCAGCCTACACACCCATCCCATAACAAACTTTTTGTTATACTTTGTGAAGTGTAAAAAAAAAAATTAAATCTGACCTTTCCTGGCAAGCTGCCAAGGCTTTTTATCAAAGTCTTAAAAGTTTTCTACTTTGAATGGGAGAGGGTTGCTGCTTACAATATTCTACCCCTTGCAATCCACGTAAATTACTTCTGCTGGGATGACTGTCTTGAATTGGTCTCTAGAAGCTCAGAGTTCATAATGCTCCTAAATCTGATACAGCATTGAGTTCAGTGTTGATGTATTGCCAAGCAAGGTCTGATGTTGCTTTTCAGTCCCTGCTGTTACAACTCTTTAATGGCAATATGTAAGTAAATATTAGGCTAACTGTAATAAAAAGGTTTTTTGTCATTATTACCAAAACAAGTACAAGCAATGCTGACAAGGAAGGAAATGATAATTACAAAGAATATTGACAAAAAGATTGAAAGAGAAAATGCCATGATATGTTTCTGAGAAATGAGTCCGGGAAACAATGATTCTACAAGGTAATCCAGTGCAGGAACAATGCAATAAAGAAGAGGGCTTCTGGTTTATTTTTTACCTTAAAAAAGACAAGCAAGACATTTTTACTCATCTTTGAACAACACAGAACTCTTAACATTCTTACCAAATATATGAAGCTTAATATTCTGGGGTCACATAACTAGTATCTCTGCAATGGCTTACATGATAAGAAAAAGAGCATCACAGAGGCTGCTGAAAGCAAGTTGGCACTTCATGCGGTGTCCCTCCAAATACTTGCCTCTGCTAACATGTATGTCCACTGAGTCCTAAGGAGCCACAGATTTTTCTGTGGTTTCTGCAATTCATACATCTAAACCAGGTAGAGAGAGGTCTAACTGGCCAAGTCTGATAATTCAGAGAGAATGTGGGAATAAATCACAGCAGCACTCTAAAAACAGACACAGCACTAAGAACAAAAAGAATAAGACTCCTAGAAATGAAAGCCTTAAGTACTAAGATCTGACAAGATAAATATTCCATTTTTTCTGTTTTTAAATTTAAATAATATTTAATAAAATACTTAAGCACAGAGAAACACTTCCATTTGCTTTTGGCAACACAGGACATCACCTGAATAACACATCAGCAAGAACAACCTTTTCTTTTACTATACCCCCATTTTAAAATAATTCCTTTATTTAATAAATACGCATCTTTCTGCTACATGCTCTACATCAAAGATCTTCCCGTGTTCTTCTTAAAGCCCATGCACTATAAACCCTATTCTGCGTCACCGATTTTAAATTTCATCTATAAAAGTAATTTTACATATACCACAAATAACAATACATGCCTCAGTTTCAATATTAAAGCTGTAATTCAATTTCAAGGTTCTTCTGACAGTATTCCAGGATCACTCTTTTTCAAAATGTTACTTGAATTTTTTTGAGTAAATTCACAAACTACCACAAATGAATAGCTCGAAAGCAGACACACTGCATCAAAAAGTTCACTAGGGCTCATTACTATCCATTCAAACAGTACTGAGAAGTTGGTCCTATAGTACAATAATAGAAATTTTAAAAAAAATTTCACAATTCCACCTTCATAATCTATGTCCTACACACATTATTTACAACTTGATATGTATTTTCTTCTTGCATACCTATCAAATGAAAGGAAGGGTATTATTAACTATTAGAGAAATATCTAACTAATACACAATACTAGGCTTGGACTGGATGAAGTTTAGCCTCTATGAATCTGATTACAGTCTCAAGAGAGCTTAATTTTCCCTCTGTAAAGCATAAGATTGTACCAATACAGTCATTGCTGGAAAGTTAACATACAATCACTTGAGGTATAGTGAGTACATGTACTGAAACTATAGTTTTCTACACTGAAGAGAAATCACAACTTTTTGAAAAGCTAACCACAGTGCTTAGAAATTAATTTACTACCTTCTTGTTGGGAAACAAACTGATACCATAGAAATAATTTTCATTGCTTTTTTAAAGCATGAAGTACAGGTGTTATCCAAGCACACAAAAGGTTTTGTATGAGTTATGCATTCAGTTTTCAGTTCTAATTTAACTTCTTTGAATGATTTTGTTGAAGCAAATGGCTTGTGTAAGTAACTTCAGCAACAGACAAATGGGGGAAAACCAAAAAAGAGCCAACCCACTTTTTGCCTCTTCTACATTTTTTCAAGTTTCTCTTTGTACTGCTACAAGCATCTAAATATACAGAACCAAACCATGGCTATCTACTCCTTACATAACTGGGCACAGCTAGCAGGATTTTGGCATCTGGAGTGGGGGGCTGCAGAAGTCACTTGTGCAGGTGGTGGTCAGGGACTGTTTTGTACCAGTCACAGTTGGTGATGGACAAAAAGGACTGTGCACTAAAATGGAACCAGAGGAGTCCTTGGTGTCTCTTTGAAAGAGTACTTAATAACGGGACATAAAAGAGACATGCTGACAGACAAGTCAGAAACAAGACAGACAGGCAGGGCAAACAGTACAGCAGGAAAACAGCTGAAGGAAACAAGCACGAGCTGGAGGCAAGACTGAGGAGGTATGACCCCAAAGAGACCGCAGCTGGTGGGGCAACCCATGCCACCAGCAAAAGAAAAGGAACCTCAATGTACTGACTCTCATCTCCTGCACTTCCTATCATCTCACCGAAGGGACTGAGTGCGATGTTCAGCAACGAGAATGGAGACAAAAAAGCAGGAAGGAGAGGCATCTGGAAGGAAGGTGGACTAGTCTAAATGCTTGATTGTTTTATTTTTCAACACCAGGATCACTAATTGAAAGGCTGCTAAATGGCAATAAATTAAAATGATTGATATTCCCTGACTTGAAGCTGTGATTTGGCCCATGACATACCCCTAAAGCAGGAAAGCTGCCAGCCTTAAAAACAGATAGGTAAGTTTATCCTGGGACTGTAGTACTTTGTAAACACACAAATATACATAATTCTACACCATTAATACTAACTGTAATGGTTTCTGTTGGGATAGAGTTTGCTTTCTTACTAGCAGTCGGCATGGTTCTGTGTTTTGGATCTGAGATGAGAAATAGCACTGATAGCGCACTGCTGTTTCTGGTTGTTGCTAAGCTGTCAAGGCCTTTTCTGCTCCTCACACTGCCCCACCAGTGAGTAGGCTGGGAGTGCACAAGAAGCTGGGGGGGGACACAGCTGGGACAGCTGACCCCAACTGACTGAACATTCCATACGATATTATTTGACCATCAGCATATAAAGTAGGGGAAGGAAGAAGCTGTTTGGAGAGGATGTTTTGTCTTCCCAAGTAACAGTTACACGTGATGGAGCCCTGCTTTCTGGAGATGTCCGAGAAGCTGCCTGTCAATGGCAGGTAGTGAATTAATTCCTTCTTTTGTTTTGCTCAAGCACGTGGTTTGCTTTGCCCATTAAACTATCTTTATTTCAACCCACCAGTTTTTCCTCACTTTTTCTCTTCCAGTTCTTTCCTCCACCCTAATTGGAGGAAGTGAGCAAGCAGCTGTGTGGTCCTAGCTGCTGGGTGGCATTGAACTACACTAACCCAGGGCTTTTTTCCTGTAAAGACAGTTTACTATTTTATTGTTGGTTCCGTAAGTCATTGTTCTATTCATGTTTTACAAAATAACTTTTTTTTATCTTAGTTTTCTGAGAAAGAGGAGATCTGCATAATTTTCTACAACTTTTGACCTCCTAGCACCCCCTCTTTTTAAGCCCATTAGCTTTTAAGCCCATTAGCAAATTTCAGCTGGCTCTAAAAGGAGAGCTGTCTTAAAAGTAAGCTTGCATTTGTGACACCTAATGGGCAGAGTCACCCAAAGTGGTACACCTTCACTCCAGGGAAACATCAGCACAAACTCAGCCAGCTCACAATTCACATCATACACTACCCCTTGTCAGACTGGCACGTAGGAGATATGAGGATTGTATGCTTATATAAAAAGGGAAATGTGGGAATCACTGGGAACAGAGGAAAAGACTGAAATCAGAAAAAAAAAAAAAGGGGGAGCTAAAGTTTCTGCAGCTAAAGGGTTTTTTAGAGTGGTAGCAGAATGAAAGAAAGTTTTTAGTAAAGAAACTAGAGTGCCTTGTGATGATGATAAAATAGAATTTTATTTGCTAACTGTATTTTATATGTCATTAACATGCAAATAGACATTTGTTAATAGAAAATGGATGTTCAAAGTCTGCTATGTGAAATCACAGTAAACATATGCACTTCAGATTCTGAAAGTCCTAGAAGCAGCAATCATTTTTCCAGCCCACAAAATCAAGACAGTGCTTCCCTGTGTAAACAAAAAAATATATGGAATTCCGGGACATGCCAGGAAAGCACACCAATTCAATACCTGGCCAGTACATCACTTGCTAAGACACAGAAACATCACAAGCAAAGAACGGGTATAATCCATATTCTTAGGACAACTCCCTTCACTTGGAACAGGCTAAACACATTTAAAACAAAGCACAAGACAAAACACTTGGACAATCTCAAAGGGGTTCTCCCCAGTCTCCACCTTCCACAACCCACCAACCTGCTGCATATAACAAAAAATTCACGGTAAGGCCTGCCAAAAGAAAACTGCCTCTCTAACCTCAGTTCTTTGGCAGCTTTCAAATCAGCCATTGCCACACAGTAGGTGAGACCCTGCCAAAGCTTCAGGAAATCTTTGACCAGGTGTAAATCATACCGAGAGCAAGAATGAGGATTCCAGTTCTGGATTATCACTTTGGGAGAGGAGGTTTAAAGGTTTTGGGATTTGTCAGCCTTCCACAAATTGCTCTTCAGAGAAAAATTCTTCAGTTTATAGGTGCTGCTCCTCAAACAACAATAAGCAATACTTTTTTTTGTTAAGCCACAAAACATCTAGATGATACTAAACAACACTGGGCATGCAGAACCACAGGACTGATCTATATAAAGCACACAGCCACCTGAATCTCAAGGACGATGCACAAACCTAGATGAGAATCACCAGCTTCCTCAGAATATTCAGTCAGAAGACATGCGTTAAGAAAAGCACATAAAGCTTCCAAATGCCTGCTCATAGAATTTGTGCCAGGCATTTTGCCAAAGGATACATCATTAATGGTTTCAGTGATCTCCCCTTAGAAAGGAGCCTGCCAAGACAAATCCTCTTAGTTATACTAGAAAGATTAAGTGAGGTCAAAAAAATCCCACCTCTCCCCACCCGTGGGCAGTTCACCAGTTTGATAATTCTGATAAAGAAATAAATGAATACTTTAGGTGTTTATGTTTAATTAGTCCAATGCCATCAGTTTCTAATAGCTGGTACTATACTTGCATTTGTGTCTGCTTTGATTAGCTCTCTTAACAGCCAACCAGCTCTGTCACCCTACTGGAATAATCTATTTGGCACAAGTCAAGGCCATTTGAGACTTCTGGGCTATGCTTACAGCATGGCTGGCCACTTTCAACTCCTCCAGCAAGACAGTAAAATAAAGGGGACATCAGACGTACCTGAATTTCCAGACAATTTTCTGTCTCCCTTTAAATTAAGGTAGACATGAGAGACTTTTTACTTTCTTCTGAAGGCATAAGAAATAGTTGTGCTTACGTAATAAACTTTGAGATGATTTAGGGGCCTAAAACATCTCTCTTATGAGGAAAGGCTGAGGGACTTGAATCTTTTTAGTCTGGAAAAGACTGAGCAGGGATCTGATCAATGCCTAAAAATACTTAAAGGATGGGTGTCAAGAGGATGGGGACAGTCTTTTTCCAGTGATGCCCAGTGACAGGACAAGAGATAACAGGCACAAACTTGAACACAAGAAGTTCCATCTAAATGTGAGGAAGAACTTGTTTACTTTGAGTGTGGCAGTGCTCTGGAACAGGCTGCCCAGAGAGGTGGTGGATTCTGCTGCTAATGGGCTATACTGACTCTGCTTAAGTTTTGTCATTTTGTTTTCCTTTACTGTACACACATATCACCTTCCTTTTTTTTTTTTTTGTAGAAATCATGCTCACTATAGGACAGTTTTCTGATTTTGAAGAAAACACATTTGCACTGAAAACAAGCAAGAATTCTCTTCCATGCAACATATGTGGTTTCTGAAATAATCACAGCAAACAGTAAAGTCTCAGAAAGGATAGTATAATGAAGTACTGAAATGATTGTCTTTCTAATGTGACAACTGTTACTTCTCCAAGTTCATTCAGAGCCTTGCATCAGCTTATGCCATTAAACATTCAATATTCCAACTAGGCTTACTGATGCTTTGCTACCTTCTCTCCTCTTAGGCACTTCCAAACAACAGAAGAATGCGCAAAACTAGTTTCTCTTTCTACAGATCATGCATCCTCAGGCTGTTGGTTGCAAATGCTTCTTTCAAAGGTAATTTCCTGGAACTTGGGATTTATTAGTCCTTAGTTAAGTGATCTCCACTGCCCCAAATACATACTTAAAGCAATTAAAACAGACAACATATTTAAAGCAATTTGCTAAAGGATAAAACAAACATACATGATGTCCCTGTTGGGTTCTTCCACTAGTTCCAGGCAGAGTAAGCTACCATTTTTCATGCAGGCTGTAGTTCTTCCAGAGTAGGACTCAGAATAAGAGTCCAAGAGGGACTGTAGACAGACTTGTGTAATTGCTGGAAACTCAGCTTTGTTGCAAGTGTGTCTTTGGTTTTCTAACACACACTGTTATAATTACTACTGGGTAATACCGATTTTGACATTTTAAAGAGGTAATCCCTACTAAACTTACTCTTGAAGAATTTTTTAAATATACGCATTATGACATAGGTATGAAATCTGTATTTGTACACAAGAGTAAGGCTTAAAAAATGTGTAGCAGAATCTTACTTCCACATAAAAATAAGAAATTAACTTTGAGAGATGTGAACACATTGACACTATTTTTAGATGAGCAGGTAAGACATGTAATTAAAGCCTGATCTTTGCCTAAGAAAACATCTGTTTTCTTCACCGTGTAATTAGTAAAATGAATGAATTCCTATCCATCCACACAAATGATTTTTTTTTAAACTCTGACATCAATCACCAAGATGCTTTCAGCTACACAAATTTACCAGTAAGTGATACTGTAGATCATGTTCAAATATGAATGTAATTTTACTCATGGTTATGTCTGAAACATTTTTAAGCCTTTCCTCCTACATTTTGCCCATATGGGCATTTATAATATAAACATATTTATGCGTTAGGAAATATTACATGGCTACATACTAGATTAAGCTTCTCATACACAACTCGTCAGAAAACTGACTAAAAGATCACACTGTTTAACTGGATCAGAACAGGAAATATGCTTATTAGATAAGATTTTTTAAAAATTAAGACTATCCCTCTGTGACACACTACTATATACAGAGCAGGAAACCACTGGACAGTGATCACAATTTCACAAGGCAGATAATCAAATCAATCATTAGAGAGAGTGATGAAAACATTTCTCTTTTCTTCTTTAAAGAAGAATTTAAAATAAATATTTTTAATTATTTAAACTTTAATATTTAATTATTAAATATCTTTAAAATAGTTCCTTCTTTAAAAAGCGTTACTTTTAAGAATGTGAAATGGCAGGTGACCATGCTCAAAGAGGTTAGCATTGGATAATTACAGACAACAAATACTGGGAAAATGTACAGTATGCCTTAGTGATCTCCAGTACTATCATTGTCTTGCTTCTATAAAGGAACAACAAAAGGAGGCTTCAATCATACCCTAAACACCACAGTTGGTTTCTAATTCAAAGGGCAATTCTGACCCTCTGTACTAAAAACCTTTGGCCAAAGTCTGTGTATCTGTTCTTTTGCTACACTTCCTTCAATCTTCCTTTTTGAATCAGGGAGATGTGCAGGAGAAAACCAACTAACAATCTCATATATACTTGTTTTATGAATCTCGCCCTCAGTCAAGAAGTTGCAGTGAAAAGTCTTTTAATCACCCTCTGATCAGAATTTACTGGATTGTATCTAAGTTCAAGGGTATTAAAATGTGGAAAGGAGACTATGAAAAAATGGCTGGGTTATAGATTTTAACTTCTTAACTAGAAAATTGACTCAAAATAGATTTTCTAATTTACAATGAATCAAAAGAAAAAACATTAGACCATAGCAAAAGTGGCACAAATGTATCAAAAAGCAAATGAATAAACATTTGAAAAGATTTATTATTAGAAATTGTAATAAATTTTGGAAAGATGAATCGATTTTAGTTAAAAGGTATAACTGACAATTTATTGGGCGGGAAGATGCATTATTTTCCAATTGTTATCCACCTACAGTAAAACTGATTTGTGTCCTATTGTATTTTATGGAAAAGGAGAGAGCAACTTTCAGTGATTTAGATTAAATGTATTAATCATAACCAGGCACTGTGAACTATATATCTACTATTAAAGAAGATTTTTGACATTTAATTCTGTAGCAATATTTTGGCTCTGTACTACTCTTCCTAAATCCAATTCCTGCTACAGTTGGCAGATTTCTCCCTTTTAATTTTATGGGGCTTAAAGTAGCATTTAACCACCCATGCGGTAAATAATGCAGGATTAGAAATATTTAGTGTTTTGTTTCCCTTTGAAGAGTACTAATCCATCAATCCCCAAATATTTTTAAAACATTTTCCACTTTCTAGTAATATTTAAGATTCACTAAAACATCCTATGTAAATGAAGGTGTTTTTTCTGAAACAATAACAACAACCACATTAAAACCTAAAGAAAACATACATATACATCACTGACTATATTCTGTAGAGAATAAAATTGCAATTTATTGTACACCTACTATATCTATCTGTTTAGTTCTTTGTAAAATAAGTCTTTGAAACTTAGCAATCCAACAGGAAGGGGTCAGAAAGAAGGAGAAGCGGGATACATTTCATCTTACGCTCTTTAAAGTGAACTTCACAAGTGTTTAGAGAAATTTGTCTATAGCAGGACAGTTGCAACAGAGTTTGGTAATCAGCTAGCAGTAAGAAAATTACTGTCTACATAAACATTTTTTGACTGTCTACATAAACATTTTTTGTTTACATAAAAAATTTTTTGTTCTCTGGACTAAGGATAAGTTTCTTTCTTGACCTTTAAAACCATAAATGCAGGAATGCTAACTCAAGGTTGAGACAACAGAGTAACAAAGTCACTCACACTTGTGAAGGCAGGTTTTAAAATTGTGTTAAATGAGGGACTACAAGTTAATAGCGAAGAAAGGAAAAACATACCACTACAAAAATCAGATCATCAGAAGGAAGTGTTTGACAAATCAAATGGCAAGGGTGCCCTGGTTTTGGCCAGGAATGAGTTAATGTTCTTTTTAGTGATTGCTATGAAAGGAATGTCAACATGCATTTTGTTTTAGTTGTTCCTAAGCATTGTTTACACTTTTCAAGGATTCTTTCCAGCTTCCCATAGAAACTGAGGAGTGTAGACAGAAGGATGGAGTGGTCAATTCCCTACCATACACCTGTTGGACTCGGGGCAAGCAGAAATCCACATCACTGCTCATGACACTGCCAATTACCCAGTCTGTGAGTGACTTATGTCATTATTGTTATTATTGTTACTGTTCCTTTTTTCCCTCTTCTCCATGCCCTTCTGATGGAAGGGGGAGAACTCTGCCAGTGGCTTCTTGGTCCTAGCTGCTAGCTGGGGTTAAGCTACAACAAAGACACTGAGCAGAACAGCTGTGGAAGCTATCAAACTGTTGGACTGAAAGGGTTCACTTGATCAGTCATAATGGTTTACACTTCACTTGGAAAAGAAACTAAAAAAGCAGCTGCTGTGTCCTCACTGAAGGGACAGTGATTAAAAGGCAAGGACCAACAGTCTCTTGAACCACTCCAGTTGGAAGCGCTGATGTTAACAAACAAGTGCTTCTTGTCCTCTTTATTCTGATATACAATACGCAGGCTTAGAAATTGGACAAATAGTTTAAGAACACAACCCCCAGAAAGATTACTATGGTTCTGATAAGAGCATACCAACATTATATGTAGGATTTTCCACATCAAGAGATCACTAAACAGACAAACTTCATATTTTCCTGTGACTTACCTCACAGCAATATAATTTACTGATGACCTTCCCATTCTAATAATGCTTATTACCATTTATTTAAAATTACAATGGCAGGCTCAGATATTGGATAAACATGTTAAAGAAAGTATTTACTTCTGTAGCTCATTCAGTTTGAAGATCTCTCAGAAACACTTACAAAGCCTACAGTTGTGAAAAGGGTCTTTTCTGCATTCAGTTACAAGTTTACCTGCTCTAAGTAAATGTGATATCTGTGAGAAGAGGCAGCCGTTGAGAAGTTCTGAGTATTTTCGTCCCTCCTAAAAATCATGCTCTTAACTTGCATATCCAATTCTTATTTCAAGAAACAAAATGGTAAAAAAAATGTCATTTCCCAGCTACATCACAGGTAAGTAAAGCTAGAAGAACCATGGTTCGCTCCACTTCTTTATGGTTATTTTTAACAGGTTATAGAACCTTGTCATTACATCTGACTAACAAAAATCACAGTAATCAAACAGAATGGCAGAAGAGTACCTCTTCATTCCTGTGTTCTACCTCACATCGCAAAATAATTTTCTTGGGCAATTCAATTTCAACATAACACATCACATGTTTGCCACTTTAATTTTCTGTGCTGTATTTTCAAGTTATTTATTATATGCATCTCCACAACAATTTGCTGAAGAGGACACTAAAGACTAGTGCAGTTCAATGCATTGTTTTTAAGGCTGCCTCTTATATACCCTGGATACAAGCCATAGGAACTCAAGACTATATGTAGAAAGAAACTCCAAAAATTTATGTTGAAGTTTGTATTTTTGCTTTTGTTATAAATCAAACAAATGTCAAATATCTGCCTTATAGTAATGATTTGAAAGACAAGCTGCTAAAGTATATTGATCAGACAAGAATTTTCTCAAATACGTATTACACAAAGTAGAGCTGGAACAGAGCAAGCAAAGGAAACAAATGACTGCATCTAAACTGTACCTCTGAACAAATCTAGAAGGTCAATATTAATGGATTTAATCTAGATGTCCAGAGATAGGCAGAGTACTTTTATTAGGCATCTAAATCAACATTGTTTTCCCAAAAGATGGTCACCACAGAAATGCAGTTATAAAAATAGATGGACTGCTTTCAGGTTATTTTGTCTATTGGTAGGCCTCATTCTCCCTCACACCTATTCCAGGCAAAAAGACAAAGGTTGCTTTGGAGTTGAAAATCTATTCACTTGTATGAGTTATGGTTTGAATTAGCAAGCAGCTTTCAACAGTTCGTAAGTTGTATCTGATCTTGCATTTACTTTCAGTTAAAAAAAAATGCTAAACAATGTGTTAGCTGAAATCACTGTCCTGATTTATTTAACATTTATGTTATTAGAGCATAAATGAGCGTTTGCTTATCAGGTATCTGTGCTTATTACACATATGATTTTCTGTCTATTCTCAGCATTAAATGATCAAGTTGCCCAGGAAGCTCAATACAAGGAAATAAGACTCCTAACTTGATTCTGGATACAAGATACCGTTTTACCATTAATTCTTCAAAACGCTGCTATTGAGGTATTAAGAAGTTTCTAGAAGAAACACAGTTGAGTGAAATTTTTGCAGAAAAGACACTAAACCTTTACAGGCAAATTCTTTCCATTAGTTGCACTAAAACACAAAACATTAAAGAACCATTACAGACTTAGGAAGTCAAAACAAGTAAATTAAAAATGTCTGCAGAGGACAAATTTCATTCAACCAGGCACCAGAAAAGGAAATTTGTTATAAGTGGCAGAAAAACAAGAGGAGTAATTATGCTGTCTCATATTTTGATGTTAGAGGTTTTTGAAATCATTGTCTGTAAGGAGTTCTGTAGACTTGTGCATTAAATTTGTTATCAAAACAGACACTAACTGAAGAATAAAAAGGATATAATTATGCTATTTGCCCTGGTTTAAAAGTAAACTTCAGTGAAATTGTAGATTACTATCATTTCAGCACTTGGGTTAAGGTGAATTACAAGGAATGTTGCTCAGACTAACAATTCATAGCACCTGTCATCATGAATACACTACAAGACACATTTAAAAAAAATAAGCAGCACATTTGGCATTTCTGAGACTAATGCTGGGGGCAAGTATTTTGCTTGAAGTGGGATGCTGGTTTTGACACTGTACTTGAAGTGAGAGTCCAAGAAAAGAGACGAAGTCACCACGTTCACTTTAGCTAGACAGACATTAATCTTTGTTGTAAGGGTATGCTTTGATTATCACAGCAGGTGGAATACACCAAGAAAAACCACTGCAAGCTCTGTTGCACAAACAGAATATCTTTCTGTAGTTATACCTAGACAATACCTTAATTTTGTTGATACAGTACAATTGTTGCCTTTACAAGCTATTAATTGCCTGATACATTAACACTACTACTTTTCTGACAGGCATACATTTTGTAAGAATGAAACTAAGACACAATTCAAGACTATACACTCTCATTTACAAGGTAATGGATACAGAAGAATAAAGCCAAGACATGCTTACCTTCACCTGTTAGTGCCTTTATTTTTAATGGGATTTGGAAATCTGACAATCTTCCCCCCCCCTTTTGTTTTCCCATAAAACAAAACTATTTATCATGACTAAGTTCTGAATTGTAGAAGAGTATAATTTGATTCATTCTTTTGGCAAATTGTAGTATATTTGCCACAATTGTGACTATGCACTTGAAGAATCAAAGGTGGGGCCTAAACTGCCATCACAGCAGCACTTCCTCTGCAAAGAGGCTGAATTAATTTGTCTTAAAAAAAACTAAGGAAGCATGAGTGCAGGAAACCCAGCCACCTTCCTCAAGGAATTTTTTCACTCTATGTTGTAAAACTAAGGTATGAGTTAGCTAAAGAGAGAATTAAAAGCGCATGACTTATGCACTACATGTAAATATAAATGCAGATATAAATTTAAGATAACTGCAAACAAGGAAAAACTTTAAAAAATAAAAAGGAATAGCACAGTGAGAACATATGTTTTAAATAGCTGAAAATATATCTGATGACATGAAATCTTAATAAAAACCTCCATTACAAAAACCAAAAGCCCCTATCCTCCTACCCACTTAAAGGAAAATTAGCTCATGACTTCAGCAGTGTAAGCTTTCAAGATGTCATCCTCATAGAGGCCTCAATCCTGATCCTGAAAAATAAAAAGCCTGGAATCCAACAAGAGTTCAGTTTTGTTATCAGATGTCATCTCATACCACTGACAGACACCTCCACAGATTTTGACCTACAGACTATCACACCAGATGACAAAACTCATTAACTAAAGAAAATAATTAAAATCCCACCATTATTTTGTGCACCTCACTGAAACTGAATTCTGTTTTATTTGTGTCAGGCATCCAGCATAAAAGAATTCTCCACAACACCAAATCAGCTTTAACTCAAGAACAATATTTTTCCAAAAGCTGAAGAGCATTCATGAAGAGGCTTCTGACCAATACTATGAAAACAATAAACAAATTATTCTTTAAGGTAGCATTCCTTTGATTTGTAATATGGTTTCTTACCTAATACTGTTTCAATCAATTTCCAAAATGTTTTTACAAGAAAAATAAATCTTCAACCTACCTGGTTGTTTCTCTTCAGTTTGAAAGAACTTAGAAGCAGAAATGTTTTATTTGGTTTTACATTTTGAAAGCAGTTAGCAAAACGCATAAGTGTTCAATACATCTTTTTCTCCTCACATCAGAGTAGTAGTTATCTGACAACACTTTTTTGAGAAAAGCTCTTTTATATTGGAACTTCTGTGAAATTCTGTGACTTTTTCAAAACTGCCCAGACTCCTTCAGGTAACAAGTTTCTGAAATGCAGCTTTCATTCCTTATTTATTTTTGAATAATTACAACTATGTATAGTCAAACTCAACAGTAAAGCTGTGAAAAAAGAAAAAAAAATCCTAGGACCACAAGACTTAAAATAGCATGTTTTTAACATAATGAAATCAAACTTTATGACTTAAAGGTGATGGATGGAAAAAACTGGCAGAGTCAAAAGAAAGCATCCATTTTATTGGTAATGTGCTTTTATATTTTTAGCCCGGTGAAATCCCTTCCCAGCTTCCAGCACACACAGAAAATCCAGGCAGAAAGAGATGGCATGTAAGAGTCCTCAAATGGAACCCTACAAAAACTCTCCCTGTCTGAGACAAGGAATTGTATCTAGAACCACACAAGGAACAGCTAGGACAACAGAACTGATTTTTAAAACCTTCACTTATCTGCATGGAGTTGTGAGCAGAAGTGAAATTTTTCAGTCACAGAGTATTTAGTTGAAGAAAACATTTTCAAATAAAGTCAAGTAGTCATGCTTTATTTGCACTAGCTATAATTATAAATTCTTACTTTCTGTAACTAGTGCCTTTGTGATCTCCCCAGGAATCCATCTGAGAAAAGCACAGAGGCATTAACCATTGAAGGTAGAGTTCATCTAGAATTCTACATCATAGAAATGAACGTTCACATTCCCAATGCATCTGCATTTGTTAGATTTCTTATTTTATTCTGCTAAATACCAAAGTTTCACATTCAAGGACAGAGACACAGTAGTAGATACATGACACACAAGTCTACAAACACATACAGAAAGGAGATGGGATGAAAAAGGCATCTTTTTAAGAAATCAGTGTTTCATTCATAGAACACTACTTCTAAACTGTAGAACTTTTGCCTAACATAAAAGAATGCAGGGGTTGGGAATAGTTGATCAAGTCATATATAGCTGCAGAATTCAACTGAACACTGTAAGATTTCATACAGTCTACCTTATTAAAAGGGTATGTTAAATACTGATATGGTATAGAAGTACATGTATTGTGTTTCTGACTATGATTACAAAATTGCTACTAGCAACTTGACAGGAGGGATCAAAATCATAACGTATTAAAAAAACCACATGCTTTTCTACTTTTCAAATAAAGTTTTTACAAATGATGCTGCCACAAACTAAGCAATGAAGACATGAAGGGCCAGCTTTGTATTTTAGGAGAAAATATGTCTGACATCATTTAATTATGAATTGCATAAAAACATGTACCTGTCTTAAGTAAATTGGGCAATCCAAAGGATCTAAGTCAGTTCTGATTCATTTTTTCTTCATTTTCTTGCTCAGTTTTTTCAGTTGTCACCTGTTGTATCACAACTCATTCAACCTGTGCACTGGATTAGGTGAGGACTTTCATAGTATTTCCATGCCAAGTTTTTACTTCTCTCTTGCTTGTGCAGTGTTGTATGATCATTAGAAAAGTGTTTTGACTCAAAGGCAATACACTCGATCACAAAGACCCATGAGTTTGTTCAAATTAAGCAATTCCATGAAATGCAGGAAGAGCATCTGGACAGAATCTGAGTGCCAGCTGTGGCTACTTCAAATTAAAGTTCACTAACTGGTCCATAAAGAGCAAGCAGCACTCTTCCTCTGATTGTCAGCTCCCACTGCTTCTAGAAACCATGGTATGAAAAGCTGGCAGTTTCCTCAATAGCAAGTAGTAATCATGTTCTTAGCCTGAAATTCTCTTACAAGAAAACACACAAACAGTTGAGCATTGAACACTTTTTGACAGAGGATGATGATGTATCAAGGTACTAACATCACTATTCATTCTGTCTTCCCCAAACATGTAATCTCTTCAAAGGTTTGCTGGCTATAATTGTGGACCTTCAACTACGCTTTCCAAAAAAGTTTAAACTTTTTGAACACATTGACTATATTTCAAAGGCTAACTATACACTTCCATTCCCTAGATACAAACTACACATCCTTCGACTGAATTATGTGTGTCTTAGGTAGCATTTCTCAGTAACAAAATACATTTTTTATTTTGCCTCCCTTAAGTCTGTGTAAAGGTAGTGATAGAGACATCAGACTCCTCACTGTTAAAAAAGAATTAAGTCGCACCAAAACTCTGTTTGATAAGTTGAGTCTGCAGTGTTGTTTCCTCAGGATATTAATCTTTCTAAAAGCATTCTTGCTCTTCTTCACTGTTACCATCTAATAGCAGTAATTACTTCTTGTTCTGTCTTACCAGATGTCACAAGTATTAAATTACTTTTTTTTTTGGTCATTGGATTGAAGTATCTAAAAAAGATTTTTTTTAAGAAGCAATCACTGACAAAAGGAAACACATGAGCTCTGGCTTATACAGCTACATTTGCAAAGACAGATCCTGCACATGTGTCCACAAACATAAATAGTCATTAAGAAGGTCAAAAAACTGCATCTGCAGAGCCAACTGCACATCTATTCTATGTACTTCCATCTAAACACAGCTGCTTAGAAGATATGTTCATGTCAGCCTTGCTTCACAACACTATGTAAATGATATATTTAATAACTGAAGGTAACTGAATTATCCATCTGTAGTAGATTCACTTGTATTTTTGTTATAAAGACAACTACGATACCATCTTTCTATATGAGACACCATGACTGGAAGATAAAATGGTCTCCTAAGGACAATCAAGAAAGCTTAGCAGAAAATAAACATTAGGAATTTTTATTATATAGGTGTTGGCAGTATATCTTCATCAACTGAAATTTAATCACCTTTTTACAATTTAGAGGAAAAAGCAGTTTTTAGGGTAGTTAAGCCATGTATCATCAATACCATGAAGCTCACCTATCAGTTATAATAGCTCCTATAAAATACCAGAGTGAAATTGCAATAAGCCTAGAAAATGGGCTACAAATCCCAGATATGCTCAAGCAAGCACTGAACCAAAAACAAAAATAGGTAGATAGGAAACTAGGAACTAGATAGCATTCATCTAATTCACAACCACTAACAGCAGAGATCACAGGCCAAGGTTTTAAAGCATCTTATTCAGCTCCAAACGGCAATTATTGGACAGGGACTTCAGTTATAAAAACCTTATGCCTTCAAAATGAGTTAAATTTCTAACAACTCCTTTCTATTCTCTCCACATATAATACCTCTTACATTTAAGAAGGTGCTCAGAACCACCTTATTTTGTTTAGGCAAATTAAAATTTGAAAACATTTAATGTTCTGAAATAATAGAGAACATGTATTTTCAGTATTTATCATGCTGGGATATGATTATTACACACTTATAAAGACTGTTCCACATTCTTATCAGAATAGCATTTGGAAGCGAAGAAGAAAGGAATAGACTGCACTACAATGAATATATATTTTAAGATTTTAATTCAAGTCTCTCTTCTCCTCAGGCCCTCCACCAGCGAACAAATTCTTAAAAGTACATTAGAATCTTGTTTTAGAAAAAAAGCTATAGGAAAATCTAATTATTAGATTCTACAAAAAATAATCCAACCGTCTTTGCATTTTTTCCTTCACTTATAAACACTGCTCCTAGAGCTGAAAGCACTAAAAAACACTCCAGACATCTCTCATTCATAGTCACAGCCTTAGAATAGACTCAGTCCAAAGGAATGCATGACATCTGGGATCAGTGCATCACAAGCTTGATTTACATTTTTTGTATATAGCCTTTTCCCTGACCATACAGAAGTCAAGCAAAACTAAGACAATAAGGACAAATTTTGCAAATCAGAATTTCAGGGGGAAAAATAAAATAAAATAAATCAACCATAACTGTGCCACAATATATCCCAGAATGCTTTCAGTACCAGAAAACCTTAAAATAACTTTGGTTTAATTTTCACTGTGAGAGGAGAGAAACATGCTGCCATACAGACCCAAGATATATACTGAAAAGGTTAAATAATGTCCCCTCCATCCCCCAAATCTTTTCCTAAAATCTGTTCAAAATAAGACTTTCTGCCTTTCAAGTATCCATAAATATTCCATTACAACAGAATTGTAATAGGAAGAGTCTATCTATTAAAAGGAGCAGACACACAGTATCAGGCAGCAGTGGCACTGGAGTCTTAACATTGCATTACCTATCTACAACAGCAAGAAAAAATCATGAAAGTAACATACTTTTTTTAAAAAAAACCACAACAGCACAACACCAAAAACGCTAAGAACAGTGCACATTAGCTTACCATAACAAAAGCACCTACCAATGCATTTTGGTTTCCTGAAGCCTTTTTCACACTTCTTGCTGGCATTCCATGAAGATGGCTAAATCTACTCTGGAAACCTACAAGAAATACAAATAGATTTAAGAATATTTTCTATATCATATAACCAATAAAATTGGCACTACACACCAATCTATCAACCTGACTTCAGTTAAACAAAACCATCTTAATACTGTCAAATGCACAGGTGGAAACAAAGATTACAGAATGGAAAAAGTAAGAGAAAGGCTAAATTGTCATGAAAATTCACATTTCTGTAGATAGCCTTACTGCTATTCTGGTTCTATGTGAAGTTGGATGCATAGGCAGAGCACACTGACTTACAGGAGGAAAGTGATTTTTGCGTCACTTCAGTAGCATTAAAAAACACTAAATCTTGTAAATATGCAGAGATTAAGTCCTCAGAAACAATTCTAAGCATCTGGAAAATGAACCTCCCAAAAGTATTTAATACACTCAGTGTGCATAGTAGTGTCTAAAAGTAATTTGACCACTGCTCGCACAAAAGATCTGTATTTGATCGTGAAAGGAGATCCTTGGGGCTGAGGGAAAATACAACAGAATTCTTTAGCGGCAAGCTGAAGTCTGGTATCTTCAATCTTTAGACATGAGTGTGCTCCTAGCTGCAAATGCAACCTAACACTTGTACAACTTAACTGTAGATCCAGTGTCTCCAATGGTATCTAAAGCATGTTAAGGCAAAAAAAAAAAAAAATAAAAAAATTGCTCTTTTCTCAGTTACAGTCTCAATCCTCACTCTAAAGGAACCCTTCCCCCTTCTCTACAAACAATATGGCCCAGCTATAAAGCAGCAAAACAGATGGCCACACTAGTCTTGCCAGCCTTTGAATTAATGAACTTCTACAGAATTCTAAACATTACCACAGATGCCTGGAACAAAATGGAATATAAAGATTCACTTTAAATAGTACTTTATTCTCAATGCAAACACTGAGACAACAAACAAAAGAGTGGGCTGTCAAAGTGAGCCACTTTCTGACTTTTCTAATCATTGACTTCTTAAAAGTTATTTCTCTCTAATATCTTAAAAGTGAAATAGTCCAAGGAAACAAACGAGTAACTCCAAGATCTTGTTAACGTTTTACATATTTTGTATAACCCACAGTATCTTTTTACTGTACCCAAGTGATTCTACAGTTTGCATTTGCCTGATTGCCACTTACCTCTCCTCCCTGCACGGGACATAAGAGGGAAAGTACCAGTTAAGATACTTTCAAAGACTGGATCAGGCAATTCTCTCCCCAGTTCTGTTGAGTCTTCTTGTTCCCACCATGGAATGACCCCCGTAATTCCACATGCTCCACCAGATTCATTTTCGTGAAACCAATCACTCTGCTCATCATCACCTATGTGAGAGCAGTATTCCCCCAAAAGAGAGGGAGGAGCAGAGAAGATAAAAATCAGATGTCACCATCAATAAACACTCTGACAGTACAATTATTCTTTTGCTTTATAGCTATATAACAATTACTCATATATAGCAGTTCTATTCAGAAAATGTTCTCAATAGCATGACAAGTGTTGCCATCAATAAAACCACATAAAATATAATGTTTTAAAACCAATTTACAATAGTGGAAAAACAATAATAAACTAGTTAATCCTTTGGCAATAACTGCAGGGAAATCCATTTAAGTTACTGCACTTTACATATTAACAAAAACCAAGCCTTGATCTCCTGCAGGGTATTAAAAGGTATAAAACTGTGAAACTAGTTCTTTGCAACTGATAATGGTATATAATTAGCTTAATTTCATGATTTGTATGGCTAGTAAAAGGGGAAAACAATCATGAACAGATGTGGCTAAATGAAGTTAATCAGATTAAATTCATTTAGAAATAAGTTTTGAAAAACTTGATTTTAAATGAAAACTGACAGTATCATGCAACTGAGAATTATACTGCATTATACTACAAAGATGGTCATTTTTGCTGACAATATTTATAAATGTAGTATTTAAATACTTGGATTTAAAGTCAGAAGTAAGACAAGACTGACAATCTGATCTTAAACTTAGCTCATAAACACACTGGCAACTAAATTATTATGCTTGTTTTGAAACATGCTCTTTTATACAAACAAAGTAGTTTACAGAAGATCAGAGAATATCTTTGTAAGACATGGAAAATTTACTTTCTCCACTCCAACCCCAATAAGACAGGGAGAAAAGGGAGGAAAAACCCGGCAAAAACTCATGAGTTGAGATAAAGACAGCTTAATAAAACATTATTATTATTATGTTTCTCTTCCATTACTGTTAAAAGAAAATACAAAATGAAATGATGCAATACACTTACAACACCATATGATTGATGGGCCTGTCTGTCCCAAGCAGTGATCCTGGATCCCTGCTCCCTAGCCAATCCCCATTTATATAGTGAGCATGGTGTATATGGTATGGAATATTCCTTTGACCCGCTCGTCTTGCCTATGGTGCCTCTCAGCTTTTACAGGAAGTTGAAAAGTCCTCAATTTAATATCAACATAACTTAGCAACAACTAAAACAATATTCAGCTATGAAACTAAGTACAGAATTCTGAAATAGAGTTTCACTACCAGCTCAAGGACAGAAGCCTGTAACAGGCATGCAGTGCAGTCATAGTGGCTATGGAAAGAAACTAGTATCTCCACTATATGCCCAACAATAGCTTTTTGGGAAAAATACAAAAACACTTTTTGTGCAATTGGAATATTAACAGATGGTTGTTTAACATATTAAGACACCTTATCTGTTATACTATTATACACTTCCCTAACCACTTATGTTGCTTTGTGCCAAAGGCAGACTTAAGATATGAACCTCATAGGCTTTTTCCATCTGACAGCAGAATCCAGGTATACCTATTTTTAGCTTCCTTATCTGTGCTTTTCAAAAAGAAATCCTGAATCCTTTAACCATTTTAACCATATTATCACCTTAAGGCAAGCATAAACTTATTACTATTACTCTTATCCAGGTGAAAACACCCACAGGCATTTTGCTTACCAGTTCCTCCACCTTGAAGAGATTCCATTTTCAAAAGGAGTCAGGGAAGACTGTTGCATTTAATTGTTTCCTGACCTTGTATCTATGGGCAATATAACAGAGGCCTCCTTGCTGAAGAAGTTTGGTAACCAAATACTTGCAGCTCTCAAAAGGCAACACAGTACCCGCAGCAAACATGGACTTACAGGAATTAAAAATTAAAAGCAACTTTTTGGACTTCAGAATACTTCAACATATTCACTATGCTCTCCTTTTCTCTTAGGGATGCTGATTCAGCACAGGGCTACTGCAAATTATTGTATTCTTTCAAGCTACAAGAAAGGTAAAATTTCCAAGCCCATGTATTCTCCTAGACACATGTTTAAAACACAGCAAACTTGTCTGTGGATAATGCTAATGCTTCATGGAACTGAAGGATATTGTGTGATCTCAACTTTATGTTGACCTCTACCACTGCAATCTACATGCAATATTTTGGATTTCCATAACTCGGGTCATACAACTTCATGTTATTTCTTTATCACCTGCAAAGACGATGAACTAACTAGGCAGACCAGCTGAAAACTAGCGGTGATTACACTTGGCCTTGCACATTCCATTTTTTATATAAAATATGTATTAAAAATATATGGATAATGACATCCTGACACCTGCAGGTCCTGTGATGCTATACAAGGTCCGAATTAGTTTCTTGCTAGGGAAGACAAAAGGATGGAATTCTCATATACCAAATGAGTAGTGGGTCATCTTCATAAAGGACACAGTAATGAATATATGTTTAATCATAAAATAATGAACAGCTATCTTTAAAAGCTTAGCCAGATGACATTCTCTGACCTTCTCCAATTTTAACTGTTTAGCACTTTATTAATATAATTTTCCTTCCTATTTGCTTAGATCTTAAAGGACATTCCAAGCACTGTACGTCATGATTTAAGAGGTCTTAAGTCAAACTGTGAATTTCCCCAAGTGCACTAGTAGGTGTAGATGGACTAGGAATGCAGAATGTAGTGATTTATTTGCCATAACCACACTACAAAATTAATGAAAAAATATATTTGCAATTTTACTTCCCCCCTCCAAACACCTACAATATCAACTAGTGTTTGAGAACTGTTTTGTTCATATTGTGTTGAAAGCTTAACTTATAACATGCCTTTTAACCTACAAAATGCCTTTGCAAAGCATACGTGTAAAGTATTTTGAAACTGCAGGTGATTCTACTAGCTAGGCCTACAATAGTTGCGTTATATGTTGCAATGGAAGAGTAGACATTTTGTTTTGAAACTCTTCTTGCAATAGTTTTCTACACTGGACATAACACTGCTTATCATTAAAGTTATTAATAATTGCAAACCAGTTGTTTAAGAAAATTCTATTAGGAATAAAGGAAAGAGTAAGAAAAAAAGGTTACAAGGATTTCTGATGCATAAACTTCTGTCACTAATCATTTTGTTGGCAGGCTCTCCCACCTCCAAACTCAAGGGCTTGATATATGCATAAGATTTTGGTTTTTCACTAGCTATATTAGTTCTTACCTCAAAGTTGCCCAATTTGCAAACCTCTGAAAAAAATACAACCTATGAGAATTCACTTGAGGGTTGTTAATAGTTTAACAGCTACCGTTTCTAGTGACTGCACCCACACTGAGCGTTCTCTGTGATCTTTAGCTTTTTCTACCTTACAGGGTATGCACTGTTTCATGGAAGAAAAAGTATTTGCCACATTGGGATTGCAAAACACTGAGTACCAATTACTTGTGCCACAAGTAGTGAAACAGAACGCAGCAAGAGAGAGGCTTTTGCTGTCTCACATGACTTAACGTAAGCACTGGATAACTTGGAAAAGGAGGACAAGCATGGCCAGGCTTGGATGGGGATTTCATAGCAACAAAACAAATGAAACAAAAAAAGCTATGAGTCTGGAACAGAGGCAGGCTGGAAAAGAAAAGGGTGTAAATGTTTTCAAAAAAGGTTACATGGAACACCACATATTAGAAGCTGAACACAGGATTTTCAAGTCTCAGCAGTTTCATCATGACAACAACAACAACAACAACAACAAAATCTATCAATTAATCCACCATGATCCCCAATTACAGCTACAGCTGGTATTCTTGAATCAAACTATAAAAGTCAAAACTCTTCTGAGAGTCTATGCACAAAAGAGTACAGTTACCATGGTGGAATTTATTTCCATTTCCTTTCTGAAACATTTTGGAAAATAGTAAAGCTGCACTGTTATGCACTCAAGTTCAGAACTCAATATTAAGCTATTTAACCAACTGGCCAACTGCTTGAAGAAATTGCTGTTTTAGATCACTTTATTTTCTGTAAAGTCTGCCCCATTGGATGAATATGCTTTGTGAATTAATTAGAGTTTTACAAGGAGTATTTGTCTATAATAAATGGGATATGGTTCTTAATCTCAGAGACACAAAATGAACAAACGTTACTCTGGAGAACAAGATAGTCTTGTCCTCTGCTACCCAAACTTCTGAATGACAGCAGGCACATCATTTAAACTAAGTATTTCACCAGATGGCATTAATCAATCTCTGGTTCTTCATTTGAGTTAGTGGAAACCAGAAGTCAGAAGTGCAGAAAATTTGAACTACAAATGAGATAAAGACCCTGATGTTCTGAACACATATCCTGGATGAGAGACACTGGGAAGACAGGAATCAGTCTAGCTTTTAAAGACAGCCAACAAAACAAGCCCATTCCAACACTTTCATCCTGTCCTCTTCCAGCTTCATTTCTCTCACCTAGTCTTTTCCTATGCTTTTATCAGATTTATTTCTCTTTCATTCTTTTCAATTTTTTATGTGCCTTAGCTCAGCTATAAATTAATTTACAGAGATAAAATAACCTCTCCTCACTTCAGAAGGGTAGTACAAAGATAAGAGCTACTAACATCTTCTTTGGGGGTAGGGAAAATAAGTATTATTACAAAATAAACAATTTTGGATTACAGTGGGATCCCTGATGGTACTTCCATAGGAAGCCTTCAGAAAAATAGTCTTCACATTGTGATTAATGGAGCAGGGCCAAGTTAAAGACCTGTAAAGACTGGTGTCCCCCAGGAGTCAATACTTGGCCCAGTCCTGTTCAACATATACAACAATGACCTGGACAAGGGGACAGAGCGTATCCTCAGCAAGTTTGCTGACAATACCAAACTGGAAGGGCTGGCTGACACTACAGAACTTTGTGACACCATCCAGCGTGACCTGGACAGGCTAAAGAGCTGGACAGAGAAGAACCTAATGAGGCTCAACAAGGGCAAGTGTAGTGTCATGCACCTGGGGAGGAAGAATGCCAGACACCAATATAGCTTAGGGGTGGACCTGCTGGAAAGCACTTCTGAGGAAAAGGATCTGAGGGCCCTGGTAAATAATAAACTATCCATGAGCCAGCAATGTGTCCTTGTATGCCAAGAGGGTCAATGGAATCCTGGGCTGCACAGGAAAGAGTGTGGTCAAGGGAGGTCATTCTCTCCCTCTACTCTGCAGTGGTAAGGCCACAACTGCAACACTGCATCCAGTTCTGGGCTTCCCAGTTCAAGAGAGACATGGAAATAACCACTGGAGAAAGTCCAGCGTAGGACAACAATGATTAAGGGACTGAAGCACCTCCCTTATGAGGAAAGGCTGAGAAAGCTGGGACTCTCTAGCCTGGTGAAGGTTGAAGGAAGATCTTATTCAAGTTTACAAGTATCTAAAGAGTGGGGTGGGGTTAAGGACGATGGAGCCAGACTCTTTTCAGTGGTTCCTAGTGACAGGACAAGGGGCAATGGGCACATGCTGGAACATAGGAAGTTCTACTCAAATACAAGAAAAAGCTTCTTTCCAGTGAGGGTAACAGAGCCCTGAAACAGGCTGCCCAGCAAGTTGTGGAGTCCCCTTCTTGGGAGATTTTCAAGACCTTCCTGGACGCAGTCCTGAGTAACATGCTCTAGGCAACCCTGCTTTGGCAGGGGTGATGGACTAGATGGTCTCTAGAGGTCCCTTCCAGGTCTGACAATTCCGTGAAAAACAAAACTATAATGCAGATCTAAGAATCTCTGAGATACAGTGTACAGCTAGTGATCTTCTGATCATATCCACAAAATAACCGGTTCAAAGGTGAAATTAAAAAAATATACAATGTTTTGTACTGACAATATCCTTCTCAAGTTTAACTATTGTTCTTTCATTTATATTTCAGAACACTATTTCGGGTCTAGTGCTTTCTGCTTGAAAATTAACTGAATCAAGGTTCAAAATTAAGAATTACAGCTCTATAGCAAAGAATCAACACTAAAAAAGGTAGCACTGCACCAGTGAAAGAACACCAATTCCTCCTCTTTTCTCCTCCCACAAAATATATATGAAAACAAAAGCAAGATAGATGTTTTCAACCATAGTATTCAAAGATTTAAATTATTTAGTTCAGGACTTAAGGACAAAAATATTGATACAAACATATCAGAAGGGTACTTCAAAAATGTATGTTATTATGAAATGTAGTAGGTCATGTTACATATAAACAGAGAACAAAAGTTTTAAAAATTGCAAGTCAGAAGAGAAATTCATATAGGGAAGTAAAAGCAAATCTTTTTGATGTGTTTCAGATTGATCTTTTAACCTCAGATGAAAAATATTTTAATCTAAACTTTTAAATAGCACCTCAATTCTTTAAAAAAAAACAAAACAAAACAAAACTGTTTTAGTATAGCTAACCAGCACAACTCAAAAGAGATACTCAGACCAGGAGGCAGAGCTTATGTAGCACAAGTTACTGTTGAGCAAGGAAGGTAACAACTGTTCTAGGTCTGAAAAGTCATCTCCCTATTGCAGTGTTAAAATAGAAGATAAAGAACCAAAACAGAAGAGACTAAATTACAAATTAGAGAATGCAAAAATCCCAACCAAATCCTAAAAAACAAACATTCCTTTAACCTAGATCACTACTGTGGAATGCGCTAGGATTTGTTTTCTCATATAGTCTATGGCAAACTGCGTAAGAAAACAATCTCCACTACCATTAACTTCAAATTGCAAACAGAAGAGTAAGTCTTAATCACCTGAGAGACTATTTTTGCCGCATTTTTGTATACTGTCACAGACAGCAAGTACCTAGTCCATGAGCTAGGCACTAAGATGCCAACATAATATAGATAAATGTGTTTTACATAAAAAAAATCTTATACTTCCATCCTCAAAAGTTTTATCACATGAGAACAGGATGTATACTCAAGGAAAGTCTTGAATTGTCACAGAATTTTAGATTGATGAAAAATTTTTCAGATGGGAGAAACTTTAAACAGCTTGTATCTTCTAAACTCAGTGTTACATTGCTGAAAAAGTTGTTTGCTTAAAAATAAAAGTTCTGGATGAAAGAGCACTATAAAATCATGCTATATCAATTTGGACTAAAAGAAAGAAACAAGCCACCTCAAAAGTAGTTTTAGAAGTAGTATCATGATCACAGAGTCTTGTCTGAAAACTGGAGCAACTGAAGAATGAACATTTTGTATAGATAATCCTTTGGAGATGCTCAAATTATAAGGAATTTTATTATATTACAGAATGATTCTCAAGACAGCTTTTGACAAAGTCATGGATTCAGGACACCCCCTGGTAACATTTCAAAAAACCCAGAGAGCAAGCTATACTTCAACTCATTAAAATAGTAATAGCAACTGAAATATATTAATTAGCCTATGAAATTATGTGTAATGCTTACAGAATTTGAACTCATGTGGTTTGAGAGATGGAGAAGGGAAAGATTGTTTCAATACCTTGTCTTCCCTCATCATTGGTAAACAATCCAGCATCGCTGCTGCTCAGGCTGCTGGATTCACTGTAATAAGAGAAAGAAAGAAGCAGATCAAAAGAACAATTGATCTTTCAGTCGTAAAATTTTAAGGAGACAAGGCTGTGCTCAAATTGAACTTAAACCCAACAAACATAGGAAAGAAAATAGGATTACTTTTTTTTTTTTTTAATCAAACAGCAAATATCCTACTTCCATTAACTACAAAGCATGTTATTTTTGGCACATAAAACCATGGGAATCTAATGGTACCCTGAGAGTAAGCCAGATGTGACTGCAAAGAGGTGCTGACACAATTGATGCATTTTATTATCTGCTTCCATCAAATGCCCACTGCTCCCTTCTTATGCTGTGCAATTCAGCTTGATCCTGGAACACCACTGCTCAATAAAATAGAAAAAGTCTCAATCAAAAACAGCCTAAGCCTTCCTTTACCACATGGAATATAAGTCTAAAAATTGAATGAACTTTCTAAACATCATTTGCAAACATTTTGGAAAAGACACTGCTTAAGGTTTCATAACATACTACTTGGAAGAAAGAAAAAAGTTTATAATAAAGGTAGTGAATTAAATCAAAATAAAGGTCATCCAGCAGATAATAAGTATGACCAATGATCATAGCATCAGTGAAAAAACCCAAGGTACAGGTTATTTTTCTGTGACTTCCACCATAGCATTAACATTAAAATGTGTGTATAAACACACACACACACCCTTCTCTAAATTCAAAGACATCAATATGTAAGGTATTTTGTTTTTTGCTGTACAAATATAGTTACAAACAATACTCCAGTTGTCTCTAAATAGTAAACCAGACTTGCCTTGTAATAATGCAACCAAAATTTGGTGAGTTTCACACAGATTTTTTGGTA
Organism: Pedionomus torquatus; assembly: GCA_013398155.1. Classification (NCBI taxonomy): domain Eukaryota; kingdom Metazoa; phylum Chordata; class Aves; order Charadriiformes; family Pedionomidae; genus Pedionomus; species Pedionomus torquatus. The sequence goes on along the minus strand of VZRU01005013.1, from coordinate 747,271 downwards.
AATGATTTATTTCATTTTTTGTCAATAAAGTAGCTCTGCTAAGTAATACTCTCACCAAAATTTAATCACATTTTATTTACAGTATGGTGTAAAACAATTTGAAAAAAAAAACAAACCTGTGGTTCACCACACAAAATCAAGTTATACACACTATGGCTACTTTCAGTGTTCCACACAAGCTATTTGTAAGTACTTGTGGTCTGTTTACCTTTCTATACTTATTCATATTAAAAAAAAATACATGCAATTCTATATTTGAATTCAACTTGTTTCAATTATTTTTATTTAGTTTCTAATAATGAGTTAATTTTATTTTTGTTTTTAAATAACTAGTACACTTAGGAAAATTAGTTCCTTTTAAGTGTTAATCTCTTACAAAAATAATCCTAATTTTTTTTTTAAAAAACTTCTAGTGTGACTTCTATAAAACAATTCTAATTATGAGTATACATTTGGGGGTCTAGGAGGCATCCCAATACGATTTGAAATACAACATGGTATGAGGAGACAAAGTAGTGAGTTTTTTTAGAAAGTAATATACATGTAAGAATTGGATATATAGAAAAGAATATAAAAGAATTTTCTATATATGCAAAGATCCATTTTAAAATTAAGTTTTCTGAATCCTCGCTCTGTCTTCAGCTTATCCATATTCTGACTGCATAAGCAATATTTATACAATTTCTTATACATAATATAACCAGAACAGACTTAAGCACTTGCGCAACTGCCCCAAGCAGAAGATAGACACAGGCATGCAATGAGATTGGAACTATCTTTCATGGGGGAGACCAGAACTTCAACTTCCCAATGTTACAAATGCTAGTCTTGCTAGCAAGCGGGCCGACCTCACTTTATTTGCAAGATAGATGACTTCACTGTCCTTACATTTTATTGCTCACAGTTTTACATTATACATCTCAAAGAGAAAACATCCCCTTTTCATAGATTCCTCCAGACAATTTATTGTTTAATTGTACTTTTTAATATGAAAGTTAGGAAATCCTTTAAACTCTAGTGTTTTAGCAAGTTTTCCCACCAAAACTTACAGTTTTGAGAAGCCTCCTTGCTCTAAGTAAATTGTGCAATAATTCTTACTGAAGGACAAGCCAGTTCATGAAAACACAACCAGTTGACATCGTAAAAATTACACGCAATGTTTTGGGGTTTTTTGTTTGCTTGTTTTTAAATCACACTGTAATAATGGCATATCCATTGCAGTCTCTGTTCATTCTCCTCATGCCACAGTTAAATAGAGCAGGGATTACAGGCGAGATAATTGGTACATGGCAGTCATTTCACTGAATAGATTCAAAACCTCTGGAATTAATATATTAACAGCTAAGTACTTGAAATCTACTAGGATGGAATTTATTTCCAGTTTTAATATAACTTTGCACTGTGTATTTCTAATTCCTTTGCTTTGTACTGAGACTTCCTATCCCAGCAATACCTCCAGGAGAAAGCAAAAAGCCACAGATTCCTTCCTTCCAGTCCTGTAAAATAGGGTACGCAAACAACACTTGCAAGAAACAGCTCTGCTATCCAACGAGCTTTCACATCTTTATACATTTGTGGAATCAAAGAAGAAATACTTTTTTATTACTAGTTATTACCTTGGTTTCATGAGACTTGTGATCTCTGTTTACTAACCAAGCCTCTCCCAAGGACAGGCCAGCACTGACTACCAGGCTGGTGGGTAGATGTCTGAGTTTCACTGTTGCTGCCTTTCAAAAGAGGCAGTTGATATTTCTCCTCTATTTAATTTTTAATCCTTTCTTGGAAAAATTACTAAATCGCATGCACACAAACATACAAAACTAGAGCAGCTTTGTCTAGTTTTTATTTTTCCTCTTTCAGCAAGTCTTGCTCAAGTGTGAATTTGGTCCAAGATGCTTTATTAGCTCTCCTTATCTTGTGCAATCTTAAAAAACTTATGTGCCCTTTTAAAATCTACACTTTTCCTTTTAGAATACATTCTTCAGAAGAGTTTGCTAATTGTTTCTGATTGTTCTAGTTAAATTATGTCAAACAAAAGAGCCACTATTGCATTTAAGTAAAGTTTCTTTAAAATGCATTAAAATTATTCACGCACAAAACATTGAGATATAGTATGGACCCAACATGCTTAGATATGGTGGATTTCTCATCACATTTTGGAATGTAAGTTTTCTAATTCAGTGATTTACAAACCTTTTGGTATAGATGACCATTGCAAGAAATTAAGTAAAATGACAGACCATCCCTCAAGCATGTGCATTAGCAGAGAACACTGAAGATAAGAATAGCTTTAAAGGTCATTTATTGGGGTCAGAGACAAACATTTGAAGTATGACTTGAAAAACGACATTGTTCTGTGTAACAAAACATTATGCAATTTGAATGGGAAGATGGATTTTTAAAATTCTTTTAAACATTTCTTTTGTGAAAAATAAAGAAGAAATATTCAGACTGATCTGGAAGTAACACAGTTTGGGGAGTCTACAGAGGATTATTGTATTGATCACTTTTCTCCCCACTCAAAAGTTAGCTACAGAACTTTTGAGTTGGAAAGGTTACCCTTGTAACAAAAGAATTTTTTTTTATACATAAAAAAAAGTGACAACACTGGACATATGATAAACAATAGTTTACCCTAGAAACTAGGAGTTCTCAGCTCCAAGGAAATTTTTAACCCTCTGTCCTTCGGTACTGAACCTGGGGGAATGGACTCCCATTGTCATCAAAGAAGAAAGTTTTCTAAAGGCTTCCTGACAACACACTCCTGTCTTGCATGTTGAATAAGACGTCTGAAGTTACACTGGCTGCCATAAGGACTGCTTCTGCTCTAGTAATGAAGACATTAGAAACAATAAAATTCAGGATTCATTCAGCTGCTTACTGTCTGTAGGTTAGGGACAAAACTACTATGTAATGAAAAGACAGAAAAACTTTTACAACCTTAACTGGAGTTAGTCACCAATACTGCTGTTATTACAGTAACTGATCTGCCTGCTCTGGTCAAACCCCCTGACTATTCTCTGCATCTCAAGTCTACCACTCCAGTGATAAGAAAAAAGCTAAATAGTTTATAGATAAAATGCCTACAAAAAAAACCAACCCAAAACCAGGGACACTGGAGCTGTCAAGGAACTGACCAAAATTAGGTGTTTTAATGAGTCTATATCATTGACAGTTTTGCATTCTGAATCAGGCACAAAGGATAAACAATCAAGTTTACTAGGTCCTGCAGATAACATCCCTTGTGCATGGTGGAAAAATGACTTACACCTTATTGTGTTGTCAAAATACTACTTTGGAAACAATTACCATTGTAGTATAACTGCTGTCTGGAGTGGATGGATGAGGTGTACTGCCAAAGAGTCATCATTCCCCCATTTTTCTAATGGTAAGCTCAGGTGTTTCTGAACTGTAAATTGTTTTTTGCATTTCGTAAATGATGTATATCCTTGGCAACCTGAAGACTTTTTATGTCCATGACACATAAGAACATACTGTCTAAACCGTGACTTTAAACACTACAACTTTTCTGATGAATAGAGATAACAATCAAAGAACCATTGTCTAGAAATTGGAAAAATACTTAATTTTTGTCTTAGAATGATCACCAGTTGAAATACCCAGAAAAAAACCCATATTAATAATTTGTATATTCTGTCATTCTTAATCTCAAAACAGTTCAAACATGTTATTTCAAGAAGCTGTCTTCTTGGTTATTCTTCTGCTACATGACTAATTTATGCTGAATTCCTTAACCTAAGCAACTCATATATATTAAAAATAGTAGACTTAAAAAAAAAAAAAGAGTAACTCATTAAAACACTGAATATTACTGATCTGTTATACCATACACTAGACATTTTAATTCCAGAGTTAAAGAAAAATCCAATTATTCTAAATACAAGCAACAGTAATAAAAGCAAACAAATATTATCCAAAGTTTCAGTAAAAAGGAAAAGAAAGAATAACCTGTCACTCATGTTGTCATCTGAGCCTTTTTGCTCCTCATACTCCATTTTGTCCTTATTTGCTTGGTTCACTTCTTCATTTTCTATAACTACTCCTTCATCCAAGATTTCCGGTCCTTGTCGAGCTGCAGATACTTTTCTTTTTTTCACTTTGCTCTTGGAAAACTCTTGGTGTTGGTATGATTTATTGTTATTGTCCATTTCTTGATCTCTGCTGTTATCCTGCTGTTGAGTTATTGTCAGTGCATTAGAAACTTCTGATGGCAAATCTATTGCCATCCGTTTCACCTTTCTTCTCCTGCGCAAAGTTCTGTTCCCCAAACTGTCAACAGCCAAATCTGGTTCATGCCACAGAGGTCTTTTGCCTCTAATGTTATTTAAGTTTGAGGAAGGCCTACGTTTAGCAACCAACAACTGGTCATCAGAGTCACTGTGGTCTTTCTTATTAGCATGATTCTCCCTGTAGTCTTTGTTTGACTCTTCTAAACTGGAATCAGAACCTTCACTTAAGCAGTGACCAGTCTCCCAGGGGTGATGGGTGGTAAACGAACGTCTTTTTCTTCCCCTCCTTTTCCTTGCCTGTCGTTTTAGAAGACAAGACACACTTCGAGAATGATCTCCAGTATCAGCAAAACCTCCTCTAGCTTGCTCTGAACTTTCTTCCAGTGCAGAGACTAGATCGTGAACCAGTTCTTCCATAGTCCTACTGAAATGCCTACATATTTCAAGGGAAAAAAAAAAAAAAAAAAGACAAACAAAAACACACAAGAAGGTAACAAATTAATCTGAAGTGTTAAGTGTAAACTGTTGACAATTTTACCTACCAAAATCATTTTACTCAACAAGGTAGTGTTAAAGTCCATCCTAACAACATTATTATATTTCTGCTGAGAGACAAAACCTTGCTAACCACTTCTATACAATTTGCAATGCATGAGCAAACATTCCTTTTAAAAGGTATCGTTCTCAAACTTTTGTCTTGGTAAGATCTAGGGGGTGAGTGGGTGTTCCCCATTTGGTTTTTCTCACTAGTATTGTTTGGTTTTAATTCAGCTCATCACACTTTTATGATTTCCAGGGATTCCACATGGCAAGAGGATCCAAGACCATTCACTCTAACTGCAGGTAGGGAGCACATTTTAAATTTATGAATGGGAAATGGAATTGATGACATTCCTCCTTGATAGTATATTAGGGAGTTTTGTTAAAGAGTTGTCATCACAATAAAATATTTTAAAGGACAATTATCTCTTGATGCTGCCTAAATTCATTTTGGCATTTAAGAGAGTAATTATTTAAAAAAAAAAAAAAGCCATATATCATCAAAGAGCAACTAATTCTGAGTTTCCAGATGGCTGGTATCTCTTTGATTTTTAAAAAATATTAATTCACTGAAGTGATATTAGGTTGAGAGAATACCCTACTTTACCTACTTTAGGTAACCCTAAAGTTGCAAATGCAAAGTTTCCCACCACATGTAGGTGCTCATATACCTAGAATCACATGCTTGTGTAAGGAAAAAATATGCCTAAACACAGTGTCTGATTAAGGTCTTATCCTTTTACATGTTTTGCTCCTATCTCCTCGAATTTCACTAGCATTTTACATGACTTTAACGTATGCTTCAGTAATTTCACGAATGCATTACATGAACATAATTACAAAAAGAAAACATGGAGTGATTGCTGCTAAACTCTGATCCTTCTCTGAAGGTTGTGAACCTTCTGTGTAAACACCACAGTCAGATTCTTACATCAAAGCACCAGCAGACCCCTTTCATTGAGGTGAATCTGAGAATAACATTCACCCTCTGTATTACACCAACAGATAAATATGGAAGACAATCAGTATATGTAATGAATGTTTAAAAGCAAGACTCTCTGCTTTGTTTTACAATATAAATTGATGGAGGAATTAACTAATAGTTTTCTACCCATATCAGCAGAGCTGTAGACATGGAAAAAAATCTGAACACATAGTACACAGGTTCCCCCTCTCACTTATCCCAAGCTCCAATGTTAAAGGTACTTAATGGTGATGGCTGAATGGACAGTACACAACTTTTTAATATTAAAGAAAGAACTGAAAAGCACATTTAAGGAGAAATCCAAGCTGGCCATGAAATATCTCAAATAGAGAAATCACATTCTCCTTTTAAACCATTTTCAGAAATTTTAAGTACTTCAATTACAAGATCACCAAAAAGCTCAGTGGTAGAAACACAAGCACATTTTGAATTCTTTAAACTACTGCGTCATTTGCATTTACTTCTCTATCTGTCCTGCTGTAATCTCTAGTTCTATTACTCCCTCTTAAGCTAAGATTTTCTTTGGCTCTGAGCACAGCAGAATCATAACTTGTAAGGAGTGAGACGGCTCTGGAAGCTTGCTGGACTCTCTTCTTAATCCATTTCATTCACAAGAATCAAAACCTCCATAATAACACAAGACAACTTCTCAGGAGCAAAGCAGTAGGAAATGAAACCATGGTTTACTAAAAATTCAGAGAGAAAAAGAAAAGTGGTAGCCAATAATTGAGAAATTACTTTGAGACATGTGGCTTCAAAATAATTTAAAACTATTTCTTACTTTGAGTTTTCAAAGTTTCAATTACTGTGGAAGGTTTTTGGTTGGGTTTTTTTGTGTAGAAAAAACTTCAATCACCTGTAGAGGCAAGTCCAGGTACAAGGTTTCTACACATAATGCTTAAATAGATATATTATTGCATGTTTCTCAGTAGCTACAACTGCACAGTGGGGAGGGCACTGGCCCCTTTAGCCTTACTGTGTTTAAAACCCATGAAGACAACTAACCTTGCAGGTACATAGAAATTAGATGCCTTTGAGATTTAAAGGGCTTTTAATACTTCTGTGCTAATATAATGGGAGCTATAAGACCCAAACAGATGAACTCCAGTACATTTATTTGGGTTAATTTGAGAGATCAATTCTCCCAGCTGCCTACCCAGACATCCTGCCACAGGCACGTTTATAGCAAACTGACAGAAGCAGAGGTGCACCAAAAACTGAACTAGCAGGTTCAAAATAAAGGCTCCTAACATGTCAAAATATAAACTAGCATATACATCTCTTGCAGCCATTCTGCTACTGCCCCAGCAGCATGAAGTAAAAGGCAGAGGAAAAACAGGGACACTAATGTCTTCCACCACAGTTTATGATTAATTTGATCAACTCAGTATCCCTAATCCATATGGATATCTACACCACTAAAATCAATGTAACTCCTAGAGTGGGCATACCAATTTACTCCAGGTAATGGCATAAATATGGTGATAAAGTTGCCTTACTTCTATGAAATACTTCAAGATCAAACACAATATATCCAATTTGGATTTCCCACACACACTGTCAATACAGATGATGCCAGATCAAAAGATGAAACTCAAGAGGAATGAACACCAACATGTTTTTGAAGTAAAGGGATAACATGCCCTGATCAGTAAGGTATAAAGTAAAGAACTTTCCATCAGACTACATCTTTGAACCTTATGGACTCCTGTAATTAATCTTTTAAAAGTACAGGGAAGCAACCTTGTATACCCTAAAAATTAGGGGCACGGTCTTATGTATAATATAGCTCTATCCTAACTGCATTACCTCTTGGATAGATCAGAAATTCCTATTATAATCACTTCAACATATTTCTTTAGGAAGATTATGAGAATTACTTGATCTGTTTGGGACACTGGAAGCTCCTTTGTAGTAGATTAAGAATACGATACTACTTCAGCTTTTTATTCATATTGTACTTTCAATATGCCAGTGGTACACATTAATACCCTTTCTCCTGAAAACCCAAGAAATCTCTTTTGATTCATTTTATTAGAGCTCTCATTTCTCTTGATATAACTGAAGAAAAAAAAAAATTGCAACAGTAACTAGGTAGAACAGTTAATCTGAAATGTCTCCAAAATTCAAGAGCGTATTTCTATTACAGCATTATTTATCAGAAACTCAGTTTTGCAGTGCTCTTCATTGTTCATAACCAGCTGTCAAGCTTGTATTCCAAACCTATGAAGTAATTTTAATCATTGCTGCAGATGTTACTGTAACAAAAATATTTGCATTTGAAATAGGTTGAAAAATAACTATAATAAATATTAAAGACATTACCAGCGAGTATCAGCTGCATTCAGCAAGATGAGAAATTTCAAAGGTTGTAATAAGGAATGTTGAACAACATATTGAAGTACATAAAATATTAAGTTGAGCCATAGTTTAGCATGACTCACATAAGGCTATAAAAACGCTGTTACAGCAACAGCCCACAGCTAGCAATAAACTGTAATGTCTTCACCAGGAAAAGATTCTATTTTACTCTAAAAATATTTTAAAAACCTAGTTTGCCTACACTGACCTTTACATTTATCTGAAGTGATTTTAATGTAGTTCAAAGGCTACAAGTACCATTGTAGGAAACAGCATAACTGTATTCACCTACTCCAAAACAGTTCACACAGCTTGTGTACACCCTTAATATCTGTATTGAAACTCCTAATGGAAATAACAGGCACTTGCTATTTCTGTGACAATCAAATAACATTTTTGTTCACTTCCCACCTAGAACATATAATACTGAGCTCTGACTGCTCACAAAATATTTAAAAAACACTCACTGACAGGAAAGCTAGTTCAGTTGCAAAACTCAAAAGCAGAGGTACTATCTTTTACTAAACTGACAGCTGCATTTACATTTACTTCATAGTTCTATACCTTTTCCTGTTAAATTGATATGAGGTTTCTTGCAGCTAGTTATTCTACATCTGCATCTCCTCAATTCTGAAAAGAATCACACCTTTTGTGGCCTTTGCAACCCACTTCGATCACAAGATAAGCACAAGAAATAAAGTAGTTCCTTGAACACCAGGATTATAAAACCTGATTTTCTATAATTTTTGCCGATCTGGATTATCTGATGTCTCATAACATGTCTGAACTCACAGCACGCCTTTATGCTCAGACAGGTACTAATTTGAAACCCATTTCTCTACCTCTGAAGTTATTTTCACAAAGTCTTAGAAACATTAGTTTTGAGACCTCTCCTTTATTGATGAACATGACTGAAATTTGGATTGAACAGGTGCAAGCATCAGGGAGAGAGCAGCAGATGATAAATCTCATGACCTTGCTTGAAGAATTTATGGATTCAAAAAAGAGAACCATTATAGTTCTTGGGATACACAAAGGTGAAAGCAAAGTGGACCAATGCAAATTAGTTAAAAGGACTAAATAGCGAGAAAGAAACTATCGTAGATGAGGAAATAAACAATAAATCTGTGTTACACAGGAACTTATGGTATACATCAGAAAAAGAAATCGTAGCTAGATTATTTAAAATTGGCTGTCATGAAATGGCTATCGCCAAGAGGAGAACAAAGCATCCAGTTCAACATCCACACCTTTTTACGTCCTTAGGCATTGTCTGCTGGACAAACAGGTACACAAAGTTACACAACCTCCAGAATGTGTTCTACCCCATACCAACCATTGATGAGGGGCAAACAACTAGCTATTGAGCTACAGAGAATCCCCATACTATTCCACTTCTAAGGTTCCTGCTCAGTGCTTCCTCGTAATGACTAAGAGCCAACACACTGGCAGCACATTCACAAGTAAATCTGACACTCAGACCAAAGAAACATAATACAAATGCAACTTCCATATTATAAAATTTAAAAATTTGAAAGTGTCAGAACAGAAACTCACATAAATTATATGTCAGAATTATTCTGAATTTCATATAAAGCAGTGTAAACAGATACAAGACCTGAGGACTTTTGAGACAAGTCAAGAGTCCATGTTGGAGCACGTCTATATCTGAAAAGTGAAAAACAAACTCAAAATCCAAGGCTATTTCTCACCTCTAAGGTATGCCAACTCTCCTTTTTGCAGTCAGTTGTGTAAGTATATAAACCAATGTCACAAAAAAAGTTCAGGAGAAGTTTTTTAAAAATGAAACATTATGAAAGTCAGTGTTCTACAATTAAAGACATTATTACTACAATTGCTGGAAACTTATGTTTCTACTCTTTCGCATATCAAATATAGAGACAAATATATCTAACAGCATACAACTACTCACAACGTTATATTCTCCTAATCACATACTACACATTCTTGGTACCAATTCTTTATCTGAGGAACTTCTTTAGACAAGTTTTAGAATTTCCCTACACTTCTACACAATAAGAAGTTATTAGTATTTGAAGAATGATGGCATTTTATTAACTGATTATGCAGCTAAAAATTAATGCCAGACAAACTTGCAACAAGTAAATCTGACTCTTCTACAACTGCTACTTATCTAAGAAGGCACAACAATAAATACTATCAAGTCTAGTGATATTTAACAGTGAAAACGATTCAGTACAGAGCAATGGCATACAGTCAGAAAGATGCTGACATGATGTGCATTTAATAAGATTCTAACACAAATGAATTGGTCAGCCAGAAATGAGGTTTAGAACAATTTATCATGAGGTAGCAATTCTTCCAATCTCATTGCTGCAATTTAGTGATATGCTTGCCCTTTTCAGAAGTATGACTTCATTAATTAATTGTCAAGGTGGAAAATCACATGAACTATCAAATGATGGTAATACGCTACAGCTCCAAAGTAATTATCAAAAGAATCAGAGTGCCCAATAAGTACCCAAAATGCAAACTATTCCTACATTGTTACATGTATTCATAGTATAAATGAAAAACTTCGGCTTCAGAGGAACTTTGTATCCAAACTGAACACTCTGTAGCTGTTCTGAATCCACTCACTTGTTTTAGGTCTTAATGCTTTCAGAAAGTGCAAGTTCTTGATTTTCTACATCAAGTATTAGACATTGGGAAAAAAAAATATTTTCTTGGATCTCACTCAAATGGGTTTCCTTTAACAGACAGCTTCTGAAATAACTGATGTATAAAGATATGAAAAGTGAATGCCCCTGAGGAGTAGTCAGATTTTTAACAGTTCTTCCTTCAGAACTGCTAAAATAACAGCCCTATAGATGAGACTTCAATAATTCTCTCTGTACTTCATTCTTCTGGGCAATATATTCACACAAGCAAAATCATTACTGTCCGATGACAGTTACAGAAGAACATCCCAAATTCCCACACCTTGTGTTGTTAAACGCTATTGTTAAAGCCTTTGGAAGTAACTTCATATTTTGCTATTTTGTGTCCATATAAAGACAAATGACAGGTTAAGTATATAATGAAAACTCTCTCAGAGTACAGATGCATGTTTGTAATGCCCTAAGCAACATTCCTAATGCATGCAGGATTAGTACTGAAATAAAAAGTACTTCTGCTAGTAGAGTATACCTCAATTCTCTGATGTGCTCTGAATTAAACTGACAGAAGTAAAGTTACATTTACACCATGCAGGTTCCCACACCTAACAATACTGACAACTTCTTCAAGCAAATATATATAATCTGGGCAAATAAAAACCCCCTTTAAAAGTTCTTGTGTTTAGAAAAATGTAAACACATGAAAATAACCACAGGAAAGAGTCAGTTGTATGAGCAGAAGGAATGGAGTTTGTTATGTAAATAAATTAAGTGTGAAGTTTCACTTCCTCTTCTCCTCACCCCCCTCAAAAAGACACAAAGAAAAACATAAAAGAAAATCTATTTCAGATCCAGGAACTCTACAAGCAGGTGTTCGTCTACATCACATGGCCTCCAATTATTAACACTTAAGGAAAACAAACCAAAAATAAACCCCCATCACCCTCCTCTCCATTTCCATTAATAAAAGTGAAATGAACTAGAAGTTCCACGCATCTGTTGATACCTAACGTAGCACACAGGAAATGGAAGGCTTCCTAGCTGGTTGATTGGGACGTCTCTCTGAAGACTACCAGTCATTTTATCTCTATGGCCTCTTAACAAAACAAACATTTCCCATTTTCTATTCTCTTACTCAGTTACATCTCTTCACAGTGCCACGAAAAACCCAATATGGCCTTTGGAGGCCACAATGCTAGCATACGGAATCATGTAAGACAGTAAAATGGATATTGCAGTAGAAGTACCTACACTTTCCTTACTCATTGGCTACAGCTCCACTTGTTGATTCTTGGTTGATAACAAAATAACTTCAGAGCAGCAACCACATCTAAATGGATGCTTCTGCAGCGCACACTGCAAAGGGCTTACACCTCACAGGCTACCACAATCAGACAAAGGCAAACACACACAAAACTCAAAATCAGCTTGTGACAGAAGTTTTGATTTATCGGTTGCCTGCCATCCTTTATTAGCAATGAGGGGAAGTGTCTTTCCTCAGCCTGCTGCTCGCTCACAAACGCGGCAAAAGTCGCTGAGACGTGCCAGGGGCATCTGCCTGGTCGTCACCCCCGCTTCCCCCGGAGGCCTTGGTGGGAGAAGACAGCACCGAAGCCTCTCCTCCTGAGTAACCGTTAGCAGCGGCGGGATGGGGGGCGGCAGGTCAGGCGAGGCCTGGCAGCGTGGAGGGCCAGCCAGGTCAGGGGCAACACTTGCCCCCGCATTCTACACACGGCGCGGAGGTGGTGCCTCTGATCATCTCCCGCAAACACCCCAACCAAAAGGCAGGGGGCGGCTGAGATATTCCCGCCGGGCAGCCTCGGCACCCCCTGGTCCCCCAGGCCTGGGCTTACCAGCTTTTTCTCGCCGCCTGAGCTCGGGTCGAGGTAGGCTCAGCGACCCGGAACATGAACCCGGCGCCTCCCCCGGCCGCTCCCCGGGGAGGCTGGCGCCACTTCGCAGAGACTGGGCCGAGGAGAAACGGGGCGGGGGGCCGGCAGTGGTACCAGGAGCTGCCCCGCAAAGGCCGGGAGGGGAGGACACGAGCAGCTAGCTCTGCTCCTCAGTCCCCCATGATGAGAGCCCGGAAGCAGCTGCGGCACCGGGAGGAAGTTGGGTGCGACCATCGCAGCTCTTCCCCTCCCTCTCCGTCTCCCTGCCCAGAGGAGTCGCATCTCCTCCAGCACGACCTGCCCTGGCTGCGCTTCAATCCCAATGCCGCTCCGCAGGGCTGCTGCTGCCGTCGGACGCTCGCTGTTCCCTGGCGGCAGAGCGGCCCTAGGGAGCGCCACCCTCGCTCTCCCGCGGAGTGGTACGGCCCAGTTGCCATGGTGACGGCGTCGGGAGGGCGGGCAGGAGGGAGGGAGCATGGCCGCCCTGTCCCGGCTTCAGGAGAGGCTCTCGGGGCTGCGAGAGGAGTATTTCCTTAGGAACAGGTAACCAGGTCATGTCGGTGGTGTGACGGGACGCGTTTCCTCCCGCTGGTCTCGGGCTGGCGGGGCGGACGCCCCTCGGTCTCCCCCGACAGCGAGATGGCGGCCCCCCCTGACATTGCCAGGGACCTGAGCAGAATCCCCCGAAGGAGCCGGCCCCCTCCCGTCTCAAAGCCTGAAGCGGTCTCCCCTCTACCGTCCCGCTTCTGCGGGCTAGCTCTTCCCAGAGTTTTGCTCTCGCTGAGCCTGTGAGGCCCTGCTGTCCTGTCTTTTACTTGTTGTTGTTGTTTTTAGCCTGTGGAAAGGCGTAACTTTTTTTTTTTTTTTTTCTAAAGTGCATTGACAGAAAACTTCTCCTCCCCGCCCCGTCCCGCCCCCAGCTTCTCAAGTGTGTTGATGTTTATTATTTGCACTGCTGAAAGTTGAGCTTTGTTTCTAGATTTGATTATGCAGTTTGAACTTCGGGTACCTGAAACAGGTTTTGTCTTTTTCTACTAAGTTAAAGAAATGTTTATTCTACTAAGGGTCCAAAATGTCCCATGTAGAGAGTGGCAGGCTGATCAACCAGATCACTTGTTACCTTCTCCCCACTGAGCTGGAAAGTTTGTGCTGCTGCATTTTCTGACTGCTAAGATGGGTGGTGGCTGGTGGCCAACTCTCATCAGACCAGATTTTAGGAAATGAAATGCTTTAACACCTATTCTAATATTGTATAGATTTTTCCTGTAAACCCTTCTATTCAACTGTGTTGTTGCTGCTACTGTACATGCCAGAAAAAAAACCCTCAAGTAGTTGTAGGGTTGTTTTGTTTTTTTTCCTTTTCTAATTAATGAACTATTTGTTTTAGAATCCAATTACAACATCATTAGCATGAATAGCAAAGCTCATGAACATCACTAGAAGTTACAATGAGTTCAAATCCTGACTGCATATAAAGTGATGTTTTCCCTGTTTTTTCCCTGAACTTCAGCTTGTTCTCTTGTGGCTGTACACAAAGCAGTTCACTAAAAGAGCATCAGTTACAGCAGACTTGCTATATATGCTTGTATTTCACATATTTCAGGTTAGAAAGAGCAGGATGAGCCAGTCATGGAAATCCATTGGAGGGCAGCATGCTTGATGTTTAGGGAGTCGGTTTTTGGCAGAGCTTTCCAAAAGTGAATTGCTTCTCTTTTAAGAATAAGCTATAATCCATCAGCTTCTTGAAATTCAGATTTTCAGCTGAGAATTTAAATGAGAAGCTTTAAACAGTCCAGCTCAGCAAGTGAAGGGCTGATCAGTAGATCTTTGTTCTTTAGGGTGAAAACCTTGGACTACTTCAACACAACTGTCAGTAAAATCCCGAAACTAATCAAAATATCTTGTTTAGAGATATTTTGTAGATCCTTATTTAACTTTTGAATTTAACAAATAAACTCTGAGCATTAAAGTGTGCCCAGTTTGTAGCGGTCTTTGAAGTATTTTTGAAGCATTTTTATTTTGAAATCAGACAGCATTGTTAATTTCCCTTTCAGAATTATGCTTTATCTACATAATATAATAGATCTGTTAAAATTGTCAAATCTGGATTGCTGTGAGCACACGAGTCAGTGTAATCTGTGCAGCCCCTCATCATTCACCAATAGTTTGAGGGTTTTCAGACAAAAATACATTCTGCTGTAAAAATAGAGGTTACTTACTCTATTAAGTCAGTATTCTGCAGTGAAATACCAGATTCTCTGAAAGATCTGAGTTGATCTGAAGCATCAGGAGGTGCAGAAGGGCATAAATTACCAAGTATTTACCCTTTTTTGTATGAGTTGCCCTGTTTGCAAATACCTCCAATGGTAAGACCTGAAGGATTTAGTTCATATGTCAAACATATTTGAAGACAAAAGAAATTGTTTCTTTATTTACCTATCAAAACCTAAAAGCAGAATTCTATAGAACATGTATAGAATGTTATATTATTCTATGGAACATCTATAGAACCCTCCAGAGCAACTTGACTTAAAGCAACCCTAATGAAAACTAAGTACTCTTGCAAGCAATTACTGCCACAGAAGGAACAAAGTAATTTAAGTGACTTAAAATAAATTTCCAAATTAGAAAACTTTATCTTTCAAAATCCACTTCCTATTTTAGGACTGTACACCTGTTCCATTAAAAATTAGGGCAGGTTGATGACTGTAATAACTTGCTTGTTAATTGTGGTTAAAGAGGTTTAGCTGATTTTAATAATGTTCTTCTGATGTTATTAACATTCTTGTCATGCTTTATGCAGAACTCTGTTTACATCAGAGGTACGAGGTTTCCTAAACTGACTTTTTGGGGAAAGTGCTTGCTAGGAAAGGACTTGCACAAGTGATTGCCATAAACCTGTACCTTGAGAAATACTCCATTAGAATAAGTACTAAAATATAGTTAGTGCATTCTCTTATTTTAAGCGTTAAACAAGTTTATCACCTATTAAAGAACTTACTTTTATTTGCCGTAACAGTTATATGTCAGATGCTGATTTTAAGTATGCCTTTTTAAGATTCCATAAAATCTTTGGGAAGTATGTGTGACTTAGCTTAATTCAAACAGTATGGCAACGATGCAATCTGATCAGAGGGGCAGTTATCAGCTTGAGCAACTTATACCCCAAACCACTTCTACACTCAAGGCCAGTTGAAAGTATTTGTGAAAAAGTACTGTAAGAAAAAACAGTCTGTTGGTCCGCTTCAATAAAGTTTACAGGGACTTCTAAACTGACTCAGCCAGGCAAGACAGAATGCCAATTAAAAAAAAAAAAAACCTAGAAAAAATGAATAGAAGAGAAGCCTTCTACTCTTCCAGAAGCAGACTGTGGCTATTGCCAATTGGGTATGACTGGTTTGGAGTTGTCATCTGCGACACAGACAGTCCCACATCCCTTCATTTCCAGGCTGCCTGTTCAGGATCAAATTGGTCACACCCTTTTAATAAAAGTCATTTACCTCTACGTAAATGTAATCTGGAGGTGTCTACTCCCTAGGAAGTTTAGGATGCTACATGAGAAAGGAACAAGGAAGCTCTCTTGCCCAAATGCTAGCTTTATCATGGAATCCCAGAATTTAATATTGACTTATTTTGTGGTCTTAGGTAAAAGTAGTCTCCACAGTTTCCAGGTACTGGACAGGTCTGACACATGTCAGATGATGATGAAAATTTGTGCCTGCTTAAGGTGATTGGAGAGCACATTCTGCACCAGATGGTACGAAGTGAACGGAGCTAATGCTTCTTGCTGTCTGGTAGAAGATCTGGGTTTTGTTTTTCAAAAAAAATATAATAAAGATAATCCTAATTTATTGGAAAAAAACGATCTTGTTGGTAATTACTGAGGCAATTAATGTTGACACAGCATTTTGTTAGGAGAGTTAACTAATATCAACTAGTTCAGAAAACTAACTAATAGTAACCTAATTGTTCTTTTGTGGCAGTTATAACATATTAAACTGTCTGGTAAGTGTGTTCCTAACAAAAATGGGATAGAAAAAAAACAATGCAAATTAAAATATAATTTAAAGTTCAAGGACTTGGCAGTTATCAACATTTTGAAACAAACAAAAAAGTAGATAAAAACTAGATATATCATAGCTGGCTTCTACCCCTCAGCATTGAAACTCACCATAGTGATGATTTCTTTCTGAACTCTCGTAATAGTGTTTTCCAGGTTCATAGTTTGTGAAATTTCTTTTACATTCATGATTTTTCTTCTTTTTCAGTGACTTTTAGCTTTTTCACAACATTATTTTCCTAAAAAATAGTTCTAAACTTAAATTTTAGTGGAAAGGAGGCAATCAAGGACTATCTCTTGGAAATAATTCCTCACATTCTGATGAGGTCTTTAACTTGTGCTTCTTTTCCACTTGTGCACTTGCCTTTTTCTTGTACTATGTCATTTACACAAACATTTGACAGCTAATAGTTATTGAAAGTTTCCTTGAAGTCATCAGTTCTCCACCTACATCTGTCCTGCATCGTCAGCTGCTTCACCAGTGTTTCTTTCTAGGTAACCTTTCTTCTCATGTGACTTATAAACAAATTCTTCTTTCTCTGTATCCTCCCTTTTTCTTTGTTCCCTCCAGCAACTCTGGTATATTTTCTAATTCTTTTGTTTCCTTTTGTTCCCTCCTTGACTATCTGCAGCACATCTGAATATGCCAGTTCCATGTCTATATTCTTTATTCTTTATTCATTTATATATTCTATGTTCCATTTTCTCCTAAATCCATGCCTTTGAATTCCCGTTGCAAAAAGTCCTGTCAAGATTCAATAAGCTGTTGCATTGACTACTATAATTCCATCCAAAAGATCACCATAGTCATCCATTTGCAATCTATCATCTGAATTACTAACACCATTTTTTCCATTCCTGACTTTCTTTTTAGTCACCCTAAGATTTTGTATCCTGACATTCCAGGGCTACTAAGGTTTGGAAATTTACACATCTATTTTCTTTCCTATGCTTTCATTGTCCTAACTCATAATAGTTTTAACTTACATTTGTAAATTTCACTTTCCTTCAGTCACCTCTTTTTTTTCATATTTCTTCTCTTCAAATTCCTTCCTAAGAAACTAGCTAAAAAGTCTAAATCCTCTACTTTGACCCTCTAAGGTCAGCTTGTGTTCATTTAAAAAATCTACAGACAAGTGCATCTGTCACCCTTATCGGTGCTATCACTGTTCAAGTAATAAACAAATAAAATGTTTTGTTTCAGTCATAAAACAATGTATTTGAACTATAACTCAACCTTAATACATGCATCTTATTCTTTCAATGTATATTTATCATATTATTGACCACACTTAATGTATTTAATATTCATCTAAATATAGAATTTTGTACCTATCTGTGGGATTTTTGTTACCAGTCATGCCTAACTGTCGTTAAAGCATTATCCATGTATTTCACCTACAATGGAAGAAGTCCATGACACCCTAACATTGATATTCAGTATTGTATGGGAATAAGAAATGCACTCTCCCAAATGTTACAGTACCTACAAGTTGTGGTACTCTTTGTATTTTTTATCTTTATACTATGCATGCAACTAATGTCAATTATATTGTTCTGCTACTATTAATGAACTATGTAGAATTAAAAAGTGAAAAACCTTGTGAGAAAGATCACAAACTGCAACAGTAAGACATATTTAGAAGAATTTTTCTGCTTTGGTACTAAATTACCATGCAGACAACTATTACTACTTGTTATATTTTCAGATCTGTAGATGAGGAAAGAAGAATAAAGTACAAAGCTGCTATCAAAATCCAGAGCTGGTTTCGAGGATGCAGGGTCCGAGCCTATCTGAGGTAGCATATTAAGCATATCTTAATCTGTATTTGAATCTTGATTTCCTGCCCCCTCCCCCCCAATTTCTTACGGTATTACTTGATTTTAATAAAATGGGAGCATTTGGAAAAAAAAAACCCTCACTGTTATTCTGCTTTTAAATAGAATTAAATGCTGTGGCACTGTAAGAAACAATGATCTTTTTCAGAACTGCATACAATTAAAATGACATGATGATAGTAAGTAACTTGGAAATAAATGGTGTTCCGAATAGATACACAGTATTGTTTAAGAAATCTTGGCATGACTGGAAAAAAAGAAAGTGTCCCTCAGATAATGTTCTTTACAGAGACATTTCTTGTCTTTGCTATTGTAGTTCTAACAGAAAAATTGCCTAGTAAGTGTATGCTAACTGGACTGTTATTGTTGAAAACTAAGTTCTGCTGCTGGATTTGACCAGGTTATTTTAATAAATATTTCTTTGCATCATTTTCTCCATTTATGAAAGACAGGTCCTGTGTAATTGCTTTGTTATGTAAAATGCTGTATTGACATTGTTATAAATTTTTTGGAAACATTGTTTCCAAAAGGAGACTCTTCTCCATTTTTTACAATCACAAGTCCCACCGTTCAAACTCACGTTTCTGAATTTCTCAATTTCTGAACTTTTATGAATATCTTCATAAAAATTAAGGCTCTGAGGGAGGGGGATTGTTACATCTTCTAGTTTAACCTCTTGCCTGTTTGCAAGTCATGTATCATGGAGATATACTTTATGAAGCCCAAGGGATTATTAGGTCAAATAACATTAATTACTTAATAGCAAATATTTCCCTCATAAAAAGAGAGCTACAGCCTTATTATGGGCACTTGTTAAAAAAACCCACTGGTAATTTGTTTTCCATTGCTGGTTCAAGTGTGCAGTTACAGGATGCAGCCATCACATGCAAGTGGCCAGCAGGCAAACAAACATAGTATTTCAGCTCTCCAATGAATATCAGCTTTGTTTGGGATGTCAAAGCCCCCTACAAAGACAGAGGGTTGGTTAGTGCTCCTCTGTTCCCAGCATGAGTGACAGTGGCATGCTGCAGAGGAAAGTAAAAACCCAAGTGTCTTTGCTAATCTTTTCTATAGGAAGATGCTCTTCCACCTGCACATTTAGATTTAGTAATGACCAATGTAAGAACAACGTAATTGTAAAAAGCATGTAAGATGAACTAAATCAGCTAAGTGTAGAAGAGGATTTTCTCTGCAACTGCATACAGAGCGATCCTGCTCCTCCTCTTTCCAAAGACAGATATATTATCTGACATAGGAGCGCAGACTCAGTATAGCCAGTTGTCAGTGTTCTGAATTACCCTCTCATTTAGGTCCTTTGAATTACCTGCTGGAAAAGTCCGTGTCTCCTGAGTGATTCTAGCTGTACTGCAGGGTTTCTAAATATGATGTCCATAGTTTAGTGGCTTTTTCTAGGCAATCTCAAAGTAATGGTTGCATTATTTTCTGCAAAATTGATGTGAGACATCAAGTATGGAATTTTTAATAGCATAATAGAGTGTGTATATATATATAAGGACAGAGTAAAGTTTTACTTACACTTCAGATGAGTGTAATTTTATGAAAGCAAAAAAAGAGTCTAAAAATTCCAGATATCTGTGGGTTTTGTTAAATATTTAAAAATTGTAAAGCTGTGAAAATGTGACTGAAAGAAACTGAAATGGTGAGATATGTTAGTTAAAATAATCCATGAAAATACAGTCATCTATCATGCAAATTCCATTTGTAAGGCTATTTCATTAAAAATTTGTAATGATAACTGAAATAGTATGTAAGGAAGTTTGCATTGACCCAGTTTTTCCAAACGCAAAGTATGTGGGTATGTATAAATCTATGTATAAGATGGTTTATATTATGTATATATGCATACATATATATGTACTAAGTATGTTTGCAGTGGCATTCTGTTTGGAATATGTATGGATAATACACTATATATTATTTTTAATACTAGGAAAAAAAAAGTTATATTGTAAAGTCTCAAAATAATAATAATTTTGTTAATATATTCTATTTTAGATATCTGAATGAAAGGGTGATTTTTATACAGAAGTGTTGGAGAGGTTATCAAAGCAGAAGATACTTCCGAAAAATGGTGGAGGTAGAAAACCAATTTTAAAAATTTGGTTTGGTTATTTATAGAATACATGCAAATTCATTCACTCACTTGTTGATTCTAAACAACTGAAACTTGATCATTTATACACACAGACATGTACGTTACTATCATGAAAAGTACTGTTAATTTCAGTAAGCTTAGTCATAATGGTCAAGTTAAGTCAGTGTTTAAGTGTTTGCAGCTTTGGAGTATTAGTCCCCAAACCAGCAATGAGATCTGATCATGCAGAAGCCTGCCCACACAGTGCTAATTGCAGGACTGGAGCTCTTCAAGGTGTTTTTTTTCCTGGCAGAACTTCTAATTCTGAAAATAAAATAAGGCAATGTGTCTACACATTGCTGTTCTATGTTTTAGTGGTTTAAATTTCTTACTTAATGAACCTTGAAGTACTTGAGGTTTTGCCTTAAGGCACACGGCTGATCACAGTCAATCTAGTTCCCCTGACAGACTTGAAGATAGCAAAAGTGTATGGTAGCACACAAGCAAAAGACTCTGTTAACAGGTTTAGGAGATTAAGAAGAAACTAATTTTCCTTTAGCATAAAACAATTAAGTTTTTAATATGTAGCTTGCTTCACTAATTTATCAATCTGTGTTAATATTTTACAATAGATTTGAACTTGTTAGTCATTTATTTTTGATTAATTTTGTTCAAATTAAATTGTGTTTCAGTCAAAACAGACAAGTGAAGAAAAAGCAAAAAAAAAAGAGCTGTAACAACTGATAACCGATATATTACAAGCTGAAGTCCTAAATACTTCCTACTGAATTATGTTTTCAAGTAGGAGGACTTGTGTGCCAGAAAACTTGCCTATTTTCCCCCAAAGTCTATCAATAATCTGATTGAAGATTTTCTCTCTTGCAATTTACCTGGCTTAACTAAGAAATTATGAATCAGACTATAGTTTTCAATGTGTCTTCTAAAACACTAATTTTTTCTCCAAGTCCTTCTCCTTAGGGCTGCTCTCAATCCATTCTCCGCTTGAGATTGCTGTGATCTATTTGTGCCTGGGATTGCTGTGACTCAGGTGCAGGACCTTGCACCTGGTTGAACTTCATGATGTTTACATAAGCCCACCTCTGAAGCCTGTCCAGGTCCCTTTGGATGGCATCCCTTCCCTCCAGTGTGTTGATTGCACCACAGAGCTTGGTGGTGTTGGCAAACTTGCTGAGGGTGCATTCAGTCTCATGTCAATCCCATTTTACAGAGAATTATGTCACTTTGGAGACTTATTTTTCTATATAAAGGTTGTAAAAACAGTGGTGTCCAGGTAAGATACAAAATGAACGCATTAGCACTGTGCCTACCATCCATTGCACTGTTCTCAGTGGTGCCCTGTAGGTGAGATGGTAAGATAATTCTTCCCAGAGAGCCAGCCTGCAATGGCCCTTGGAATTAGTGCCCAGTGACAAGATGAGAGGCAGCAAGCTGAAATACAGGAAATTCCATTCAAAGATAAGCAAGAACTTTTTTTACTGTGAGGGTGATTAAATACTGGAATGGGGTGCCCAGGGAGTGCAAGACTTGTAGGGTCTCCATCCTTGGACATACTAAAAACCCGACTGAATGAGGCCCTGCACAACTTGCTCTGATTGACCCTACTTGAGCAATTATTTGGAGCTTCATAGATCCCTGCTAACCTCAATTTTTCTGTGCATCTGTGAAGCTGGAGGTCTTTTATCTCCTTATTACTTCTTTCTTCTTTTGCCCTCTTTTCTTAAAAAATGCTCTTCACTCTTACATTTTAAGATAGAGCCTTTCAAATCAGCAGATTTTCTGTAATACCCAAGCTGAGATGACTAACATCTTAAACCCCCCTCAGCTTTCCATTTTTGAAATATATATCTGAAAATAAAAATAAAAAATACTTTAGCCAATAAAGCCTGATTTATATGTAGTTTTCCATATAGATGTAGCTGGCAAGCTCTTGTCAAATCTGAAGTCTGTGGAATAATGCAGGACAAAAAATTGTGCAAGCCCACACTTAATACACACATTCTAAATCAAACCATGAAATCATCCAGTTCCTGGGTACTGGTACTTATCTAGTATTAGTCAGGGCTCTAGAGAAACAGAATCTCTTCAGCAAGCTTTCAGCAATCAACATAGAAAACCACCTTTATACCTCAAATGCTTCATTTTATGCTTGCCATGTCTTTGGTTGGAGAGGTCTAAATAGAACAGCTTGATTAGAAGCTAACCTGAAAGCCATCTGAGTAGCAGATAAAAAGGCACCTTTTTTTCCCTTTAGATGGCTATATTCAATATTGTATGTTTTAGGGTGGACTTAAATATAAAGTTCAAGTTCATTCCCTATGTGCATTGTTATACTATTTTGACTCGATTAATATCTGAATTTGGAATATTTTAAAAAGACACAAAAATCCTCTCAGAAGATTAATCCAGCTTTTAGTTAAACGATCTGTTAACGTTTGCATTGAACTGTTGCTAATAATTGTTGTAATGACTCCTGATTATGAAACACAATACATTTGACATGATACTTCCTTAAATAAAAAAAAAAGGTCACTAAAATTTGTCCACTGATAATGATTGGATTGGTATCTGCTGCCAGCAAACAAGGCAAAGCATATGCACAAAATACCCATGATTACTGGATAGTAAATCATTTTAATGATTATATTCAAAATTGTGAAATGTGAGTGGTACTGATGCGGAAAATAACGAAGGCTGAGGCTCATCAGATTGCCTGTCCATATGTGCCTCACTACAAGTATTTCATTTGTTACTCCTCTAGTGTCTCTTCCTTTGATCGTTGGAATACATTGAGTTAAAAAACCCCTTCTGATAGTGTTTATATGACTACAGTTATGTGCCTTTCTGTATTCTAAATATAGGTACCTTGGTATAAAGTTTTGTTTCCTCATATTGACCTCAAGTTAATCTAAAATTAACAACTGTGCTCCTATAGTTTTCTTAATAACTTAGTTATATTTGTTGTTCTGGATTCTGAAAGTCTTGCATGATCTTTGGGAAAATCTGAATTTTAAATCCAGGCAAACACTGGAACATGAATCAAACTTGTATATCACTGTTTCTTTCTACAATATTTCTCAAAGTCAAGAAATCACTTATTAAAGCAAAGGGAATTTTAAGATTTCATTATTATATCAAGCTGGCATGCAGGGTGGCCACATTTTCAGCTCACTTTGGAAGGAGATGCAGTTGAAAAAAGTAAATATTTTATATGATGTAGTTTGACAACATCCTAAATTGTAACCAATTTTAAACAGTCCCAGTCCAATAGGAATTAGGCAAATGCCTATTTGCTCTCTTTATAAAAAAAAGTGCCTGTTCCCAACTTAGTGCATGTGTTGGTTCCTTCTCTCAATCTACTCTTAATCAAATTTCTGGTTCTCTGAATTTGTCTCTCAGTATTAATTATTTAAAGAAAAAGAAATCACCAATCAGGACCAGATCACATCTGAAAGGTGATCCTGAAACATGTTTTGGAACAGAAAAGGAGAAAGTAGCACAACAGTTTATACACACAAGGCTTCAAATATATTTTGGAATCATGGACTTAAAATAAACTGGTAGGGAGACCTGTAAATTAACATTAGGGTTGGAAACAAAGACCTCATGGTTCAGAAGTGGAGGTAGTGTATGTGGATGAGATGGCAAAATAATTCTTTCCAGAAAGTCAGCCTTGCAGCGTCACCTTGAAATTGGCACACAGTGAAAGAATGAGAGGTACAAGCTGAAATGCAGGAAATTGCATTTAAACTAAGAAAGAAGTCTTCTCTCCAGAAAGACCTCTGTTCAGGAAAGACTCTTTTGTTTACTAGGAAAGCACAAAAATATAGACTTGGGTTGAAGCACTAAATTATGGCTATCCTTTTGTGAATAAGAATGAACACATTCTCCATCACTTGTAATAGCGGAACTAGTACTTATTATTCTATTCAGGATTATAAAAGAGATCTGTTTGCAAAAATCTAGATGGTGACATTGGCTTTTAGCAGAAGGATAAGGTTTTAAGATAGTTATATCATAGAATCATGAAATGGTTTAGGTTGGAGGGGATCTTGAAGATCATCTAGTTTCAACTTTGAGCAATTCTGCATTTGAATGACTGGTGATAAGTAGTGGTAGGGTAAGACCTGGTTTTCTCACACCTAAGTAAGGTACACAAGTTAGGACCTTAATTGCCATTGACTGTCTCTGTAAAGAGCAGACATAGATGCAACTGCAGAGCCCTCCAATACTTTGCCAAGCTCAGAGCGAAAGTGGTTCCAGTGTCTTTCAATATTGATATTAAGATCATAGTGTTGTTGTCTCCAATTTAGATTCTTCAGTGAAAAGGAATGGGTTCAGACCTAAGTGCTCACAGCCTTCAGATATGATAAAAACAAAACAAAAAGGTGTGAGATTGTTCAATTTAATCATTGTTGGACAGAAATCTGATCATCATTTTTAAGCTTAGGAATTTCCATTACAAAATTATTTTATGTATTTGGTGGTGCATCAGCTCTTACAATCCCTTCCAAAGAAAGAAGAGTTGCAAAGCAAAATTGTATTAATTTAATTGAACAGTTTAGGAATGTACTTAGACCTGCCAACCATTGTTTCATCCCAGTAGTTGCTATCTGCAGTTAGTATCACTCAGAATATGTTTATGGAGACAAAAGGAGAGACATAGTCCTCTATCGATTCTAATTCATACCTTTGGGTTGGAGGTTCTCTCAAAGATATATATGTATAAGTCTATGCGTATGTATACATATATAGGTGAAACTTTTTTGAAATTTAGCAGTTCGGCGTTTTTATTTCATATAGGAAATATCTTTTCTACTGTTTCCATTATTAGTGGACTGGTATGATATTAAAGTGAGCATTTAAAATGCACCTTAATTAAACTGCAGGAATTATGCCTTGCTTAATGTAATGAAGAAAGAGAATTTAAAATGAAGTAGCATCATTGTGTTCATTTGTAAATAACATATTGCAGCCAACTGTTTCTTAATTGCCCAGACTGTTGATAAATAATCCAGTCCTGCTGCTCTCCACAGACAATTTGCTTTGGATCAGACTAGGCAATTCAAATAACACTAATTACAGTGAAACCCTTTTATAGTGAATTCCTGTTTGCCATGGGGGAGAAAATCACTATATCAGGGGAAAGCACTTTTGCCTTTGATTTGTGTCTAAAACATGAGAAACACATAAAAGCTGCATGTTG
The DNA here is from genome assembly GCA_013398155.1 of Pedionomus torquatus. Lineage (NCBI taxonomy): Eukaryota > Metazoa > Chordata > Aves > Charadriiformes > Pedionomidae > Pedionomus > Pedionomus torquatus. The sequence continues at coordinate 721,386 of VZRU01005013.1, read as the reverse complement.
TGCTAAATAAAGGACATACTCTTGCATTCAAAGTACTTATATTTTACTTTTTATGATACAATTGTGAATTATGTTCATTTTGCATTTGTAATTAGAGGGCGGAACAGATGTGAGAGCTTAGTTTAAAGTGATGTATCCATTAAAATAACCTATGCTGCCAAGTGATTGCTTAGTATAATAGGGGATTCATTCACTATGAGAGGAATTCTACTTTATTGGAAGGAAACCAGGACTTCAGGAAATGTTTTCTATATCAGGGGATTCACTGTAACATGGTATCATTGTATTTATCATTTTATGATGTTAAGATGAATATTAAATGAAACAAAATTCCCAAGGATTACTTGGGAGGCAGCTAAGTACATAACATTTAGTACAGATGGTTGGAAGGCACAATTTTGCTCCATCACTGCATCCGTATCCTTGAACGATTTCGACTGAAGACAGCATTTCTTTGAATTTTTCATTAAACCAGACGTCTTGAAATATGAATTCCTTTTATGTTTCTGTGAGTTTTGGCTAAAAGAACCCCAGTGAATAAATCATGCAATACTACGTGTCACCAGCACTTGTGAATATTTCTGCTTTGTTATTCTACTCTCAGTAGAGCACCATTGATTATCAAACTCAGCGGAGAGCATTTTATGATCATATATCTCCATTAGCTCCTAGTTTGACTACCATAGATTTTTCTGGTTAAGCCTGCATTATGTATTAGGAAGCCTATCTCTTCAATACAAAGTTTGATTTTATTCTCTCTAAGCCTAGGACTCTTATTATGTATTATGTATAAAGATTCTTATCTTTTATATGTAAAAATAGGAGCACTGTCTTTGTGTAACTGAAATATATGCCATCTTTTTTTTTCCCCCTTGATTCACAGACAGCATATTTTATTATGAAGATGAATTTCTACAATGAAATGGCTGTCAGGGTAAATATTTCTTCACTTGTTAAACAAATGAAAAGTCAATTGTGCTCCGAATTTGCTTTTAATACAATGAGCAAACCAGAATAATATACACTTGATTGATATGCTGATGGCAACAGCAGGAAATAGTACATAGTTAAAAATTAAAGTTACACTCAGTAGTCTGTGTTGTATTTGAAAACTGTAGCTCAATGTATGGCGTCTGCATGTGTCTTGCCCCATTTAAATGTTCATTGTACCTGAGCATATGCCATACCGATAAAACTCCCAGACATTGTATCTGTGAGTATTCTTACAAATGTAGACATATATTTACAATTCTGACAAACTTTTATGGGCTTTTATGTTCATTGATGTGACTGTGCTTTTTCTTTTGTTAGTGCATAACATTTATTGTATTGAATCTCAAAAGAGTTACTTGGAAAGCACAGGACAATTTCATTGCCTATATGTAGAGGTGGAACTGCACTGATCTCATCGATGATATTATGGGTTAATTTTGCTAGATGAAGAAGAGTTTAAACAGTCCTTGCACTTTAATAAATATGCAGCTAATTAAGTTTGTTATGAGGATAATAGGAATATATATTTAACTAGAAATTAACATTTTTTTTCCTGAATTTTGGAATTACACTTAATCAATATGTAAACCAAACATGAGAAGGACATGAGATTAATATTGGAATGAAATATTTTTATCTTTATTTTATGGAATAAACCTGTTTTACTTTAGAGGCCTGTGTCTTAGCTTTTGCATTCTACCAAATGTGGGAATGTGGTGGGCATGGAGAGTAATTCAAGGAAACTCATGTAGAGTGGAAGATTCTCAGAACAGATTTTAATTTTGTGGCCCTTCTGTTTCCAGAATAACTCAGACTCAAAAGGTGTTTTCCCATCAGGTTTTTGACTTAGTGCAGATTATCTCAAAGGTACGAAATAGAATGTTATGTTTGGTGCATGTTAGAGAGCTGAAGGTTTTTAACCAGTCTAATTCCTCAGAAAAACACTTCTTTGGGGTTTTAGTTTATTCCTTAGTAATCTAGTTTGGAAGTGTGTCACAGTGAACGAATGTATACTCAAGCAGCTGAAATCAGTGAGAGAACACAAGATGCAACCCAGCTTTTAAAAGTTGGCTGTGTACTTTTAGAAGGCATTTGAAGACCAAATTTCAGAGGTAATTATGTATTCTGGTCAAATGGAGTTTTGCATTTGGTCTTTCATTTTTAAAAGAAAATGAATGTGTTCCCATTCATTTGTAATGGAAATATAATGTTGAATCATTAGGTGATATAAATCTTCAAAGCACCATTTTTTCAGTCATGTCTTTTTCTTTAATGGAAATTTAAATCAGTACAAAACAACAGAGTGGGTCTTTATTTAGTTGCAGATGTCAGAATCCAATTCTCCTCTGTCTAAATCTTCTGCAGCCATATCTACAGAGCAGATTTAAAATGCTACCATTCTGAAACACGAAACGGGGTTCTTTTTTTGCTGTCATCTGTTTTTTGAAGAGCTCACTAAGGTCCAGAACAATAGAGAATAGGTCTGTTGAGTTTCTGGACAGAAGATACGTGGCCAAACTTTAGGTTTCCTATGCCAACAGTGTATTCATACATTGTGATTCATGATTAATATACTTAATTGTTCTCAAAATATAATAATAACTGCACACATTTTTCTATTTCATCACTTAGTTTTGCCTCATAGTATTATTAAAGTATTTATTTCAGTTCATAGTCACTGATTAGAAAGGCACTTTTGATTTTGGCAGATGAAGTATCATTGAGGGTGAACGCATGCTCATAGTTCTGCAATCAGTCTACATCTGTGTCCCTGGGTTGCATTTAGGTGTAACTAGAACTATTAGTTTCATCTTTTTAAATTGCATCAGAAAACTTGTTTTAATCAATTTCAGTTTTGAGTACTAGGTCAGAATATGATTCTCTCTCTTAAAAGATTTAAGGTCGCTATAAATTTTCGGCAAGTAATCCTATGAAAAAATATTTCCATGAGCAGATGGCTTTTGATATATCAAGGATTTGCCATTTGTTTTAGTACTTAAAATAAACATTATTTATAAGACCACTTACATTTTGATGTTACTTAATGAGGAATATGCATCATTGATTTGACTAGCTTAAGAGGTCATTTAGAACTTGCCCGTTAACAAGCTGTAATCTGCTGAGCACACAATGACTTTGTTTAAAATTATCTGTTCAGTACTGATCAATGACAATAATTGTTTTGTACCAATCATTGTTGAAACTTGCTAATTACTTTGAAGGGCATACACACTTGTCTCTTTTTTTCCCAAGAATTTTTTAAACATTCACCTTGGAATTAAAAAGAAATATAGTCATAATGTTATACTTATAAAAGCAAACATTTAGAACTTTCACACTGAAAATACTAATGTCGTCAGAAGGTAGGTGTAAAAATTCCCTTTTCCCAAAAGATTAGTGTTCAGTTTTGTGATCTCTGACATACAGGAACCTAGCATAAAATAATTTCAGACATAATGCAGTTTTTCTTGTGTTTAATTCAGCTGAAATCAGTGAGGTCATTCTGAACAGAAAGTGGTGTAAATAAAGGTAGAATGCAACATTTAATTGGTACACTGAGCCCATTGGAGATAATTATAGCTTTATACAATTTGAGTCTTTTGTCTTTTGGTTTGCATTTTGATCCTTTAACCCAGAAATACCCAGTTCTGCATTTATAGATGTGAGGTGAAGACTGTCAGGAGGAGTTTCAAAGGGACCATAATCCTGCATTAATGAGCACGCAGCTATATGGGAGCCAAGTTGCTCTTGTTGAGAAATTTTGAAGCCAAACAGAAAAACAAAGCTAAGATCCTTATTCACATGCAAAGGATTTTGCTTAATCCCAGACCTCTGAAGGCATACCCATTCTTTGCTCTTTCTCTATCCCTTTTTAACCCAATAAGCTTTTGTATGAGAAAATGCTGTTGCAAAGAATATGAAATTTATCATCACCTAGTGCAAAGAAGAATTTCTCTTTCTTAACCTTTCTTGTTCCTGTGTTCAGCTGCTCACATAACTATTATTTATTCATATTATAACAATGTCTGAAGGCCCAAACCCTTTTTATTAAAAAAAACCACCAAACAAACAACACATAGGTAAAAGAAAATATCAACTTTTTAATTAGTTCTGAATCTTATTTGAGAAGAGAGCAGAAATACATGGTGATGCACAAGGGGGAAATAGGACACTGTGCTAACACTAAAAATAAATATCCTATGATTCCTAATAGCTTTAGTACATAATTTTATTTTCTTGGTAACACATCAGTCACACTTTATGAAAGCTTTCCTGTGATACTTACGTTAAGTCTCACATAAAGAGGTAATCACAATTGCCATTGCAAGGTGCCATCTGTACTGCAATGGATGCCACTTTACTTTCAAGAATAGTATTTTGGCTTTCATGGTTGCAAAATAGTACCAAAGACAGAAAAGAAAAATATGCAACCCTGCCTTAGTTGGTCTGCTTATAGACTTTTCCAGTGTGTTACTGTTTTTAGCTTAGGAAATGGCAGGAGATGGAGAATTGCAGTAACTTTTGTCACTTATGATGATGGTAGAGAATTGGACTGCAATGGAACTGGAAGGAGTGGAGAGAATTTTGCCTATTAGTGAAGAGCACTCCCAGGATTTGATGATACAGGCTCAGAAGTCACTGAGTGCAAAGGTTGAGCGATAGTGTGGGCAGGGAGCAGATTTTTTCCTGTTGCATTCTTCCTGAATCAAACACAACAAAACAGGAGACTCTTTTTTTTTTTTTTTTTTTTTTTTTTTCCCCCCCACTTCTTTGGAATAAGAGATAGGGTAAGAAAACAAGCCTGGCACAAATACTTGGATTGCACTCCAGATACCAAGTCATACCTTGGTTCTGGCAAGAGAAGGGTTGGTGCAAAGAAAAAAAAAAAAAGAAAGAAAAGCATTCCCTGTAGATACACTGAGTTTAAGTTCTTGAAAAGTCTGGTAGCTGGAGCTCTTGTCAAATTACAGCACTTAGTGAAGGTGAGTAGTTTCTCACCTTGGAGTTGCTTCTAGATATAAGACCTCAGTCTTGCTATTTTAATGTAGATTCTGCCTTTCAACTTTTGTGTCTGTTGAGATTTCAAAGCTGTAAAGGTCAAAGAAGTGGGGAGTAGGAGTGAAGGTAATGCAGACTAGAAGGTAGAAATTGGGAGATTAATTTAGAAGTACACTGAGGATAAAAAGGAGACTAAATGCATACGAGTACACAATATTTTGCAGGAAGTTAAGTTCAAGCATGGAAGAATGTAAAGAAAGAGGAACTAGGCACTGAGAACAGAGGAATGATTGTCTGTTTTTCAGATGCATTGATTTAGAATACACTGACCTTTTATGGGAAAGAAAATGAGGAGTTAGGATTGCCTTCAACAGAACTGAATACAGCAAGTTATGTCTTCCACCTGTACATGTCATGGCATAAGGATAAATATGACTATCTGAATGGTAGTACCAATAATTTTTTACCAATTAATACTTACTTTACCTTCACACAAAATAGATACCCAGCAAACCTCTAATGATTTCAGAAATATTAAACATAAGAGAAATTAACAACATTAGAAATTTTAAACATCAGAGGATGTTTAAACCGTTTTGTTGTAATAAATGCTTGGGGAAAGTCAGGATAGACCAAGTGTATTTTTTTATCTTCTTTTTTTATTAGCTGATGTTTTTTGAAATGCACCAAAATATGAATCCTTTCTGGTGGAGGATTTCTATTTTCTAATTTCTATTCTTAATACAACTTTATGACTAGCTACAGATAAAGTGGTTTCCTTTTCCATTTTAAGCTTTATCTATTAGCAGGAGGAATAGTATTTTGTGAGAAAATTATAATTAGTGTGCAACAACTAGACATGCATCATCTTATGTTGGAGATCAAAAAAAATGCAGATTGTAAGTGGTGTTTCCAGGAAGCCTGATTCGTTGAGTTACTGGGAAGGCTTCTATTCAGTTTAGATTCTATCCAGAGCACAAGGGTGAGAGTGTAGCACAAGATATTGGTGAGGTGATGACTCAGTAGGGAACGCATGTTGCACCTGAGAAAAGGCATTTCTGTTGGCTGTTTTTTAATGTTCTTACTTTGAGCAATGCCACTGGCAGTAATGTTGCACTTCTTTTCATTGGCACACCCCGATACAGAGTAGTTTAAAGCCTGAGAATTTTTTTTTAATGTTCAGGCACTTAATAGTAAATTTATATCACCATTTAACTACAATATGTTACATCCTACCTTCAGTTTCTTCTCTGAAACATATTGGTGCTTCTACTAGATATCACTTTTAAGTAAACCATATCATTTGGGAAATATATTTGATATGCATGCATACTTTTGATTTGAAATATACTAAACAAATTTTTATTTCCTCTAGATTCAGAAAAGATGGCGAGGCTATTATGTTCGGAAATATATCCATAATTATTATGCACTGAAGAAATACCTGGAAGCCATTTCTGTGAATAATGAGATTGTCAGGTAAAAACAAAACCTCAGTGTGGTAAAGCAATCAGTTCCTTTTCTTTCATTTGTAAAATGCTTATGACATTATTTAAACAATTTCTTTGAGTGTAGGGTCCCATCCATTATCAAATATATATATATATTTGATAATGTATCAGTCATCATTCTCTTTATCCTAAGCCTGTGCATGTTATGCTGCTTTCTGTTCTCATTTACACTGCTATGAATCCTTAATAATTTTTTTGAATGAATTAGACATATTCTGGATCTATACCAGTTTAATAAAACTCTAATAATAAAATCATAGAATGGTTTTGGTTGGAAGAGACCTTAAAGATCATCTAATTCCAACCCCCCTGCCATGGACAGATACATATCCCACTAGACCAGGTAAAAAATCTCTCATTACTATTAATAATAATCTCTCATTAAGATTGATTTAAATGTATTATATGCAGCAAGTTAGATCATAACTCAGCAAAACCAGACTTAAAAAGTCTGTCATCTCTTCGACTGTACCTATGTGTTCTGAAATCCTTGAAATATATTCTTTTGTTGAATAGGTAGAATCCTAGGAAGACTGGACCAAATCTTGGAAAGAAAAACCATAATTTTCTTGCCTAAATTGATATAACTGGATGAACTACAGTGACACAATCTGCTTCTTTTTTCATAATAATTCTATCACTCATCTCCATTCCCTGCCTAAACCTGGGTCAAGGATCATAATGTGTCACTTAGACTGACCTTTGACATGTGTGAACAAAACAAGATAGCAAATGGTATTCTCTCTGTCCTGAGCACAGATTAATAGGAGTTTTCTATTTTATTTCCCTGCATCCATAATAGATCTCTGTTGGGTACATCTAACTCTGGAGATCTACAAAAATATTTGTCTTTCAGTACTTTAACAGGTTCATCTAATTCCCTAGTATTTGTTCCAGGTCACTGACAACTATAAAACCTGTGCATTGGTTAAGTATTTTAATCAAGGAATATTCCTGTGCTGTTTTTCTGTAACAGGTAAAGTGAGCAATATAACTTCAGGTACCTAAAACTGTGTCAAAGTTGGTCTGTGTGATACCTGGCAACTGACATGTTGATATTCTGCTAACTGTGGTTCTGTCTTCCAGAGTTCACAGAAATACATGTCTTTCAGGTTAAAAGTCACATCTTTCAAATTAAAAACAAGTTAAAAATGAATTTTTGAGCAAATTTGGTCAAATGGATCATACCATTTCAGTTTTAAAAATGCATCAGTTCTCAAGTGCAATCAAGAATCACTGCAATACTCTCTTTGTTGCAGTACACTTGAAAATGAATATGTATATTATCTTCAGCATTCTTCTTATGAAATCTAACAGATGTTTAATGAAGATCAAATGTAAGCCCTCAGCCAAACAGATTTTTCCTGTTGGCTAAGTTACTGCCAACAACTTTGGCCCCAAGGTGGCCCACTGGGATTCTTAGAAGGAATAGTGAACAAGGTGGAGGAGACAGTTTTATGAAATGGATGGGTTTTATCCCAGCATTGTTGTGATGGAAATTTATGTGTTTCAGACAGAGCCACTAATACACTCGTGTACTCAGATTAGGCTGTCTTTGAGTGTTTCTCTAGAACATCACAAAACAACACGATACATAAATAACACATTTTTCTTGTCTTATAGGTGTATTCATCAGAACATATGCATTATTGCAGTGTAAAGGCTGGTAAAAAAACAAGTCCCTCCTCAAATAGTAATAGAGACTTGGTAAAACAGGCTGATTTTGAGAACTCCAGAGTGTTAGAACTTCCCCCCACCCCTGCCCAAAAAAACCCAAAACCATCCAACAAAATGCACACTAGAAGTTTATATTTTCAAAAGTTTGTTTGAACTGTGTGCTTTTTGGAATTAGGATGCAATGCTGAACTGAACTATGATGTGTGGTTCTCAGCCTTATCTTCTTGGATAATGCTGACAGAATTTTTATTTGTCAACAACTACCTCAAATCATGTTGCAAGTCCTTCTGAGATAAATTTTTACCTCTTGGTTCAGAACCAGGGGCTGTGCCTAATTTTATCTTCTTTCATAAAGGGGGAGCCTGTGTCAAATTGCCACTTGTTTCTAAGACCAACTTCGGAGGAAGTTGCCATGAAATTTTGGCCATTCCAGTAGCTTCTTATAAGAGTATCTTATCAGAGTTTATTTCCTTCTCTCTCCTCCTTCACACTTGTTTTTTTTTAAAATACAGGACACTTCTCTATTAAGAGGTTTTCTCAACTATTAGCCACATCTTTACTATTCACCTTTAATGCAAGCCACCCTTATTTAATAGCTGCCCTCATTTAGTAGCCAGACCTTTATCATTTGTCTTTACTGAGAAAACCCCAGGAGAAAGTAAACTTAATAGAAGCTGCCCCAGTTTAAAGCCATAGAGGGATATAATTAAGTTTAACAGAAATTGATTTAACAGAAATTGACCTAAAATATAATTAAATAATAATAGTCATATTATGTGTGAGTTTGCACTCACTTAACAGACTGCTTATCCTAACTTAGGGCACTGTTTTTGTATGAACTGAAGATAACTGTCAGCTTTAGATCTCAGACTGGCTGAAGAGTGGGTGGGTTTTCCTCCAGCATTTCCATTACTTCCCACTGCTACAGAACCAATTGTGTGATGGCTTCTGATGTCCTCAGTAGAGTCTCTGGCAGTTGAGTTGAGAAGTGATTCAAGGAATCCCTGGACAGATGGCAAAAGAATTAATTTGAACCCTAAACTCTGTCACATAAGGACTTTCTCAGATTTTTCTTGACAATTGTACAATTTATCTTCAGTGTAACAGTGAAGTGAGTGCATTGGTCCTGAATTCTGTTTTCCCTAGGAGATTTAGTAATTTCTAAGCCAACTGAGTAAGGAACATGTTCTTAAATATTTATTTTCCAAAATTTTACTATTAGATTTTAATAATAAGTCTTTAACTATAGCATCCATTTGTATTTACATAAATACTAATGCATACTGTATTCTGTCTGAATATGGATTAGTTGGCTGGTTGCATATATAAAAGCATGGATTAAAATAAATTCCATTACTTCTCAGTGAAGCTAGCGTATTTAAATTTTAAGGGAAAATACCTTGTTTTGAAACATTCTTAAGGATGCATATGATATCTCCAAGAGCTGACAAAATGATTACAAGGGGAAATGTGCTAAAAGCAATTAGCATAGGCTATAACTCCGTATGATGCATTAGAATTTTCTTTTATATGAAACAATTTCCAATCCATGATAAGCAAATGGACGTCACATCGCATAAATTAGCACGTTGTTGCCATTATATCAGAAGAATTTACGAATGATGTCACTTGTCCAACTGTGTTATTAACTTGCAGTTTTTTGACTAAGGTTATCTACACACTGGCCTTTAAACTACAGTAAAGCAACTTTGCTATATGTCAGGTGTGCAACTAGAGATAAGATTTTGAGATGTAGTGCTCCATTTACTGATGAATGGCACCATTTAAATTTTTCCTTAGGCACAGAAGTCAGTAAGATAGTAGTATCAGAAAACTGGCCAAAGCACTGGAAATGGGGTTCCTTTGTAATCAAGAAAAGTAGTTTAGCTTTTTGGCTGTTGAACAAACAGTGATTTAAAGGTAGCAAACTAAGACCTGAGTCTAGCTTTAGCAATCATCGTCCTGTATGTAAACACTGTTAAGATTATAAATTGTGAATTTATCATGCTTATAGGATTGGCACCAAATTCTCCTTTCCATTGTTATTTGCTTTCGTAGTGAAAAAGCCTTGGGAGTGGCCCTGAGGAGTGTGACTTTCATCCAAGTTTGACTAGCTCTTCTATCAGCAGATCTAATATCAAAGTCATGGAATCATAGAATCATAGAATGGTTAAAGTTGGAAGGGACCTCAAAGATCACCAAGTTCCAACCTCCCTGCCATAGGCAGGGAGACCTCCCACTAGAGCAGGTTGCTCAAAGCCCCATCCAGCCTGGCCTTTAATACTTCCAGGGATGGGGCATTCACAACTTCTCTGGGCAACCTGTTCCAGTGCCTCACCACCCTCACAGGAAAGAATTTCTTCCTAATATCTGATGTAAATCTCCCCTCTTCCAATTTAAAACCATTACCCCCTGTCCTGTCACTACATTTCCCGACCAAGAGTCCCTTTCCTGCTTTTCCTGGAGGATCCCTTCAGATACTGGAAGGCTCTCCCCGGAGCCTTCTCTTCTCCAGGCTGAACAGCCCCAGCTCTTTCAGCCTGTCTTCATAGGAGAGGTGCTCCATCAGTCTAATCATCTTCATGGCTCTTAGCTGGACCTGTTCCAACAGTTCTATGTCCTTTCTGTGTTGAGGACTCCAGAGCTGGCCACAGTACTCCAGGTAGGGTCTCATGAGCACAGAGTAGAGGGGATGAATCACCTCCTGCAACCTGCTGGTCACGGTTCTTTTGATGCTTTTTGGTCTTCAAGGAATGCCAGGGAATTAGAAAATGCAAAGTGATCAAAATGAATTCCTTGGGAACACGTATATTCACAAATCCTTTGTGCAGTCTGATTTTTTATAATCTTGTTGAACACTGGAATACAGTATTGTTACATATTGCTGGTGATATAATCCAGCATTTAGCTTTTCTGCAAATATGCCTGAGCATGTAATACTGAAAAGGGTAAGAGTATCTAGCTTATTCTTGATTACTAGAGCACTACTGAGGTCTGTTTACTTTTAACATGACAAGTGCTTGGTTTCTTAAAACTTTTGAGGTATTGCTGTTGTCCATGAAGTGGGCTTGAAATAAAAAACTGTTGTCATAGTAAGATAAGGAGAACTTGCTCACCCTCCATCTGTCTGTTCATGTCTGACAAAGATAAGTCTAGGTGCTGGACATTTTCTCAAGTGTCAAAGTATTTTGAAGAATGTATATATTGTCTTATAATTCAATTAAAATGTTCCTCCTCATTGACTGCAGAAGCAATTGATTATGTAGTCTATTTTCAATTAGTGTCAGAGCCTTTCAGACAGCTCCTTGGAATTCTTGCAACAATAAAAATCTCATTTTTGTAATGTTGTCTTTCACTTGATGTTTAATTACCTAATTTATCTTCAACCCATCTTCTTTTCCCTGTCTTCGAAGATATCTAGAGGAAATACATTATGCTTTTTAACCTATTTACCTCTACTTAGAATTTTCTGAATATGATCCTATCCTGTCAGCTTTCTTTGGGATTCGTAGAGATACAAGTGCCTCTAAATACAAGACATGCTTTTTTTTGGTATTTAAATATTAATTTTGAGTAGTAGGACACATAATTTGAGACATCTAAGTCTTTTCCAGAGGATTTTAAGCATAACTGCTAGATCTTGTAGGAAACTTAGAACTGTACTTCCATTGTTACAAACCTGATGGTAGGATGAATAAGAGAAAAAAATGAGTTACTTGGATTCTTCTCTGTGATTTGATCCAGTTTCCATTGAACAATATTAAGATGGTCGTATTAACTTTGGTGGGATTTAGACAAGAGAAAAGCTTTAAAATAGGCTTTCAAGAGAGACATGTGGTTAAAATATTCTCTGTAGCCATGCATTTTGTAGTGGTTGTTCCTTCTTAAACATGATGTGCATAAAGCCACCTTTCTTCATCACAGATTCTGAGCTTAAAAACCCTCTTTGCCAAGTCAGTCCATTTTTAGGTCTTCCTTCTCTTTGCCTCCCTTTATACATATTAACATGGCTTCATTTACATATATGTTTTTATACAGCATATATGTTTATAAGCCTATGGGCTTTTAATAACATATTTTGCAAAACAGGACATTTTAAATGGACTTTTTGTGTTTTAAGTTTGAGCATGAAATTGAAATGAACTGGCTAAATCTAAATACACTATTTTAACTCCACAGGAGAGCGCTTTCTGAATGCAGTGAGGTTAAGATAGGAACAATTATGATTACACAGTAAGCTGAATTTCCATTGCAGATTCAGCTAGACATACCTCATATGCCTTATTCTATTCATGTTTCTCTTGAGCAAGTGATGAAAGCAGTCTTACCATATTTTTAGCTTGTTCTGTGTGATATAGGTCAAGCTGTTGCAGGTAAACAACAAGTAACTGGTTAAATTGTATCCTTCAAATATACAAAGTTTATATTTTCTTTTGTATTTTTGTATAACACTAGACACACCATTAGGAGTACCATTAAGCTTTATTTCACTTGTATCCAAAGGAAAAGTTTTAATCCGAGTATGTAGAAAGAAATTTAAGATTCTTGCATTCATTCATTGGACCAAGTAATGCATGGTGTAGATCATTACTTCTGTTGAAGGTAGAGTGAAACAGGTGTGCCAACATGGTATTGAAGAATAACAATAGCTTTATATCTGTGAGCTTTGAAGGTGCTGTAGTGTCTGGATCGATTTTTTATTTTGAAATAGGTCTGATAGAATTACTGACAGCTCATAAAACATTTTCTGCGTACAAAGACTGACTAATGCTAGCATTTTATATTGTCTTATATAGACAGACTTCACAGTCTTATATTTTGTCTGGAGTAGGCTCTTCACTGTAAAATAAGTAGAAAAGGGGAAGAGGTACAGTTTCATTAAGCTCTAACATATCATTGACTGTCAGGTAGGTCTTGTTATGCTGTCCATCCTCATTTAACTATCCCACAAGATCTCTTAATGAAGTTAAGCCCCAAGTTCACTCCAGTAATTCTGTGGCAAGAGTTTGTGCAATGTAACAATTCATCACTTGTCAGGAAGGCACTTTTAGTTTATACATTTAATAAGGGCATCCTCTAGCTTGGTTAATTAGAAGTGAACAGTTTGCATATTTACTAAATGCGGAGTGTCATTGCCACCACGGCCTATTGCCTACATGAATTATTTCTCTATCTGCAATAAACAGCTGGGTAATTATTACTGCCATAATCAGATAAATTCCCTCTGTAAGGCTTTTCTTACATGGCAATTCTTTGAACTCATCCAAAGCTGAACAAAATTTATGAACTCCAGCAGCTAGGCCACTTTTTCATACTGTAGTGTCCCTGTTCCCTATTTCAAGGACATGTAGAGTATCATAAATATTGTGTAAATTAGGGGGATAAATATGATTACCTAAAGATTACATATTAATAAACTTGATTTTCAAAATATAATTTTCAGGTTGTAACTGATTAAATTATAGCAGTTCTGGTTTTATCTAATTGTAGAGACATGACAGGCCATCTATATACAGGCTATACTAGGTTATCAGGGAGGAGCTCTACTGCTTGAAAACTAAAGACTCATGAAAAAGTATATAAATATTTTTTGTGTGCTGTTTGGAGTAGTCATTTGAGCTCTGTAGGTCATTAGAAGTATGACAAATTTTATGTGCCATTTACTCAATGTACTTAAGGCAGTTCTTTTGTCACTAAAACAAGGTGATGGTACTTTTCATGTGTAATGTCCAGTTTAATAATGAAACATAAAATTCAAATGTATGAATTTGTGTTACATTAGAAAATTAGATATTTCTTTTATTTGTAGAAGTCATTTGTATTCAAACATTTATGTAACTAAGTTTGCTTTATGCTATCCAAATACTCCAGCTCATATGTAAGTGTATCTACAGATACATCAGTGAGTAGTTAAGTTAAACATACATATTTGTGTATGTGCTGGAATTTAGCTTATTGTTGTGTTATCCAAATAAACAAAAGAAAATAAAAAGATATACGTATCCATTTCTTTTTTTAATTAATGGACAATAGTCCATTTGATTTAACACCACACTTTATCACAATGTAAGATACAGCGTCTGAGTGTAACTAGAAAATTGATCACATAGTTCATAACTCCGTATTAAATAGATACTATACCTTAAAATTTGGCAAAATACTCAGAGATAGCAGGAATTCTAAGGAAGACCAAACTAAGTAAGGTGTTATTTGGCACTGCCTTACCCAATGGCAGGTTTTTGAGGTTAGACTGCTTTTCTTATTTCCCATTTATGTGGGAGAAATAGAGGCTACAGTGGTGAATGCCTTCAAAGAGAGCCACAACACGGTTGTGTTTTGTTATTAGAACTGTGGTAACTATGCATTCTAATTTTGCAAGTTCATGATCTGATTTTTGACTGGGGCTGTGTAGGCTTATTAAGCTTTCTTTGACATTTCAGATTTTTTTATAGTTGAAAATTATGGTCCTTCCCTTTATATTGTTATATGCTATAATATCACATGAAGTATCATAGAATTGCGTAAGATGCAAAGCAATATAAAACCTCTTGTTATCACTTTTTTGTTGTTCTAAAAGAAATATATCTGAAATTAAAAAAAATATTGTCTCAGTTCATTATTTTCGGTTTCCCAGATCATTATATATAGAACCTTCTGTAATCTAAGAGGACCTAGTTCTCTTAAGTAATCACTCAAAAAACCTGGAAAACTGAATGTCTTCTATTTTTACAGTCTAGAACAGTACTGAGGAGCAACAAAAAATGTAGATTTTTTTTTTTGAGTGATAATAATGTTATTCTGAGTCAGATGGTCTAGTCTGGCTTCGGATCTATCATCAATATCATATCTATCAAGCACTAATTAAACACATACAATATGCCATGGCAAAATGCATCCAGCTGTGGGGTTACTGGTTGCCAATATTGACATAATTTCCATCTTCTCCTCAGCTACTTACTTACTACCTTGCCCAGAAGGGTGTAGGATCCATACCAAATTTATAACAAACTTTGGCTTAGCAATATTTTGAGCATTAAAAAATAGAAAACACCTTTTTTATTCTATTCTAGGAATTAATTATCTTTGGTGTTCAAAGTGTGTGCCGTGTTTTCCTATTGAAATAGTTTCATTTTATCTTTGAACCACCACCTCTTGTTATATCGTCCTCTATTAGACTGAAAACTTGTTTAATATTCAGAATCCATACATTAATTTAGCCACTTTTTTTGCTAAACAAACAATGGAGGTCTTTGCAAGATGTTCTCTCTCTGCTTAAAATAACATTTGTGACCATTTTTGAAAAAAATTTCAAACATCCTTTAAAATATTATCAGCATGACAACTCATCACATTTATGGTACATAAAATGTTAAAAAAAATACCTTTTTTCCTTATGATTATTGTCATCTTGTGCATTGGTTTATATACCTTTTCTTCACAGTATCAAAAAAAGATCATCTCTATGAAGTCTACGCAGAATACACCCTTTAATAGCCATAGTTCCTGATGATTTTTTTAAGCTATGTGAAACTTTTACTTATTATTCACCTTTCAAATTCTTCAGACTCTTCACCTGGTAGGGGTAATTACATGAATTCATTAAGTTATTTACCCTGGATGGTGAAATTAAATCCCAGTGTTTTACCTTGAACATCTTAGTTCCTCCTGCCCTCAAACCAAACCAAGATGACACAGCATTTCAAAATAGCAACATTTTCCACCTCTTTTCTCCAAGATTCTCCAAGATTCTTTTCTTGTCCAATTAACTAGCTGATTACAAAATGTTTACAGTATCATCTAGCAGGCTAATTTGATCTTTCAGCTGCATGGCATGCAAAATGATGTAGCAGTCATTAGTCTACTTGTACTTGGTGGTGGGAGGCCTCACCACCATTTATGTTTAGTTACTGAAGAAAGGATCTAGTACTCAGATCAGAAAATTATGTGCTTAAGTATAGAGAACAGAAATTAATGTTGGATTTGCTCTTTAGACTTTTATAGTTGGATGCCTAAATATATAATTAAATGTAGTCTGGTTTATATGGTAGAACAAAACTTTCAGAGAACATTTTGTAGTTTTAAGTGTAATTTCTTGCATGCCGTACTAAGAATGCCTGGGTTTTTTTGGATGTTGATTACTTCGAAATTTTCAGGACAATTAGAGGTAAAGTTTCCTGGCACTTCTGAAAACTGGGATCTAGTTGATAATTTCCATTTGGTAGCTAGCAAGCACTGTGAAATCACATACTTAAAAGTAGCACTGCAGCATTTAAAAATGTGTCAGATCTCTCCCAAAATAAATGCATTTGATATATAAAAAATATACTGATTTGCTGTGTCTTTCATAATGTTGTATGCTTCATTAAAAATGACATCATAGATACTCAAGTGAGCATTCCATGAATATGGAATATGAGAAAACTATCAGGTACGTGAAAATCACTATGAAATTGTGAGATTTGGCATTAGTTTTCTGCTATACATAATGGGCCAATACATAAAAGCTCCCCCTGCCTTGCCACTGTAAAATCTCTTTAAAATGAACAAAGTGTACCATTTTATTTGTAAACAGATGCAGATTTTTATATGAAAGTAAGTGAAAAATATGAGTCAGGCAATAGACCTCAGTCAAATTATCTAATAATACCTTGAGAAAGAAAATCGACTTAGGTGATGACCTTTAGAAGTTATATCATTGTGTTTGCTTTCTAAATCACATAATGTTGAATATTGTAAAAGTTGCCAAGTACCATATATTAAAGTAAAAGGAATACAGATATGTCTACATTGTCCTGCACTGCAGCAGAGAGATAACGGCTTAAATGAGTTCATTCTAGTACGGGGAACAGCTTAGCTGTGGCAAAACATAGCAGTGTGCTTTCCTCTAGTTATTACTCCGCAGATGGTAGCATATACAGTCTTCTGGGAATTGCAATGCCAAAGATAACAGATACTTTCACATGACATTCAGTAGAAAACTTTCAATGCTTTTTGGCTGTGGTTAGACATACTCTTATATCTTGCTGAAAAAATTAAGAACATGACTGCTGTCTTAGCAGCTTAGCTCTGATGCTGTGCTAGAAATGACCATTGCTGCTAAACTGCTATCAGAATAATTTATGTTAGGGCTCTGTTATCCATTTTAGGCCAGATCAGCTATGTTACCCCCAAATAGTAATGCCATTGTTTATGTTATTCAATCAGGCTGATTTTCCGTGAAGGCGTCAATAGCAAACAGACATGAAGTGAAAATGTTTTGCATGCTATGGTTAGGTATATTAGTGTAGACATGAGCCTAAATAAAGTTGAACCAGTGTACTTGGATCCAGTTTCTCAGCCAACAGAAGCTTCATTGTTGTAGTCAGTCTTATGCTACATCCATAATGAGTAGGGTTTACAGTTTAATTAAATCAAACTATTTAAGCTAATGAAACAATATAGTTTAATTCAAACCTTTTACAAAAATGATTTTTAACTTCACATTTGTCCTGCCAATCAGTATGAAGTAAAATCAGCTTAAAAATTTATATACATAAGGAAAAGGGAAAAACATTTGGACGAGTAGGTGTGCATGTTTCCAGGAAATGGAGTAATTTGAAAAAGTAGGTTTTAAATATGTGTGAGGAAAAATTCTGTATGGGCTGTTATTGAAGCCTTAATTCAAAGATTCTTTATAATGGATTAAGGAAAATACTGCCTTTTTAGTTATAAATAGGCTTTGAAATCAGTATTTTGAAAAGTTGTTGCATTCTTGAGTAACTCTGCTGTAGTGGAAATTGGAAGGATAAGAAGGATACATCAGTCTGTTCTTTGCTATCGTGTGGTACATGCCGTGTCCTGATCTGATCTGCACAAGGTATTAATTCACTGTTTGCCCTTCACTGCTATGTTCATCACACTTCCTACATAGTATATTGATCACATTGTGGACCTTGACAGTTGAACGGGTAATTGGCAGTGTACACTGCGGACTAAGGAAAGATGGGCAGAGTATGTTCTACTATGCACAAAGTATAATGGGATTTTAAATTATTTCTGTCAAATTAATAATAATAGAAATGATAGGATGTTTTGCAAACCTACACATTAGCTTTACTTATTTTAATTTTTTTTCATCTAAAAGAGTCATATTAGTTTTCCTGTTCACTGCACTGCAGTGATAGAGCAGTATCATTCCTCCAGTTTAATTTGTCAAATAGATTGAGTAAATATTCACATTTAAAATTAGTAAGAATTTTAGACATCCAGTTGTGATAGGTCTCCTAGGCAGGAAAGGTACCTCATGCTACTAGTAATTGACTGTGGTTTTGAACATCTGTTTCTCTGCAACTTGAGATCAAATATTTTCAAGGAGTTCTGTCAAGATACACACCAGAGTATGCATCATGGTAAAGAGGAGTAAGGGGGTTACAGAGCTGCTCTATTCTGGTCAGTAAATCTGAACAAGTTTATTCAAAAAATCAGAAAAGTGTTGAGGAATATCAAGCTGACTTGATATATATACATAGCTAACATAAGCATGTAGTTTGTGTATTCTGTTAAAACTTTTCCTTTAAAGTGCAGAGCTCTCTAAACTATTTTTACATCCTAGTCTAGTCTATACGTATATTTCATTTTTTCCAAAATGTAATAGATTAAGTCAAATGATATTATGATGGCAGGTCATATTCCATTTTCTCCTACACCAATGTAATGTGAAATCAAGTGGCTTGCAGTGGTGTACCAAAAGTATTGTCCCACTAATTTCATTTTCACTTCCATATTCTGTATTTGAGCAGGAAGGATGATATATAGCCAGGAAGATAAAATTGATTTAGGTTATCTCCTTTTATGCTAAGGTTGCCTACTGCCTATGCTGCAGGAATTTTATGATTTGGGGTCTGAACTGTTTAAAATCACAATAACTTCGTAGTCTTTCTGGGTACTCAAGACAAGTACACTAATTATTGGTTTTCCCAGGTGCCCTTTACTGTAGTTAATATTATAATTTTATGGTTATCTGGTCAAACACCTAATGCCAGTAATGCCAGTACGCAAAAGAACACTATAGTTTGATAAAGTTCAATAAATGTACATCAGTGTGGATTTGTAAAATGATGCAATTGTGTGCAGCATTATAAAAATCTGTATATTGCTGAAATCATCACTTGAAGACCTTTTCAAAAGTGCCAGGAACAATATTATATGTGTATTTTTAACCTTTATACAGACAGCAGGAGCACTGTCAACTGAATTTGCATCTCATAGCTGGAACCAACACCACTGCCTACCGCATAATGAGATATCAGAATAACAATAAGTTACCTTGTCATATGAAAATGTTTTATTTTCAAACTGTATAAAGCAAATAATTTTATCATTAACAAATCAATAGCTACTTCACAGATTTGTTACACAAGATGATTTTTAATTTTGGACTTTGAGCACATACATTGATAATCTAATGTCTACTTCCAATTACATGAATTGTTCCCTATGACAAGGAAGACAGACTTTGTGTTACTGCATGTATTTACTTTTTTAACAAAAGGATGCATCTTGTGCTAATAAAAATTTATATTCTTCTGATTTATTGAACAGTTTTCAGATCATTGTAAGATGTTGTTAAACATTCGTTAAAACTTACACATTTTGTCTACAAAAATATTCCATAAAAATCTGCATGGAAAAAATTCTGATTGGACTAATCTTGTACTGGAAACCAAATTTTTAGGAAACAAATTAATAAAAATATATTAACAGTGCATGCTGTTAATATACTGACATAAGCTTTAAGATAGTGAAAAGATTATATGCTAAAAAATCCCAACCCTTCTTTTCAGTTATAACAATTTAATAAGCAGTACTATTCCAAGTATGAGCCATGCAACAAACATAATTCATAAAAATAAAACAAGACTGTCAATTAACCTTAAACACATTTTGCATCTACAGAACTCCTTTTCTCCCAAAATCTCAGTGAAGCTTTAAAAACGCAGCCAATTCAATTATCTCACTTAACACTGAACCACGAAAGGTTCATCCCAAAGGAAATTTGATCCAGAATCTGCAGACTATCATGCATCGTAGCTAGTATTCATAATATCAAATAATCCAAGAAAAGATTGCTCAATGAACCTAAGATATGTATGAATAAAGCAAAGGCTGGCAGGGAAGGGTTTAGTCCAAAGATCATTTAATTTCAACGGATTTTTCAATTTACTTTAATGGAATTTGGACTCACTTTCTCTTGGAAGGGACAAATATAGAAGGTCACAAACATGAAACTTCTCAATAAACACATTTAGATGTAAGCTATCTGGAAGTCTAAGTGTATTTGGAAGTCTAAGTTTCTGTCTTTAATATCACTTATGCTTATAGGCATTCTTCTATATGGTACCAGTGAATTCCCCATTATTGCACAGTGTACAACAATTTCGTATTTATCTGCTAATGTGTGAGATAGTATATTCGTATCCAACTATTTTTATATTCTGTGCTTTTGTTGCTCCTAGTCCAATTATTGAAAGTATGGTAAAAGAGATGAAAGTTTCAGATTCTAATAGCTTTAGAATACAAATTATAGTTATGCTAAAAGCTCTATGCTTTGCAGTCAAGCAATGTTTGGACTACTACAGACTCCTAATTTCCTCGTGCCTCTAAGGAGAGAATCAGCCTGGGAGCTGTTATCACTGAGACATAACTGCATGTTCTGTGGGAGCTGCTATCCCTGAGACATAATTGTGTGCATGTTCTGTGCAACTTTACAGAGCAGTATAATACATGGTAGGAATATTTTAGTATAACTGACAAAATGTGTAGGCTATAAAAGTATGTTGAAAATTATTTGTAACTGCGTAAAACCCCTAAACTTTTAAATGGATTATGGAACTGCATTACTGAGGATGTGTGATAATCAGGAAGGATCGTGATAACTTGGGTGACTGTACTGTCTAAAAAGATCATGTATTACTTTGAACTTCAACAAGTGTTTTAGATTTATGTAATTTCAGGAAATAATGACTATTAATCACTTATTCAAAGTGACCTGGTGAATTCAGATTCAAGACAACAGGAAACGTTTTGCATCCCATTATCATTACATCTGTTATACTAATTTATATTTTTATCATTATTTGTGAATTTTCAACAGTAATTATGTTCTAAATAACAAAGTTTCCATATCCACGAAGAAAGTACATGAGTACATAAGAACATGAATAAACTGTAGTAATATGTTGATAGCCATTTCACGAGTTATAGATAGGGGTAGTAAAGCTGAATAGCAAACTTTATTCAAAAAGGAAAAAGAAATAATATTAAATATGTAAAACATGGATCATACACTCTGATATTGAAGATAAAGTGGCATAAAATAAAAGAACAAAGTTGATACTATATACTTTGTCAATTTATTAATTTGTTTATGATCAATTGATCTAGAACAAAGAGTTTCCAAGTAAAAATGCTTGTGTGCCTACATGCAGTGACTCTGAAATCTGTACCTTAAGGACAAAGAAAGGTCGCCAGTCTCTCCAACTCCTAGTTCTTTGTCAAAAATGGACACAGTTAATGAGGTTTGTTTGGTACAGCACAAATTCTCAGACACAGATAGAGATCCTTTCAATGGAAACAAATTTCTTTGGCTTTACCAGGTTACTTAGCGATTAATAATAGCCTTGAGATGCAGGTCAGAAAGGTCATCGTCCCTGCTTGCCAACACAATCTAAAATGTGCAGCTAGTCCAGCTCTGTAGGCTTTGAGGCCCCGCAACACTATGCATAAAGCAAAACAGGCTATTTTCCAACTTCTTTTTTCATATTAATAAGCAATTTTCAAGAGAAGGGTGGCAAAATGGGGGCCATGCCACACTAAGTAATTCATTTATTTTGCAATTTAATCTTATGTTGGAAAAAAATTACACTGCTGCAAAAGCATAGCATGGTGATTTTTAAACGTCAGTGTGCTTCATAAGTAACCTTGTATGAAATATTGTATTAGCAGCCTTTAACAGTAAGCTGCAACAAAAAATATTTCCAGAGATTGAAACAGATCTATACATCTTTTCCAATCTTTTATTTATTTTCTTTTCATTCTATTTCTTTCTTTTACATTTGAAGAAAGCACATTTAATTACTTAAGGTTTTAGCCATTTTAGTCGATAAAAACTTGAAAGATAATGTGAAACAAATAAAAATTTTGCATTGCAACTTGTATTAAAGAGTGTGATTTCATAGTGTTCATGTTTGTAAAGCAATTATTGCTCTTTCACATCTTTTGATAAACTAATTTAACATTATGATAATTAAAATCTCAAGAATAAGTCTAAGTCACAATAGTAGAAAAAATTTCAGGAGCAATATGACTTTCCCATGGGATTTTTTGTATCAGCAAACTTATTCATGTGAATATTTCAACAGGATTTGACCCCTATCTTATTCACTCATTGAAGCAACTGAGATTATTAATGTGGGTCTCTCTAAATAATTTGTTTTGCTGGAATATTTGAATTATCCAGACGTGTGACTAGGGTATTTTTCTTTGTTTTTTATTTTATCGTATACATGCATATTTTAAAAAATAAAGACTAGAATTTACTTACTTAATTAACTTTTAAACAATCTAAACGCTCGACTGAATATGCTTGGTGTCTTTGGCACACAGGTTAATTTGAACTAGCTATTTCTTAATAGCAAAAATAACAAATGTTAATCAAACTAACCTTTTTTAGCTGGGTCAAAAAAAATTCCATACACATGACCTGTGCACAACAGCATGGAATTTTGTTTCTTATAGAACATTAATTCCCTGCACTGTTTGCATAATTTACAACAAGTCTTGGTCTATGAAAAAAAAGTCATTGAGGAGAAAAATCTATGCCCATTTTGTTGTAAAGTTTTCCACTAAACATTCAGTTAAAATAATGAGTTTTCTTCTTTCTTCAAGAGCTGGTTCCCTATTCTATTCCTTCCTTCCTTTAAGATACAGTTCCCTATTTCTGTTACAACCCATTCAGTACACAGATCCAACCATTTAGATGAGACCATGTGTCTGCAAACCTCTGTCACGCTGTGGCTCACGAGGCAGTCATATTCCTGTTTCTTGCGGTGGGTGGCCTGCACCATTGCTATCAGACCACAGTAGAAAGTGACCTGTGCAAAAAACCCAACACTACGGAAGCCCCTCCTAGGAACACTGCATGCATCAAAGGTTTACATCCACTTCTGCTCTATACCTCAAAGGCTATACCTACATTCTGAACCTTACAAAAGTCTCGTGGATTTAGGAGTTAATGTCAGCTCTTATCTTGGGTCTACTGTTCTTTATCATTCCATAAGCTCTCTCTTCTGTTTGCAGATCAGAAACAGGTGCTGCAGGGTACGAGCTGAAACACAAATGAACAACTTCTATTTTGAAACAATGTGAAGGAAAAAATACTAAATTATAATAACTTCTGCTTAGAAAAATTCAAACTAAAATGACTCTTGAAAAAAAAGGGACGTCTATCAGTGCTATTTTATCAAGCTATAAAAAATATGTAGGTTGACATATTCTAATATGAACTAATATGCTATTCATAGTTTTTATAATTTTAATCCTATTTCTTCAGAGTTATATCCATATAGAAACCTGCTGCTGTGTAACTGAATGAACTGTAATTTTCCTTTCCAGTGGTGTCAGTTTACTGCTAAAACATAATAGCAGAACACTGAAGCTATATAAGGGTTAAAGTAAAATAAAACATTAACACATTTTTTATTGTTGCAATATAATTAGCAGACTTATTTTATTACAGGAATGAACTCCGAGAGTATGTAGAAATGAAGGAAAATGAAGAGAAAAGGAAAGACCTAGAAAAGAAAGAAAAGGAAAAGGAATACCAAGCCCGAAAGATGCATTACCTCCTTAGCACTGAGCAGGTTGGTATACCTGTCCCTGACAGCTCATGCAAACCACTTGGGCCCCCAGACTGACAGAGATAAACTAGCAGGCTGAATGGGACATGACTTGTTGAAAAGATATCACAAAGACACTACTTCGAGTTCAATTTAGTGCTTTTCTATAGGCAAGAGCAGGTACCATGACTATTCCGTGACAGCAGCTTCATAGAGGCAGCATCAGCACTGCTGGCAGAAAGAGTCCAAGTCAGCAGTTTGATCTGCCACTGTGATAACATAACACGAAGGGCATAACCTCGCTTTAAAAACTCATTTTGACTGGCTTATTGTAGTGTTGTTGCACTTGTCAAGAACTAACAAGTTATTAAGCTGAGAAGGGATTTCATTTTCCCCCCTATTTTTTTAATTGAGCTAATGCTTGGCTTGGCTTGGTGCTGCGTTCTGCTTGGTTTTAGGATAGGTTGTAAATGCAGGTTTTCAGCTAAAACTTTTTCTAGAACTGCCTCAATCATCTTATTTAGTGTGATCGTTCACATAGAAATGCCTCGTACATTTTAAATATTTACTATTTAATTTGTTTTGTATTGATAAAAGTTGTATATTTTTTCAAAGTTTCTTATGCAAGTTGCTTTACTAACAGGTGAATGTTGCAATATATATATCTCATACAAAATTGATATGTTTTGTAAAGCCTGTTGATTGGCATATCTTTAGTCATCTTATGTGAACTTGTGTAAAAAAAAAATATTTTGTGTCCATAAATGTTTGGTGATTTGCTGTTCTTCATATAAATAAGGAATTAACTTGCAATCGGGGTATGAACTAAGTGCTTGGATTTTATAGGTTGTAAATTATAATCTGTGTGTAAAACCTGTTAATCCTAAAGAATGCAGGAAAGTTACTGTGACATTTAGTGACAGAATATTTAATCTTTCTCTCTAACAGAGAGAAATTGTTTGTGATCTATTAAATAGAAATAATTTAATTCACTGGTTATCATTTATGAAAGCTTAGTTTGTAAATCAAATTTATTTGCCAAAAAATAACATACTAAAATATTAGTAAAAATACCATTAAAAGTTTCTGAGTGGCTTTTAGACAGGGGGTGCTAGTTAAAATTAGCTTACAATAATGAATTTGTCCAGATGTAGATCTAGAATATTAAGAATAATCTGAATTAAGAATCTTAATCCGAATTAAGAATAATTTATATTTCTTGAAACAGTAAAAATTTAGCAATTTTTGTTCTGGATAGAACAATTTATGTAAACAAATACTTAAACATTTATACATAATCATAGGTTTAGGTTGGAAGGGACCATTAAAGGTCAACTAGCCCAAATTCCCCTGCAATGATCAGGGACATCTTCAACAAGCTGCTCAGAGCCCCATTCAACCTGACCTTGAACACATCCAGCAACGGGGCTGCCACAATTTCTGTGAGCAACCTGTTCCAGTGTTTCACCACCCTCATTGTAAAAAATTTCTTCCTTCCTATCTAGCCTGAATCTATCCTCTTTAAAACCATTACCCCTGTTTTTTCGCAATAGGCCCTACTGAAAGGTCTGTCCCCATCTTTCCTGTAAGGCCCCCTTTATGTACTGAAAAGCCACAAATAAGGTATTTCTAGCAGTCTTCTCCTCTGCTGAACAACACCAACTCTCTCAGCCTGTCCTCATAGGAGAGGTGCTCCATCTCTGATAANTCCTTTCCAGTGGTGTCAGTTTACTGCTAAAACATAATAGCAGAACACTGAAGCTATATAAGGGTTAAAGTAAAATAAAACATTAACACATTTTTTATTGTTGCAATATAATTAGCAGACTTATTTTATTACAGGAATGAACTCCGAGAGTATGTAGAAATGAAGGAAAATGAAGAGAAAAGGAAAGACCTAGAAAAGAAAGAAAAGGAAAAGGAATACCAAGCCCGAAAGATGCATTACCTCCTTAGCACTGAGCAGGTTGGTATACCTGTCCCTGACAGCTCATGCAAACCACTTGGGCCCCCAGACTGACAGAGATAAACTAGCAGGCTGAATGGGACATGACTTGTTGAAAAGATATCACAAAGACACTACTTCGAGTTCAATTTAGTGCTTTTCTATAGGCAAGAGCAGGTACCATGACTATTCCGTGACAGCAGCTTCATAGAGGCAGCATCAGCACTGCTGGCAGAAAGAGTCCAAGTCAGCAGTTTGATCTGCCACTGTGATAACATAACACGAAGGGCATAACCTCGCTTTAAAAACTCATTTTGACTGGCTTATTGTAGTGTTGTTGCACTTGTCAAGAACTAACAAGTTATTAAGCTGAGAAGGGATTTCATTTTCCCCCCTTTTTTTTTAATTGAGCTAATGCTTGGCTTGGCTTGGTGCTGCGTTCTGCTTGGTTTTAGGATAGGTTGTAAATGCAGGTTTTCAGCTAAAACTTTTTCTAGAACTGCCTCAATCATCTTATTTAGTGTGATCGTTCACATAGAAATGCCTCGTACATTTTAAATATTTACTATTTAATTTGTTTTGTATTGATAAAAGTTGTATATTTTTTCAAAGTTTCTTATGCAAGTTGCTTTACTAACAGGTGAATGTTGCAATATATATATCTCATACAAAATTGATATGTTTTGTAAAGCCTGTTGATTGGCATATCTTTAGTCATCTTATGTGAACTTGTGTAAAAAAAAAATATTTTGTGTCCATAAATGTTTGGTGATTTGCTGTTCTTCATATAAATAAGGAATTAACTTGCAATCGGGGTATGAACTAAGTGCTTGGATTTTATAGGTTGTAAATTATAATCTGTGTGTAAAACCTGTTAATCCTAAAGAATGCAGGAAAGTTACTGTGACATTTAGTGACAGAATATTTAATCTTTCTCTCTAACAGAGAGAAATTGTTTGTGATCTATTAAATAGAAATAATTTAATTCACTGGTTATCATTTATGAAAGCTTAGTTTGTAAATCAAATTTATTTGCCAAAAAATAACATACTAAAATATTAGTAAAAATACCATTAAAAGTTTCTGAGTGGCTTTTAGACAGGGGGTGCTAGTTAAAATTAGCTTACAATAATGAATTTGTCCAGATGTAGATCTAGAATATTAAGAATAATCTGAATTAAGAATCTTAATCCGAATTAAGAATAATTTATATTTCTTGAAACAGTAAAAATTTAGCAATTTTTGTTCTGGATAGAACAATTTATGTAAACAAATACTTAAACATTTATACATAATCATAGGTTTAGGTTGGAAGGGACCATTAAAGGTCAACTAGCCCAAATTCCCCTGCAATGATCAGGGACATCTTCAACAAGCTGCTCAGAGCCCCATTCAACCTGACCTTGAACACATCCAGCAACGGGGCTGCCACAATTTCTGTGAGCAACCTGTTCCAGTGTTTCACCACCCTCATTGTAAAAAATTTCTTCCTTCCTATCTAGCCTGAATCTATCCTCTTTAAAACCATTACCCCTGTTTTTTCGCAATAGGCCCTACTGAAAGGTCTGTCCCCATCTTTCCTGTAAGGCCCCCTTTAGGTACTGAAAAGCCACAAATAAGGTATTTCTAGCAGTCTTCTCCTCTGCTGAACAACACCAACTCTCTCAGCCTGTCCTCATAGGAGAGGTGCTCCATCTCTGATAATTTTTGTGGCCCTCCTCTAGACCTGCTGCAAGAGGTTCATGTCTTTTCTATGCTGTGGACTCTATAGCTGTATGCAGTACTCCAGATGTGATCTCACGAGAGTGGATGAGAGGGGGAGAATCCCCTCCTTCGACCTGCTGGTCACACTTCTTTTGATGCAGCCCAGGATACAGTATGCCTTCTGCACTGCGAGTGAACATTGTTGGCTTATGTCCAGCTTTTCATCCACCAGTACACCCCACATCCTTCTCAGTCCCTTCATCCCTCAGCCTGGATTGATACCAGGAATTGCCTCAACCCAGGTGCAGGACCCTGCACTTGGCCTCGTTGAACTTCATACGGTTCACAGGGACTCACTTCTTGAGCTTGTCCAGGTCTCTCTGGATGGCATCCCATTCCTCAGGTGTGTTAACCAAACCACTCAGCTTGGTATCATCCACAAACTTGCTGAGGGTGCACTCGATCCCACTGTCTGTGTCATTGATGAAGATATTGAATAGTACTGGTTCTAATACAGGCCCCTGAGGGACACCACTTGTCACCAATTTCCATCTGGAAGTTGAGTCATTGACCACTACTCTCTGGATCTGACCATCCATCTGATTCCTTATCCAACAAATGGTCCACCCATCAAATCCATACCTCTCCAATTTAGAGAGAAGGATGATGTGGGAGACAGTGTCAAAGGTCTTACCAAAGTCCAGGTAGACAACATCCATAGCTCTTCCCTTGTCCACTGAGGTAGTCACTCCATCATAGACAGCCACTATATTTACCTGGAGTACAATTTTGTCTGTTTAGAGACATGGAATGACCTGTGCTCTTAAAAGATTTTAGTAAACTTAGTTCACTTCTCATGATACCGGCTTAGCAATCTGTAAGACATTTTTTAGGAATGGCAAGTAGTGCCTTTTTGCAGCCATCCAATTGGAGACCTGTTGACTGATAACTAGCAATAACTATTAGTTTTTGGTGAATTTGGTTTCTGATTTTACAGAATTAGAATTTGGCTAGCGGTGTTTTTCAGAACAAAAATAATCTTGGTATGTTTGCTGAGTTGATTTGTAAACACTGGGACTAAGAGCCCACAGATTTTTTCCTCTATCACAGAACTGTGCTCGAAGAACCATCTTCCTTTGAAGGTAGTATTTTGAAACTGAGTGTAAACCAGTACAACACAACAGCAAAGATATATATGAAGTAAACTATTTACTGCAATCAAAGTTGGTATTCCACAATTGCACATAGTTACAGAATTTGTTATCTTGCTAAGATACAGGGCAAATCATTTAAGTGGAAAATTTACTGGTTTGTTGCTCTGCCATTTTACTCTCTATATGCCTGGTCTTCTGATCTGACTACAGTTGTGTCTTGATGTCTTCAAAGGATAGTTAATTGTATTACTGAGCAAGGTCCATTCACATCTCAGTAGAACCAGGCAGCAAAAGTCAAAACTTTTAAGTGATATAGGAAAAAGTATAATTTGTAAACAGGAAGCATAGAGAATGAAAAGAGGAGGTTGATGAGCTAGTCTTATTGTAGAGTCATGGATTAACTAAAGCCCAATAAGTTGTAGAGATGGCCTGCTAAAGTCTGCTACAATCTCCTTCCCTTTCTGCCATGCATATCCAGATGCAATGATGGAGCTGAGCCACCTTATGCATCAAGGCTGCAAATGTTCAGCCCGGAGAAGATGCGGGGAGACCTTATAATGGCTTTCCAGTACCTGAAGGGGGCCTACAGGAGAGATAGGGAGGGACTCTTTGTCAGGGTGTGGAGCGCTAGGACAAGGGGTAATGGTTCTAACTAAAGCGGGGAGAGATTTAGATTAGATATTAGAACACAATTCTTTACTGCAGGGTGGTGAGACACTGGAACAGATTGCCCAGAGGAGTTGTGAATGTCCCATCCCTGGAGATGTTCAAGGGCAGACTGGATAGGGCTTTGTGCAACCTGCTCTAGTGGGAGTTATCCCTGCCCATGGGCAGGGAGGTTGAAAATGATCTTTAAGATCCCTTCCAACTCTAGCCATTCTATAAGCCTATGTTCAGGCATGTTATATGGTCAGTGTTCCAAAATCTGTATTTGCAATAATTATTTCAAATATATACTATAGTTTTGAAGCTTTTTGTTTTATTGCAGGCAAAAAGAAACTAAGGAGTTGTTCTCAGTTTTAGTAAAAAAAGTCATATCAAGTTCCATTCTTCACTATCCACAAGCTGAAGCCCAGAAACCCATGTCAGAATTGTGTTGCAGATTAAACAGGGAGATAATAAAACATCATAGCATTGCATAATGTAGCAGAGGATACAGTGATCCTTTCTGGTCTAAAAGTCTATGAAACTTTTATTAATTGCAGGATTTGCTCTTATTCCACAGATTATAAGTATGTATATAAGGTTTTGTCCATTGCTAATCACTAGCATTATTTCATATTTCAAAAAGTAAAGCTTAAGAATGCTAGTATAATGAATGTACAGGGGTGTCTAGTATGTATATAATAGCATGGCCTATGCTTAAGTCAACATCTTTTGTCTTTTTAATGAATTAACTCGCTATTCAAGCTTTTATTTCTTCCATAAACTGTCACCTTTATACAGAAAAAAAAAGGAAGAAATGGGTATCAAACTCTGAATTAGTATGCATTATCAGTTGTTACTGGTACCAGGTACATACACATTGTCTTATATAGACAGATGTGAGCTTGCTTTCATTACTTTCCAAGCCAATCTGGAGCTATAACATGGGACTGAACCCAAACTAATTAGCCCTGTTGAGAGCCATGGTATATTAGCTCAAGAATTAATGCAGTTACACAGCTTCTGGTCAGCTCAAAATATAGGCAGAATAAGTGTGTGCATGCTTTAAACTCAGGGACAAGAAGTTTGATCTGCCAAGAAAATATTATATAAGCATACCTACATTTAAGTTGTTTTGTCTGCAGCTCCCCCCCTTTCTTGGAGGGAGCTGTGTGTATTGAGTACCATTGCAATGAAACTGACATTCAGGGAAATCACTGTATGATAAAAACCGAATGGTATTTAACTATACTTTTTTACATTTTTCCTGTATTTTTGCAAACAGTTTACAGAGTGTGTTTTAGTACAGAAACATACTGAAGTATTACTATTTCCCATTTTTCTGTGTAGAAATACATTGCATTTACATAATCATTTTAGTCCTTGTAAGAACTAAGCTGTTTATTTGAATAAAAGAATGCTAGTATTTTAGAAAACAAATTTAAAGAGAAGAAAGTTAAACAAATTATGATATTTACATAATCAATAATTACTAGCAAAAGCAATGTTCATTTGCTGGTATTAATAATATATAGCCACAATTTATATTAATAATACAATTATTGGTCGTCTGTCCGTGAAAGTACGATGTTGTGCATTCTGCCAGCTTCAAACCACAGTTTTTTGCTTTACTAAAAACTAGCTAGGTTTTTTTTTTTCTGTAGTGCCAGTAATATCCATGCAACACAAATATACCCTGTTTGTAGGCTTAAGAATGCAGTTGAAAAAAGAAAACAAATTTTTATTTTATTTAAATTAAGTTAGTTGCTAAATAATGTCTGGAAAGATAAAGCATGAGCTCTGAAACTTCATGGTAATGGACTATTGAGCTTTTTTAATCAACTTACTTTATATGCCAGTAGTATCAATAACAAATCAAGTAACATCTTACACATATGAGCTTCTTTTATTTGAAGGAAATTTCTCTTACATGATTCCCTTAGTTATTAAAAAAAAACCCCAACAGTCAAGTCTGTGCCCTTCTTATCATGTGTAATGTTATATGGTCTGCATACTGATTGCTTGTTACAAGAGATTCCAGTGTAAAACACAGCAAGAAATAAATGTGAGGTGGCAACTGTGGGGCTTCCAAATTAAATTTCAGTCTAAAAATAAGATTCTCTATTTCAGATTTTTAAATTTATGTGTATGTGTAACAGTGTTTTCCTTGTCTGTTTTCACCCTAACAGTCTGATAAAATCTGACTTCATGATGAACATAATAAAAATTAGAGTACATATTTAACAAACCTTTGCCTTTGTTAAGAATATTTCTTGCCATTTTTATTTGTAACACAACAGAAATAACAGTGCAGATCTACTTTTTTGTTTTTGTTCTTTGTCCATTGTTTTTCATTAGTCCATGATCACAGTATGCTGTTTCCACTACTGGTAATAATTACAAAGCATATTTTGCCATTATGAAGAATGTGATGTTAACATGCATCACTTAAGCTTACCCTTGTTCTGCTCTGGTTCCAAACTTGGACTTCTTGCTCTGTGATGCTGAGATTAGATGAGGTAATACTAGTCCTCTGTTTTGTGGGATCTTCTGTTGCGTTTGAATGCTTTACCTATTGAGACCTTGAGAAAAATTAATCATGCAGTTAGTTCTGCGTGTATGCCTACTCTTAATTTTTGTACAGAATCATCTTTCTGTGTGTGTTCTGATCAATTAGATCTGACTGACTCAGACAGATGCCTGGCCCTGCATTCTGTTTTAGACAGTGGCCAACAGCATGTGCCTAGGGAAGAGGAATAAAATGGGGGAACGGGACAATATAATGATGTGCCAAGGAATACTCTCCCAGTTTCCAGCAATTGGTAGTTGAAGGACTTGTAACTTTTTGTTGTAGAGCCTTTTGGTTTTGGATTTTTATGGTCTTCTATTTTTCTCTTTGTATTCCTCCAATTCCTGCCTGTCCTAATATCCAGAGAAGGAGTAACCTAAACAGAGAGAGTGTGAGAAGAAATCTAGACCCACAACACTAGCTCTCAAACTGAGCTTCCTTGGCAGACCAAGTTCACACATTCTCCTTGCAGTATTTTTTTGCAGCATGCTCATTTCAAAGCATGTACTGTTTCTGGTATTCCACCAGGAGTGTATGCAACTGCAAAGTGCCTTGTTCACCTTCATGATTAGGTGAGGTTCTGTGGGTTGCCTCTTCTACACCAGGCAACAGTAAATTCCATCACTTTTCATCTCTCTTTGGCAAGGTGACAATTTCTCCTGGTATCCTTTGTCAGTTTGTCAACAAATACTGCTCATAAGCTCCTAGGTAATTTTGAGCTGCAAGAGAAGAACAAAACCCATGAGTAATAACGGGCTTTTTTGTTGTAAAAGTTACAAAATCAATGACATTTCTTTTAGTAACTGTCAGTAACAAGGCATGAGTTACCTTTTCAGATTGCAGTAGTTCCTTCAGCTTTCAGTGCCTGCTTGAGTATGTCACCATCTCTCTGTTGAGTCAAGGCTTATGTGTTCAGGCATGTGGCTAGTATTTGCCCATATTTATTCCCATTGAACTAAGGGAAAGGATCATGTGTAGCAGTATAATAGCTGGTGCTATAAAATAAGTACTTTAATGGAATTAGTCTTGAGTGAGATAATCCTTTCCAGGGAGGCATAAATATGTGACACAATAACTCTTTAATACTTCAGCATTATAGACAACAATCTTGAAAAAAACAACACCACACCCACAAATGTAAGAATAATGTTCTATGAGGAGGAAGGAAATGTTAACATCAAGTGTGTAACAGTGAAAAGTTCTAATTTCAGCAATTAGAAGCAATCTTTTCCATTCACACTCTCTCTGTTTAACACCCATACTCCATAAGTAATTCCACTTTAGGGTAACAGCAATCATTTAGCAAACTTCTGTCTACTCTGGATTAGGGTTTCTGTGTATAAAGGTAGTAAAAACATGCCCCAGGGTTGCTTTTTTCAGACCAGTTTGATTTTGCTTTCTGTAGTTATAGTAGAACTCAGAAATGTGTGACTTTTATCAGTAGTATCAGCCATTATTTCATGTTTGTCAGTTCATAGAGTAAAATATTTCAAATTCAAATTCTACTCAGTGCAAAGATATTTTTTTATTATATTTTTCCTGTCAACAGAGATGGCAATTCATAAATGTGACACTGACCGTGTTGGTCCCCTTTTTACACTATGGGAAATAATGAGTTAATTCTATTGAAGTTACTATACTTGCATCAGGAGTAAATGTTCTAAGTGAGAAATAGAAAAAAAGTGTCCTGGGTTGAGCGACAAAGGATGAACTTTTCTTCTACTGCTGGGGAAAATTGCACTTTTAGAAGAGTCTAGTGTCTAAAATAGTGAAAATATTTACTTTATAGCCAGCTAGGCTACGTGGGATTCAAAGTCCCAGTGTTTTTGAGCCGTGTCAGGTGCAGGAAAAAGGAGGAGCAAGACCTGGGCATTTTACTCAGACTGGCCAACAGGGTTCTTTCATACCATGAATGTCACATTCAATATACATTAGAAAATTGTGCTGAATAGCAATCTCTCCCTTGATCGCAATGGTTCAGAGAACTCCTTGCCACAGAGCTGGAACCCTGAGGCCTTCCCTTCCTCCCAAAGCTGTTGTGCTCACAGTGTCTGATGTTTGCTGTCCACTGCTGGGAGTGCACTGTTTCCTACTGATAGAATTGACTAAATATAATTGTATATCTTACATTGTTATCAGAATGAATACTGATTCTTTAGTATTATTGTTGGTTATTTAGTCTTATTGTATTACATCTATTTATATTTCAACCCTCACGTTTCTTTGTGTTCCCTGATTCCCCTTTCCGGGTGTGGAGGTGTCACTGGGTGATAGAATAATTGTCTAAATGAAATAAATTCTTATGGGTTTTCTCAAACCATAAAAAAAAGCCACAAAATCCTTCTTGGAGCAGATTAATGAATATTCAAAAGACACAATTGATTAATATGCTTCTAACATAATGTACTGTCCTGTAAGAGCCTGGAAAACAATTGGTCTAAAATGACACTGTTTGACACCCACTCTGTCTCTGGACATCTGGCAGTTTTATTCTTATAAAGGTGAGGACTCTGTGGATAAAGTTCTGGCCTTTGATCTTCAGATCCACAGTTTAAGAGACAAGGCTGCAAGTTTGGTCATTTGAGCTTAGCCCTGAGTGAACAGTCCACATCACAAAATGATTACACATAATTTGTTACTATTGGCAGTGTCTGTTCAAGAAAGGCCAAGGACTGAGCTCGCATGCGGAATGAATTATTTTTTGCCTTTTACATTTTATTTCTTCCCTCTTTACTATTCTAATTTTATTATCCTGTCTCCAAATCATTGAGGGGATGAAATTATCATTCATTGTAAGTACTAATACTTCCTGAAGATGAACTAAAATGGTTAATTTTTTTTTACACGTAGGTGCCCCAATCACTGAACATCCCTGCCCATCCATGGGTGTTTAATATCCACTCATCACTTCTCTGCCAAGAAATCAGATATTTCTGAGTATTTCCCGAAGTTTGTACCACAAAAAATCCCATTTAAATTAAAGAGCAGAGAGCGGGCTTTCCTAGCTCTCAGACAGGCTTGCAGCTCTACTTAAATGGCATTAGTATATAAAGCACTTCATGCTACAGTGTCCTGTTTTTATAAAATATTATTTCCAAAGGATTCTCAATTTACATTAAATTCTTCTTACAGTACTTGTGACAGGTATGTTTGACCAGCAAACCTTCTTTATGTATTCACTTCCACATTGGAAGTGAGATGTATCAGTCTATTCACAGGTATTCACTGCAGGAAAGTCATTCAACTCTTGTGCCTCATGGGGCACTATACACACAGTCTCAGTTCATTTGAATAGAATCTCAGTTAATGTTGCTTAATGTTTCTGTCAAAAAGCAGGACAAAGCAAAGTAAGCTGAGAGGAGCCAGCAGCTGAGCAGTTTGTGATTCTGGAAGACATTGTACCTGAACAAAAAAAAAAGTTTATGTCTAGAAGGCTGGTTCCACTAGGTCTGAACTCCAAAAATGACCTTTAAGTGATTTGCACATACACTCAAAAATCTTTAGTTCTTGTAAAATTTGAGTCCAGCTCTTGCCCTTTAGGATTACTCACCCTAGGAACACTCAGGACTGTAATTCTGCTACTCAACGGTGTCACAGTAGTATAAAAAGAGAACCAGTATACACCTCCAGAATCTAGGGCACACTCTGCCAAAAGTGACAAAGTGACAAAGTTTACAACTTCTATAGATTTTCCAGGTTAGCTTCTATCCTTTTCAGTCAGCCTTTCCTTTTCTCTAAGAAGGCGTGGTTGTCTCCTTAGAGAGGGTAAATACAATCAAAGACAAAACTAAGATAGCAAGTTTGGCGATCTTCATGCCCAGAAAAGGGTAACTCCATAGGTTAGGGAGCAATGGAAAGAGGATCATACAATCATAGAATAATTAGGGTTGGAAGGGACCTCAAAGAACATCCAGTTCCAACCCACCCTGCCATGGGTAGGGACACCTCCCACTAGAGCAGGTTGCTCAAAGCCCCATCCACCTGGCCTTTAACACTTCCAGGGATGGGGCATCCACAGCTTCTCTGGGCAACGTGTTCCAATGTTCCAAACAGGAAAGAATTTCTTCCTCATATCTGATCTAAATCTCCCCTCTTCCAATTTAAAACTGTTACCCCTTGTCCTATCACTATGCTTCTGACAAAGCCTCTCCAGGTCTCCTGTAGGTTCCCTTCAGATACTGGAAGGCTGCTAGAAGGTCTCCCCGGAGCCTTCTCTTCTCCAGGCTGAACAGCTCCAGCTCTCCCAGCCTGTCTTCATGGGGAAGCACTATCTGCTGGCCAACCTCCTATCAGAAATATATGGTTATGCACCACTTCAGATGTATTTCTGCCCAGTGTCAGTGAAAAAGACTTCCTATTCACTCTTCTCACAAGTCTCATCCTAGTACAAGTGGTAAGCGAAGGTGCTTCCAATAGAAATCAATAATTTCTCCCTTTGCCACACTTCCCAGAAAACAAGATATTTGCATCCTATTTTTTAAAGATAGTGACACAATGAACTTAAAAATAGAAGTGTAATAATTTTAAGCATGTTCTGTGACAGTGTTCTGAACTCTATTTTTTCTAAAGGATGCTTATTATAAATCATTTCAATTTCTTTGGTAACCGGATAACTGTCCAAAGAAACAAGAAAGACTTTACACTGGAAATCCATCTGTCATTAAAAGGAGCTTAATGCACAATAGGACGTAAAGTTGGAGTGCTGTTTCGTGGTTGATCTTATGCAACCTCAGTTCTTTAAAAGCATATCCAGGTAGACATGGGAATGTTTCTCAATGGTCCTCTAAATAGCTTGGTGCTGGTCATGTCACTCATACTAAGCATATGTTATCATAGCATAGTGGCATCTCTGCTGTATCTACCATGTATTATAGCATTTAGCATCTTTGCATCTAGCATTAGTCATTTAAAAATCCACTAGCTAGACGGTAGCTGTCTTTTTCAGCATCTGAATTGCATAATCTCTATTTGTGTGGATTTTTCCTAGGCAGCAAACTTCTTGCTCAACTCCTGTGGGTAGGATTAATGGCAGAGTTTAAGGGACAAGCTGTGTGATCTATCAAAAGTGTACATGCTGAGATCTTAGGAAAACATGACCACATTTTTGTGTATTACTGTCAATTGGGGTGTCAGAAGGGCTGGATTGCTGCAGAGTCAGAAAACTAGTTAAGAGTGAATTATGTATTGAATGCTGGCTTTGTGTATGATGTGGTACAGACATTTAAGAAGGAATCTCTATTGCAAGGAAATGACAATGTAGTACAAAAAACAAATAAATAGCTCACACAGAGCCATATTCACACACACTTACATAGAGTGGAAATGCACCAGCATTCCTGAAATTGTTACTGGGATAAATTTGGCTGATTCATAGTAGTCTGTCTGGTGTTTATAGAAGTTTGATGTGATGTACAGTCTTGCTCAGGTAATTTTTGAAACTATTATATCAGAAGAAGTACATGTTTAATAAGATAAATGCATAGGAAGAGGGAGGTTAGGAATGACATGGGAAAAGTCATGAAGATAAAATGCCGTACATTTCTCAACATCAAACCTTCCTGTTGATTAAGAAGTGGCTCTGATGGTATCCTCACTTTAATGAGACTTCAAGATGAGTGATGTACACACCAATTCTTTTGTTTTTCAGCTCTTAGGGAAGTGAATAGTATAATCTTAAAGTTCTTTCATTAACTTGCACAGTTTATTCAATATCCAATGCTTTTGTTTAGTATTTAATATATACTGTTAATCTGGGAGTTGTGTCTGTCCTGCAATGGACATGATGAAAACTGGATGTTGTCACCTCTCTATTGTTTTATTTACCTTTTCTTTGAATGTTTTCTTTGATTCCAGTTTTTCTTTTGCAACAATCTTTTAATAAAATCTTCCTCTTTTCATTTTTCTCTTATGACATCACTCTTTTCTACACATTTCTGTCAAACTTTGCTAATCTAATACAGCTCAGCTCTCTCTTTATTCTTTTTTTTGGGTATACAATCCTATGACCATTCATTAAACATTTACTTCATTGTTAATTGGCCTCATTGAAGACTGCTTTGTTAAACATACTGCCACTTTTCGAGTCTTTAGTCACTGTCTAATCCTACAGGTCTACTAGAGCAAATTGTTTAATAAATCTGTCAGAATATATGTCTGCAAGGGTAGATTCACATGTAAGCACAATGCAACAGACATTAGAAACAATGAAAAAAAATTAAATGTTACATTGTTTAGTTGCATATAAGTATTTTTAGAGAAGTGAATGAGTTCTCTGTTTAGCAATTATTTCATTAACAAAGGAAAGTTCTGTATGATTTCCATCTCTATGTGTTAAGAAGAGCTTCTCCTGTCTGCTGATATATTGTTGTAGGTAACTTCTGGTGTTAAAAATTCAAAGATACTAAATGGCATAATTATAAGGATTTTTCTCAATCTGGCAAGAAAGGGAGTGAATTTTGAGTTGATTTTTTTTCTTACAAAGCTGATATTTTCCACTATGACAAAGACAGTAGATGGCATTTTAGTTTTAAAAATATAAATAATATCAAGCACTTATGTTCTAAGGCTCTGAAAACTTCTCACAAGCATAAATATCTTCAAAATAACCCTGTGAAGTAGGGAAATAACATCTGTGTGTTCACATGCCATTACTAAGACACAGAATAAAATCACCCTCAGAGATTATTCTTCAGAGTAAGCTTTTTAGTTGCCATTTATGCAGGGTAGTTGTAAAAGATGTTAGTTTTCAGAGATTCCTAGGATTTGTACATGATCCGATACGACAACACTTCTAAGGAAAATATAACAGTAATGGAATTTCCCATTCCTATTTTAAAAATAAGGTTGTTAAGCAACTTTAAATGTATTTTTGCACATTTTGAAATCAGTTAGAAGTCAAATGAGAAGTCAGTAGGAGAACTTAGAATGCTGTGTCTCTGTTTGGTGTCTTCATCCTAGGAGTATTGTTTCCCATGCCCTCACTTATTCAAGTTATTATCCCTGATCTGGTCATGTCATCAAGAGCCTGCTTAAGAATTAGATGTGACAGAGTAAGCCTTAGTCAGAGAGAGAATCAATGAAAGGTGGATAAATTTTTGGGATACCTCTGCATTTGCTGGGCTGCTGTGTTTTGGATATTGTGTCACAATGATCCATGCATTAAACTAAGGGTTTGTTTCTCTTTTGTCTTGTTGCCTAAATACCGAAGCAGGTGATACCTGTTTGGAGACTCAAATTCAGTTTTGTTTCCTGCAATTGAACTTAGTGCCTGTGCAGTTTTAGAGGTTGGTTTTATGGTCTGTGGCCAGCATACTGGACTTGCTTGTTTCCTTAACACCTCATTGTATAGTCCATAAAATTGCAGCCTGGTTTACTTAAAATGTTATTGCACTATTATTTTGATATCAAGCAAACGTTTCACAGATGAAAAGGACTGAATCAAGCTTTACAATCTGAAGCAGAATAACAATAAGTAATGCTTCTATTACTCTGTTTAAACAGAATATATATTAAGCAGAAGACAGGTAATTAATCCCACTTGAAAGGATACATGATACTCATCAGTCGTATATGAAATTTTCGGTATCTGGATAAAAACAGTATCTCAAAGAAAACTAAAAGACCCTAGATACAGAAACAGGCTAGGTCCTCCAATTCTTATTTAGATTAAATTCCTGAGTGTATATTTTTAAAAGGATTACAGGATCAGGTCTAAGGAGTAGCATTGACTAAGTGAGAACTGAACCTACATTCATAAAGCTGGATGACATTTTTCCTATTGTCAGCCATGGTAAGAAAATTTTATCTCAAAATGGAATGTTGCACTGCATTTTGGTATTTTTCCAGTAAAATTCCTAGTAGAATACATTCTGATGTTGCTTAAATATTTTGATGTTTCAAATTTGAATTGATGGACACATTTTTATTATACCTGTTGCTAGAACAGTATTTACTGAATATTTACAGATGGCACTCTCACAGTAAATTTCATATGAAAGATATTATCCTTTTATTTTCACTGCACATGGGATATTCTGTCAGCCTGTAATAAACTAGTTATTTAGAAGCTTTAAATTCCTTATCTTTTACAAACATGATAGCAGCAGCATCTGAACACATTTTTTCCTTGTGAATCATTAATGTTTTAAGGTATTTCTTTTACCTCCTAGAGAAAACATATCTGGGGATTAACAAGATTGTTCACTGGAATTCATGTGGAAGCATAACTGCAGCAGCTGAGAAATGATCATGC
This sequence comes from Pedionomus torquatus, assembly GCA_013398155.1. Lineage (NCBI taxonomy): Eukaryota > Metazoa > Chordata > Aves > Charadriiformes > Pedionomidae > Pedionomus > Pedionomus torquatus. Next base: position 681,063 of record VZRU01005013.1, on the reverse strand, counting down.
TTCCTTTTAGTTCTCAGCAAGAGTAATTGAATGTTGAATATCTTACTAAACTCTGGACTGTGACAGTGTGTTAACACTCCAACTATCTCCTAACAGCAGGGCAATTATTTGCTGAGTGGGATTTTTATAAATCCCTTGGCAGTAGTATGTCCTGATAATTATGATGAAGTGCACTGGTCAGTGTTGATTCAGCAATCCCATCTCTAGCAAATAATTCATTCACTGCTCTCCTTCATGCTTTTACTTTTAAGGCTTTTAAAGATCTCTTACCTCTCCTCTCAGCTTGCTTAGTTTTTTTACAAATTACAATGGAATAAAAAAGGATTTTCAAGTTAAATCCCTATTTTGTTGGAATCTTTTCCTTCTTGCTTAAGTCCTCATTAAAAGACCAGAAAGAGAAAGCAGGACTTTATTTTGGTTCTTACTGTGACGATCATTTACAAAGTCTCCCTCCTTCAAAGCTATTTTTTTCAAGATTTCATTAGTTTAATGAAGCATTTATAAGCATGGTATATGTTGATTATTTCAGACTTCCAGAGTGGATATGGAAAAATAATTGAAATCAATCATACTTTTATTATTTTCAGTTAAATTACAGTAAAAATGTATTTTAAAGATATGAGGATGCACTTTCTGCTGACTTCATGCTTACATTTTATCTTTAGCTCAACTTCATCGATTTTTAATTTTGCATATGTGTAATTATTTGGAGTGCAGTAGCTGCACTGCATCTATTAGGTCATATTTGGTTTGGAATTTTATGTGTAGACTTTAAAAGCTTAGTCAAGAAATAAGAAAGAAGAATAAGAAATAATTCATCCATAAATCAAAAACCTGCAGCATCTAAAACTGTTCACGTTTTATCATACCACTTGGGATCACCACTCTTTTCTGAGGAAATGCCCAGCATAATCAACACAGCCTTGTCTTTCCCTTTCTACCTGCACCTTTTTCTTTGCTTTCTTCATTCTTTTTTTTTTTTTTTATATATTTCTTTTGCTGCTCTCTTCCTTCATAGTTTAGCTTTCAAGGCAAGCTCCTAAATAATTTCATTGTTGTATTCTGGGAAAAAACAGTTAAGTCTTTCTCTCTGCATAGAAATGGTAAACAGGAAAAGACAAAAATAGATATTCTACAGCATGGACTAAATATATGGCTAGAGGTGGAAGCAATACAGAGTGTTAAAAAAACCCCATCAAATATTTTCTCTGTTAATGTTAATTAAATTAATATTTGTTTTCTTTTTACTTTTTTCTTTCTTTATATGCCACCATTAATTATAAAGATAAGAAAATGATTGGGAGGAAACTAAATGATAGAGTGTTAGAAATGCAAAATGATTCAAAATATTAATGTAATGCTAAGGATGACTGGGTAACAAATGGTACATTTGCCAGTATGCTTGACCTGACACAATTAATATTCCAGGTCGTGCTTGAGTTTCCATGATGGAAGGTCTGAGGCAGAGAATTCTAGGGGAAAAATATATCTATTGTACAACTCATTTCTCTTTTTTTTTAAATTTTTTTTTTTATTTTCCCTGACGAGTCAGAACCATAGTCTTAAAAAAAAAATAAAAAATCTGTGCTTTCACACCTCATTTGCCATATTCACTACTGGGCCACCATTCACCAGAAGGGCCTGATGCAAGGAGGTCAGTGAGAAGCTATTAGCAGAGTCCCCTCCTGAGATTTCTTTGGCCTTATTGAGGTGGAAGTTAGCATGACAGTACTGCAAATAACTCAGTTGTAGGTTTTTTAACAGTTAGCGCAGATTTCCCCATAGTGTTTGTCACTTTAGAAAATTGTTCCTGGAAATGAAGTCTCAGAAAGCTGGCTTTGACAGAGGCCCTTAGTTGAGAAGAATACGAGTACAGAAAAATGTGTCACTCTCCTTGCAGACAAGAGGTACTTTTTGTAACCTATCATAAAATTTTGGAGGGTAACGTATTTTCTGATGGAATAAAGGTGGGGAAAATATTGGAATCAAAATATAAGGTAATATGTCAGGATAGACACTTTTCTACCATTGAAAAAGCAGTACTAACTACAGTGTAGTTGAGAGGATATTGTATTAAAGTAGGGAAAAGAAAAAGTAATGCTTTTAAAACATGGTACTGTTCTCAAGAAAATATGTAAATTTATTAAGTAGCAAAGGCTTTGATCCTCTAGATTCTTAGATTTCTGCAGACTGCCACATCCCTGCAGATGATAGATTGAATAGGGCATCCATCACGCACAGCACATGTGCAAGAAATTACGAAAATAAGAGTCTGATTTGCAGAGATATTTAAAAATGAGTGGATGCAATTATGTGAGAGATTGGTCTGAACTGGGAAGTAGAATCAAATTTGTCCCTTTTCCTGTCCTACCAAATTTTTCCAATTTTAAATGTAGGCCTAAAACCTTACCAGAAACCTTGGGGAATTTAGGGTAAATTATTATGTAAAAAAAGAACAAGAAAAGATGGCTCTTTGTTACAACACTTTTTCAGCATTAGTAGTTCAAAAGACATTGAATTAATGGATTCCCACACCTATTAGAGCTAACTTTGGTGTCATTAAAAGTGCTAAAGGCCAACCTTGAGATATTCAGCAGCATTTCAGAGTGTTTGAAACCTTTGTGAACTAGAGTTTTTTCTACTGCCAAACATTTAAACAATGAAATTTCAAGTAGAATATACATAGTATTTCAAATTAGATTGCAAAATGCAGTTTCAGAAAGCCATTATACTCATGGAGCCATTTATACTTGCATGTATATATATACACGTATGACTAACAGAATCAATAACATGATTAGATTTGGAAGGGACCTTAAGGATCCTCAAGTTCCAACCCCCCTTCCATGAGCAGGGACACCTTTCGCTAGACCAGGTTGCAAAAAGCCCCATCCAGCCTGGCCTTGAATACCTCCAGCAGTGGGGCATCCACAACTTTTCTCGGCAACCTGTTCCAGTGTCTCACCACTCTCAGACTAAAGAATTTCTTCCTAATATCTAATCTAAATCTACCCTCTTTCAATTTAAAATCATTAGCCCTTGTCCTTTTGCTACACTCCCTGATAGAGTCCTACCCTGTCTTTCCTGTAGGCTCCCTGTAAGTACTGGAAAGCTGCTATAAGGTCTCGCCACAGCCTTCTTTTCTCCAGGCTGAACAAGCCAACTCTCTCAGCCTGTCCTCATAGGAGGGGTGCTCCATGCTCTGATCATCTTTGTGACCCTCCTCTGGACTTAGTTCAATAGGTCCATGTCCTTCTTATGTTGGGGACTCCAGAGCTGGATGTGGTACTGCAGGAGGGATCTCAACAGAGCAGAGTAGAGGGGCAGAATTACCTCCCTTGACCTGCTGACTATACTTCTTTTTGATGCAGCTCAGGATGCAGTTGGATTTCTGGGCTGTATGTGCACTTTTCTGGGTCATGTTGAGTTTCTTATTGACCAACATCCCCAAGTCCTTCTCCTCAGAGGTGTTCTCAATCTATTCTCCATGCAAGACTGTATTTGTGTTTGTGTATGTGTCCAAATAGCACATTAAAATTATTGTCTGTAATTCTTCAGAGGAAAGACTCTTAAATGATTTAAGATGTTGCATTTTTCCACTTTGAGGAAACAAAAATCTGTGCTATGTGCATTAAAATAATTTTTGTAGTTAAAATTTCCTACCCAATATCCTCTTCAGGTTTTTTTTGGTTTGGTTTTTTTTTTTTTTTTTTTTTTTTTTAAGTCTTCTTTTGTAAAGAAAAGGCTTATAAAGTGGTGTAAATTTGGAGCATATGCAGCCCTGGTCAGGATTTGTTACTGATCAACAAATCCATACCCATCAACTTCAGTGAGTTGTTACTATGCCATAGTGATTTATTCTAGATCATCCTAATTCTCAGTGGTACACCTGGAGATTTTTTTCTCCCAGAAAATGTTTACATTTTCATGGACCTTGTAGTTTTCTATAAAAGGTTTTTCACAGACGTACAGTGAGAGAGCAGTATCTCCCCCGCTAGCTGGTGATCTCAGCAGAGGCCTGGTATGGCTAGAACACACAGTCTCCACATTAGGCAGGACAAAACAGCTGAACATAGATGTCATAGGAATGGGTGGAAAGATGAAGTAATGATACAATGAGCAGTTCAGTGAAATGTGAAGGCTATATTAGTCACAGTCAATCACTTTTCTCTTCTACTGTCATCAACAGAGTGAAGGCAAAAATTAATTGATCAGAATGTAGACAGGTCCAATGGCCATGGTAGGACTAGTGCATGAACAGCCGTAATAACTATGGCATGGAGTTAGTTTGTGTATCTCCAGCATAGAATCTAATTTGTATGGAAGACCTTTACTTTGGCATTTTATATTTGAGAGAACTTGTGTAACAAATATATAAAATAAATGCTTTTAATAATTGTGCAACAGTACAATAAAGCCCAAGGCAACATAAGGAACTTGTGTTTATGTAGCGCTTACAGGTCACTGAGTGTTTGCAAGGAAAATGTTCTGGGCTAATAAGAACATTGCAAAAGGACGTTTTCTGAAATGCTACAAAAATAATAACAGCATTAGGAGAATCTGTAACTTTATGAGATGTTTATGTGAGTAAGAGCCAGACTTGAAGAGTCAAACTTTTAAGATGCAGCTGGATTTTACAGATCATACATATGGACATGCAATTTTTAATTCACTCCAGTGGTTCTGCTTGGCTGCTGTTTGAAGCGTGGATCCCTGCTGTTTTAGTCTGGCATCCTAAAGAGCTGAAGGCACAACCAGTGGTTACTTGGCATACATACGTTTCTACAATTTGTCTCTATTTGTGTCCTCTTTCCCATTACACATTTAGACTTATAGCATAGTGGATTCTTTATAGGATTTGCACTGAGGGAAACATGTAAGAGAGTACCAAAATAAATTGTCATTAGGGCCAGATCACTTACAGAGTTGAAGAGTATAGCCCATAAAATTTTGAATAGCCCCACAATATTTTGAATAAGCTACCATCTCTGAATATTTTTGTCCATTAAACAGTAAGTTTTATATGGGCCTTATTTAACTGTTTTGACACAAGAAATTGGAACTTCCAAGCAGAATATATTAATGAAAAATGCATTAGAGCTAATTGGGGAGTGTTCAATCCTTTCAGCCCCAAGAGATGAATACTTTATGAGGAGGCTGATGCTCTACTTAGTTTTCTCAGGGCTCCTCAGTAGTGTTCCAACAGAGAAATGCAAGATTTTAAACATTTACTCTTTTCCTTACCTGTCCCCATACCAGGAAACTGATTTCTTTTCCTACTATTTTTATTCAATACTTCTTAGCAATTAAAATTAGAATAAAGCAGAGCATGATATATTTTAACTGACCAACTCTACTTTAGAAGTCTTAAGAATACTGTGAGTAAACCGTTATAGGAAATATAATTATCCTTAAAGCAATTCAGTATCTTTAAATTAATTTTCACCAGGTGTATTTAAGCATATGTCATCGTTTTATGGGAGATGTAGTGTTTTTCTGCAATATGGTACACTAATTCTCATGTTTAACTGTTTATAGTTAATTCAGTAAACTCACATATGTCTATTTGAGAATTGTTTATATACAACTGGTAAAATCCCTACATTTAGAGGCATGATTAGGGAACAGCCTGTCACATAATTTTGACTTACCAGATACTCACAGATTGTTAATGACATAGATTACTAGTTCAGAATCTGAAATTTATGCTATTTATTAGTAATTGTTGTATTAGATTACACTGGTGATGCAATTAGTGATGTATCCTGAAAAAAATGAAATACCAAATTCAGTGAGGAATGAATTTTTCAGTTTAATTGACAATTCAGAAAAAGAGATAATGTTCTAATTTTTTTTTTTTCACAAGTGCTATACTATTAAAACTAAATACATTTGAATAGTTAATTTAATGTGAAAATTTTGTTGGAAAAAAACAATAGATCCTTACTATTCCATAATTTTTTTTTGTATTTCCCCTTAACTAATCACTCAGTTTTACTTTTCAAAACCCTGAAGTTGCCACTTCTTAGTCCTCATTGTGAACCAGCTAGCACAGTTTAAAGGGACAAGAGTTATGTTCCCTTGCATAAACACGTATTTTGCTCTTTAAATACATGTTTGGAAGTCATAGGCAAGATGTATTTGTTCCTATTTTGTATAGGCATTTAAACTGAAACCTAAATTAAACTTTAAATTTCAAAACAACTATAATAGTTTGCCTTTAAAACTAGAGGCAAAATTGTACACCTTTCATTATTTTTTAGGGGAAAACTGGCATGTTTCTTTGACTGCTGCTGTGAAAGGTGGAAGAATGTGACTGAAAGAAAACATGGGTTTGAGATACAGGAAGCTCTTTCTTCCATAAAGTGATTTCAAGGGCTGAAATCAAGATTATACATTACATCATCCTATTTAAATCCTTTTGTAACTGTAATGCAATGCCTGGAGACACACTGAAACTATAGATCTATCCCATGTCAGTAGTCATCAGAAACTTTGTTTAGAAACTGTATATAGGGTATTCTCATTGGTTTTATTTGTAGAATAAGCACAAGAATGCCTTTCTAAATTAGTTGAGGTCAAACATAACCCTATCTTCTGCTCAGATTGCAGGAATCTACAATTCACCATTCAGAAAATCCCCAGATCCAATGGAACTACTGCTACGGAAGTCAAAGCCATTGAGCCACAAACGGCAGCAAGTGAAGAGTTCCTTTTCCTCTGAGCTCTATGACTGGCCAACTTGTAAAAGGCCTCCAACTTTCTCCACAGTACAGCCTCTGCCACCTATTGACAGACAGAAACCTCAGGTAATATTTTGTGGTGTCTCTGAGGCAGTTTTTGTTCACATCTTTTATCACAGATCATCAAATATCTAGAGTTGGGTCATCAAGTCCAAAAACCCCTTTTGTGGATTTGGTTTTTATATATAGATCTAGTGGCTGCATTCTGAAAATAAAGACTTTGAAACAGATTTGTCTCAAAGAAAAAGAAACGTAGATGGTACGTAATGGTTCTTTGGGGGAAAAAAATGTCAAAGGGAAGACCTGATATAATCAAATATCAATATTATGATTCATTAGAGGCAGAGTACATAATTTCTGATTTTTAAAACAGTAAAAAATATGAGAAATTAAAGGTAATGGGACAAATTAACCAAGTTGTGATAACGTTTTCTTCTTTTTGCAACTTTTTTCAATATGAAGGCCAAGAGACACCCTCTCAGTATAGAACAGTAATGGTGATCTCCAAGATAATGCATCAGAATGAAAATCACACAAGATGGCAAAACAGGATTTGCTACCTTATTATCAAAACCTACTGGGTATATATGCAGCAGATAGACTTTTGAGACCTTTATGTTCCTCACTGAATGGCAGTACAATGACATGTAGCTCTTGCCAGTAAGTGCCTGGACAGGTGCTTTTGGGATAAAAGTATTCTCTCTTTCCCTCTGTTCTGAAGAATTTTTCAGTTTGTCCAGTCTACTGAACCTTCTACTTCCCTTGTACATACACTTTCAGTGCTGATTTGACTTTGAATGATCATAATGTCTTATATTTTTTTTTCTTTTGAACTCTGTCTTATATTTAAATTTTGACTTCCATATTTTGCTTAGAAAGACAATGTTTCTGACTGAGTTCTTCTCAGTATCTTTCACTGAAGCTATCATTTAGCTACAGATAATAAACAGCAATAATGAGCAATAAGCAATGCATATCATATCTTTATTGATATTGTACTCCTCTGAATCAATACAGTTATTTTCACTGCATTATTACAGACCTTGGTAGAGGTGTTCTGAACACAGTCTTAAGTTTGAACTACTGCTGGCTTCAAACCATGTGTACACATGCTATCTGCCACAATTTACCTGTGGTTTATTGATTGCGTCCGCATTATTCTTCGGTGTGGACCACCATGGGCATACTGGCTAATCAACACAGAAGAGGCTTTTCTTGTCTTTATGTCATGACTGACTTGCCTGTAGCAGGACGGGTCTGTACCAGTGGTAGGACATGAAGGCAAAGGCATGAGAAGAACGTGCAGGCCTACCAGAATACTCCTAGAGAAGAAGAGGTGAGGCACAAAGAGCCACACAGGGATTCATACTGCTTATAACAGTGAAGATCAATTTCAGGGCAATTCTCCATCTCTGTCCTTCCCTCCTTATGTTCTCCCTACAGCTTGAGACTTCTCATTGAATTAACTTATTGACTTACATTAGAATTGAGAGAAAGTGTGAGCTAGTGGAGTTTGGGTTGTCAGGGAGTTTGAATGCATTCTTTCAGGATAGAGGGAAAAATTTTGCTTATTAGACATGGCATAGGAGTCATCTTTTAAACAAGAAGGGAAGTCAGAGGTTTTCTGCTGTTAAGTTGCTCTTGCAAAACCCCTTTACTGTATACAAAGTATTTTATAAGCTTCTGTTTGGTTTTCTCATATTTTTTAGACCTTTCTAAGTTCAGATGCACACACAGCAGTCATGCACAGATAGCCTTTTAGAACAAACCAGAAGAGTCCTGTTTATTTTCTGTACCTCAAAGAGGGAATTTACTATATAATACTTTAATCCTTTCAGCACCCTGGGATGTACACTGTGGGGTAAATTTTCAAAGCACAGCGCGTGGATTTAGCTGCGCGACTCTTATTGATGTTAATGGGAGTCACACGGCTAAATCCCTGCACAACACTTTGACAATTTAGGGTTGTATGTCTAAGAAAAGGACACTGGTTTGAGCTGATGAAACAGCTGGAAATGAAACCCCATCAGAACACATCATCCTAAAAGTTGTCTGGTGTGACAATAAGGAATTTAATTACTAGATATACTTGTGTCCTAGTTCTCTGTGGTAACATTTCTTGGCACCATGCTTCTTTTTCTAATATCTATGTGGCCCACTGTAAGTTGTTTGTTGCTTCACTGTTCTTTCAGGTATTTAAAAATTTGTATTGCCCATAAGGTTGGATATGTTATATGAGAATGTCAATTACATATGTTTAAAAGAACAAAAAATAGCTCTCTATCTGCTTTCTCTTAGGGAAATGGTTATTTAGCATTTTATAGGCAAGCTCTCTGTGTGTAAAATAGTGTGTTTAAAAGAGAATTTACTTAGACTTCAGTTAGATCTATTGTTTTTATTACTGAGTTAACTAGAATTACAGTTTGATGGAAACACAGATAATTCTAAAATTAGTCATCTGCTCATTAAAAGGCATTAAGAAAAGAAAGCACATTGTCGTTTTAAGGGATTTTTTGCATGCTGCTAGCTCTCCTGGGATGGAGGCAGTGAAGAACATATGATTTCATGTTGATCATAATTTTCATCATAAGTTTCTGATTTTATGGTAAAGTAGTAAGAATGCTGATCTGCTAACCTTTCTTTGGCAGACCAGTTGGTAGAGAGAAGTTTTATGCTATGCAGTACAAATTCCAAATGTAGAAGTTAGAGTTGTGTGATTTGCTTTCAGGGTGAAAACTCTTGGTTTACTCACTCCATTCCTTTCCTAGTCTTACCTCCCCAGGAAGAAGCAGGATGCCCAACATGTTTGCAGGCACTCCCAATTTGAAAACATCTGTAAGCACCGTTCTACCTCAGACTCTACAAATCTTAATCTTGTAAAATGGAAATTATAGGGTCACAGAATCAAAGAATGGTAGGGATTGGAAGAGACCTTTAGAGATCATCTAATTGAACCACCTGCTAGGTAAATGGATTTTTTAGAGGTCTTGTTATTGTAGATATACCCCTTAGGTGCCTATTGCTAGGTACGTTTCTTCAAATGCGTGATTCACAGGAATGGAAAAATCTACAGGGAGTGTTTAGAAATATAATATTCTAACACATATATTCCATTTTCATTAGTGATGACACACTTGTTTGAGAAACCTTTGCTTACTCACACTTTCCCCCCCCCTTTACCTTAGTAGTTGGATTCTATTAATTTAATTGAACTATGAACTGAGAAAGAGTTAGGACATCTTAGAAATTAAAGTTAGGAGGAAATCCTTGCTTGGATATCTGATTTGACCCTTATACTGATGGAACATGAATCAATATTTTACAAGGAACTGTATTAAATGGACATTTTTTTTTTCTTAATGCAGACTATGAACATAGAAGCAAGAAAATACCTGCAAAAAGTGTAATTAAGCTCACTTGCTTTCTAGGATCTTTAAAGAGATCTCCAAATCATGTGCTGCGCCTTTAAAAGTAAAGTTCCAATAAAAATCCATTAACTACTTTCAAATATAGCAATTCTCCTGTCCAGCTGTGAAAAGTACTAGATGATACTTATTTGCCATTTGTGTTATTTACGGTCCATGACTTTTATGGTAACTGGTTCCTATTATTGGTTTCTATTAATGTAAAACATAAGTGAACATAAATGAGGCGTGAATCATTTCTTTTTATTAGCCCCACAGTCTTCACTCAGTGCTTGCAGTAACTCCAGCTGTGACTTGTTAGTGATAACCTATTTAAAGAAGGATATCTTTAAGAATAAAGGCTGTGATTAGGATTCTTTGTCTCTTCATAGTTTCAGAAGGTTTCACTAGTTCATTGCAGGATCAACAATGATGAAAATAAAATAAAACTTAATTTGCAACACTTCTAAATCCAGAGCTGCAACTAAACAGTCCTGCATGTAATATGGTATTAATTGTACTCAAGGTAAGTTCTTACTAGTTAGTACTAGAAGCAAGACATAAGATCTGTCTGACAGTACAGAAATGGACATCCTGCTGCTATTTGTCTGTGTTGTTAAATGGCAGATGCTGATGTGATCAGTTATTAAGCAATGTACTCTGGGAAAAAAGATATGTGTATATAGAGATAGACTTGTGAAAGATTATGAGCTTTCATTTTTCTGAAATTAATGTAGAATTAGACTTTTTCAAAATATATCTATATTATTGAAGTAATTTATTTTAATTGTATTAGAAAAATTATATCTGAAGTCATGTATTAGGTTCCAGGTAGCTTTATAGTTAAATTGAAAAAAAAACAACAACCAAGTTCTATGAAAAGGAAAAGGCTTAAGCCTTTCTGCTTAAGCAGAATCTTGATGCAGTTAATACTTGTGTATCAGATTTTATTTCACCAATATTTTTTTTTTAGTTCTTACAATGTATTGTTTTAAAATAATAAATATTTATTGATAGTTAAATAAATCTGGAGTGCTCACTTCTCATTCTCTCTTTGGAGCTTTAGAGCATGTTACCATCCTTTGTGTTAACTGTAACTCTCTATCAAAATGAAATGCTTTAATTATTTTGGGAGAAAAGTCTTGCTATACTTCCCAGACATTCTATGTCCTCTTCCATCAGTGATGTGTCATGAATAAAAGGAGGAAAGAAAAGAACTGTAACCCCACAATAAAACACTTACATTATTCTATACCTTTCAGGGGCCTTTCCGTGATACTGCTGAAGTATTGCAGCAGCGCTACAAGCCTTTGGAACCAACCTTGCGAGTGGCAGCATCAATCAATTCGCCACTAAAGGCCAGAGACGAAATGAAAATGGAGGAATGGAGAAACCGTATACATGACAATGAGTAAGTTCTTTGGTTTTTTTCCCATATTGTTATGAGAATGTTTTCTTTATACTGTTGCTTTCAGAAACCTTTCATGCCTGACAAAATGAAATGTCAAACCTGACAGCTTACTAGCAAACATTCCATGTACATACTTCTAAATTCTGTGTCCTTAGATTATAAACTGTTCAGGGCAGAGACCCTATCTTGTGATTGTGTGACGTGCCATCCATGCCTGTGAATCTGTAGAAGAACTTATTATAATAACAATGTGATGCAACAGATGGGCTTTATGGGAAATAAGAAAACAAATGCAAATTCTGTTTTGCCAAATGTACCTTGCCAAGGAAAAAATACTGTTTCAGTCTTCATGTTTGAGGAGCTTACAAACTATGGGAGGAAAAAAATGGTGTTGCATGCCAATGAGACTTGATTTCTGTCCCAGTAGACTACCAAAGTCTACCTTCACTTGGAAGGGAAGGGAGAGTATGTTGCAGATGTTAGAACATGATGCAAAAACTGTAATCATCTTTGAAGCAGTTTGGGTTCCTAAGCCACAGCATCTGTAATACTATCAGATAAGCCAGTTCTTTCTCCATACAATCCCAAATACAGACATAATACATACTAAAAGACTTAAGGCTTCTGTCCCAAAAGATATAAGGTTATTGCCAGAATATTTCCAATTGTTTTCTTATCAAGGTGGAACTCTTTTGTCCAATCATAATAAAAGCCTGTTAACTCACCTGCTCTGGCTTTGTACTTAACCAGAAAAAAGGTTTTGTCAACTTTTCCCTTGAAGTCACTGCTCTTGGCAATCCTTTGACACTTTAATACCAGAATTCAGGACAGAAGGGAATCACTTTTCCTCATGAGCAGCCTGTCACCCACAGATTCACTGGGAAACAATGCATTGCTGTCTTTGATCAGTTTCAAGCTTTTCTATCGGCTTCATGTTGCCATGTGTCAGCTTCAAGACTGGTACTTAAGAATACCAGAATCAACTGCATTTGCGTGGTTTAGCATGTATGATCTTATTGTTGAATTGTTTTCTTCACATTTACCTTGATTTAATATTAGCAGTGACTTTAAGTGGAAATTCTACTCAAAACAGTTTTGAAAGAAAAAATATATTCTAGTTTGGCTACTTTTTCACTTTTAGGCAATGTTATTTTGTATATTTAGTGCCAGAAATGACATACAGTATTTCTTAGTCCTTTCATACCAAAAACATAACTGAGTTAAGTCACAAGGAAAAATGTACTTCAATTTTCTATTCCTCCCAGTATTCTTTCATAGACTGGGATGAGGGGGAAGCAGCTTAACTTTCATGTCTCAGCTTAAATCTGGACAATTTCTAATTTTTTTTTTTTGATTTCTAGCTTTTGCTCGTGAAAAAAAAAAAAGACCAAACAAAACATGGAGTAACAATTAATGTTCTAGCTCTCATTTAACTTGTTCTTTTCACTGAATAAGTTTTGACTGATGTATTCAACTGAGGATGGGTGATATTCATTTATAGGCATGACTATATTGTCCAGTTCTTATTTCATGAAATTTGCCCCAAACATCACTATGTAAACAGTTTCAGAAAGTGAGATGTTATAATAAATATTTCACTGGCTCTCTTCAGTGAGAGAATTGTGGGGCTTTGGTCTTGTACAGTTTACATTTGGAATCTCTGACTTTGACAGATAGTAATTGTTATGGGGTCATTATTAACCTTATGGGTATGGAAGCATTTGGTGCCATCCTTAATGCACAGAAGCAATATCCTAACACTAGTGATTCTCAGCTTCATGCATGCTAAATTCATAGTGTGTTATACATTTTAAGGCCATGATGTGATCATTCCGTTTGTGCTTCATATTCAACCAACCATGCAAGGGTCACATCTGTAACCTTGAAAAGGTGATGACAGAGTTGCAGGTCATCATCAAGACTAACACTCACAAGTAATGCTGCAGCTGCTGTGTGGGATGTTGGTCTCCAGAGAGGAATCTGCAAAGGGTTACTCAGTTTCTGCAGTAGACTTTTTCTCGGCAGCGTCTATTATGAATTGACAAATTTCTGTCTCTTTCTATGTAATTGTGTACTTTGGGACTGTATTTCTTCCTGGTAGTGCTTCCTATGCTGATTATTCTTCTATTTTAGAAAATAAGGAGAGAATGAAAGGTGGAAGCACGTGATGTTTGTTGAGGGAAGCTTGTCTTTGCACAAAATAACAAACTGAGTCCTTGAACGAGTATTGTGTGATATCTCTTAAGACAGAAAGATTGTCAGTGTATACATGCGATTTCCAACAACATTCAGAATTCCCATTTACCTCTGATTATCAGGTTTCTTTAATGTGGTAATGTTTGATTTAAGTGTTTCAAGTTCCAAGAAAGTTTTTTGCTTCTGTTAAAATGCAGAAATAATTGAAAAAGCTGTGTGAGAGTTTGAGTCAGGCAGAAGCAGCACAGATGAAAGCAAGGGAGAATGTTGTGCTTGCTTAAAGAAGCCGCTGGAATTTCCTATTCTGTAATGAAAGAGCAACTGGGTAATTTAGCCTAATAAGAATGATTCCTTTTTCTCGTGTAATTGAAGCTGTTGCTGCCTTGTCATGCTATTTTTCATACAAATGAAGTGATTTTCCCCCTCTGCTTGGGTAGGAATGACAATTGGACTCCTTCGGGATGGCCACTTAATAAACCAGTGTCTAGTTCGAGACACCAACTGCTAGATCCAAGAAATTTAGATCACTAAGCATGGAAAGTTCTTTACTCAGCTGTATGCAGCTGCATGCTGGCATAACTTTCCAGAGAACAAAAATATAAATTACTTGCTGAAATCTGTCTTATACTTTGAAGCGTGAGGCATATTGCATACTATTAAATGTTTTTATAAAGTTGACATATCAATAGTGTAAGGCTGGGGTTTCCTGGTTTATTGTAGTCTTCTGATGTGACATCAGCAAAGCATCTTGGCTTCTGGCAATGTCTGTGCTCAGTGCTGTACTGGAGGTAGCCAAGCTTGTCCTGAACACACTGGTTCACTCCTGTGCAGCTGAGTACAATGTTTGCACCCTCTGCGTCTCGCATGCTGTGTGAACATTACAGCACTAAGCTCTTCATGGGTTTATTCCAAGCAAGATAATGCTTTCCTTTAGAACCAGTTTAGGTGCTTCTATGCTACACCGTGCTGTCAACAAAGAGAAGTTAATGACCTAAATTCTATGTTTAGAGTTTATACTCTATACTTGGAAAGAATCAGCATTATGAGCTGCCTGGTATTGATAGGAATAAAACTTAAAAAAAGAAAGTTGCTTTGATAAGATTTACAATCTAAAAAATCTTTTAATTTCCACATTTATAAGATCATTCACTGTATTTCTGACTTAGCTGTAGTAAAAATGGCTATAAATTTTGTCATACAAGTATAACGCATCTAAAAACTTTTTTCAAATTATACTTAAGTTTTTCATATGCTCTGCAACTTCAGCAATTTGCATATTTTCTGGACTGTTATTGTATTATGATAAACAGGGATTATCATATATTTTCAGATAATGTTTTCTTAACAATTGAACTTCTATTTGTAACTCTTCCATTTATTTTAATTACTAGCACAGTGTGCAACATTTATTAATCAGCAGAGTCTTTTTAAGTTAAAATACTAAATTAGCTAACCCCATTAACACAGAATACTCCAAACAAGCAGTAATAGGAGAGGTAGTTACTGTGCAAATCGTATTATACATGCGGGTGCTCTAGGGCACAGTTAAGCATGATTACCCTCTTTTGATCCAGTATTCCTCTGCTTCTTCCAGCTAATTTCCACTGGAAATTTACAAAGTAGCTCCTTCATTTTTCCATCTTAATTTTTCTAATGAAGTTCTGGTACTTTATAACACTGGGGATGCAGATAATAAGTCTGTATAATTAAGAAGTTCCGGAATTTGCTGCAGAAGAGATCTCTTTTACTTTTGAAAAGAAGTAGACTATGCTTTTTTTTTTTTTTTTGCCACTTTACATTATTGCAGACAGGAGTTAAACAAAACGGCCAGAGGTTTCTTAGATTTACTGCCATTAGGATAAAAGTGATTGATAGTTCATTGAAAAAGTTTGTACTAATTATATTACCATAGAAAATGTTTGTAGTAAGGCACCCAAAATAATTTTCTTATGGTGAAAATACTTCTCTAAAGGAAATATAACTGCATATGTTAAGAAAAATATTCCCTCCTTAGTTTTGTAAATAGCTCTTTGATTTTAATGTGCACTTATTATGATGTAAATAATGGCTGCCCTGCTGCAGTTGTTTTGATGGGGAAAACAGTTATGCTTCTTCCTCTTTTCCCCCAGTGAAAAGATAAACACTGTTGGATTTGATGAAGAAGTTACTTAGGTATAATTCAAATGTGAAAGCTTAAAACTGAAACTGATTTCATGTTTTATTTAAAGAGGGGAAAAAATAAAAAAATTCACAGCTTCCTGATGGGAAAGCATAGTTTGGATCTAATTGTTCATGCTCCTCTTCAAAGTGAGATAAAATTGTTCTAGTCAAACTAAAAAAGACAAAAAGGATTTGAATAGCTATTGCATAGAACCACTTCAGATACAAATTTAACAACACTATCACACACCTAGAGTTAAGATTTTTGGCAGTATTTTTACTACTAAATTACAAAAATGCACAGTACATACAAATAGTACAAAAGCTTGAAAAAACATGTAAGCAGAATATTCTTTCTAGTTCTTTGGTTTTAATATTTCTTATTGTGCCCTGTAGTGCAGCATGTACAGCAGTCTGGCAGTAGATCTACTGACCATTCTTTCACAGAAGCCTGAGTAAAGTTTGAAGCATTTCTGGTATGAGGATTACAGGCTTAAACTGTTATACTGCTGAGGCTCTGCCAGGTCCAGAGAATGTGCTGAAGAACCACTCTGTTTTTTGCTACCATTTCAGTTCAAGAAAGTGAATGCCTCTGAACTGTGTCCTGATGTAGGTACCATATAGACCTGGGATTCTGTCACCCGGCAGTAAATGGTGGACCTGACAAATCCTCCTTCCTGATTGTGCTGCTGCTGTCTCCTCTCATATTGCTGTAGCCTGGTACCTACTGCTGCTTCTATCATCTCAGTCAATCCAAATGGAAAGTCTTTAGTGTCTAAAAGGCTTTTTCCATCTCCTGTTGTAATAGTGAGAGATATTACAATAAATGAGACAGAACAGAGGGAAGAAATGGTAGGTGAGGAATGCAGGAAGAAAGGTCATAAGGGGAAAAGAAGGTTTGGAAAGATTACATGCATAGTAGCAGGGAGGTGCAGGATAGGAAGAGTGAAGAGAGAGAGAAAGCTATTTTTATTAACAACAGATACCCATGGTATTTTCCAAAATTTAAATACACACCACCAGCAGCTGTTAGTTTCCAGTCCTACACCTAAGTAGAGGCTTCTAGGTCTTTTTAATGTTGATTAGGTTCAGCACAGTGTAGTCCTGGCAGCAGTGCAGCTGGCCTTCACTACCAGTGATACTGCCAGGTTTGGTTCAGTCCTCCCTCGGGTTGTGTATGTCTAATGCTGCTATTTTGTAGAACCTGATACAGTTTCCCATTCTTTGGTTTCAACTCTTTTTCCCCCATCTTGAATGTATTCTTTAGCATATCTCTCAATCAAGCTTTTTTTGGTGAGTGAAACAAAGCTATCTTTCATTTTAGAAATTATTTCCTTAGAGCAAGTTCACCTCCAATTAAAATATCAGCTTTTGGAAAGGCTCAGTTTATACTGATCGCTTTATGGCATGGAATAACATCAATATGGAATTTAATTCTTTGATCCTGCTACTTCTGTCTTTGACGTATTTACTGAAAACTTTTAAGGATTTCTTAATTTATGCTTAAATCACAAGGAAAAGCTGAAACCCAGACCTAAGAATCCTGTGAGTGAGCTTTGTATGGCAAAAAAACCCAACCAACTATTGAGGTCTAAAGTTGTGCAGTTGATAATGGCATCATACCACTGTCTGGATTTAATTTTCTTCTCCTTCCATCACTCTCTTCTGTCACATTCAGAGCACATACTGTCATTAATTTGGGGAAAAGCTGTGTCAGGTGTATATAGAGCTACAGAACACAATACCATTACTAAAGTGTTTGCAGTGCTATTGCTTTTTACTATTATTATTGGTTGTGGGTGTATAATGACTTTTTGTATGACTCCCGTTAATTTAGTTACCCTACTTAACACAAAAAAATGTTGTAATGTTCTAATTACTTATTCACATAAAACAATGCAAATTCTTACTTGCTTTAAACAGACATTGAATTAATTGAATTTGTAAGCATATGATCCTTTCTTTTGGTTAGATCATTATTGCTATAAGGATCTGCTCACTTGGCTATGACAGCAGAACTATAGACAGAAGAAAAGAAAGTTTGTATTCAGATTACTTTATGCTACAATACCTTATTATATTTTAATGTTCTTTTATGTAACTTTATTTATTTTTTTTGTTGTATAGTCCTCAAATTCATAGTTGATTTAATCTTTTTTTTTTTTTCACTCAGCCATAGACATATTTTCTGGGCAGCATGGCACAGAATCCTGTTATTGATCTTAAAGGACATATGCAGAAGATCATGTTTCTGCTAAACTACACATAGAACATACTGTTATGTGTATTTTAAAGTGTTACAATATATGTATTTACGATAAATTTATTTTTAGTTTGTAATCACAGTAGAACATAGATTACTCTGATTACTTATTTGCCAAGAAGAAAAATATTACTAATTCACAGTGAAATCAAAACCTCTGTGCAGGAAATATTATAGGGAAATCTATAATAATTTACTTTATCTTCTACTTTTCACAAGAATTCTTTTTTTTGCTATTTTGTGTATAAATTTTACAGACATAGTATTCTTATTGAATTATGAATGCTGTGTCTCAACTAAATTCAATGCATATATGGGCAAATCTCTAAACTGCTAGCCTTGTCTTCTCAGCTATCCAGTCCCCTGAGAAAGCCAATTTTCTTTCATGTCTGAACAAAAGAAAAATGTACTATTAAAATGCAATTCAGAAGTGATAAAAACTGCAAGTGGAGCAGCCGGCTCACAGCACCTTCGATGTATTCTCTTGGACACTGGGGCCACATTAATTTTTGTGTGTGTGTGATGTCCATCCCATGTGCAAATTAGCATTACAAGTACTATAATCTGTCTTATGTGAGAGTGTCCTCTCCCATGAGTATACACATGCTACTATAGGTTTGTATAATTTAGAAGTCTGCTAAGTCAGTGTTTTCCTTTGCTAACTTTCATGATTTTTTTTTTGTGATAGCCTGATAGCATGAATTGATACAGCTGGTAAAATTCTAACCTTGTTTTTATGAACTGGAAAGATAGATGTGATTTAAAACAACAAACGCTCAAACAGTTGCTGGTGGATCAGTTAGACTGAATAAATAATTTTCTGAGTCTGAGAGACAAAGTATTTTAATCCCCAACTTTAAAAGATTTAGACAAAAAAGTTTTTTTTATAGGGACTCTGGATTCTGAAAAGCTTTCAACTAAGAAAGGTTTTAATTAACTACAGCTGCTGTCATGGCAGTGAATGTGATGTTCTATACTTCTTAAGCATATATTTCTAATTTTACTGTGTAATAATTTTTCCTGCACTTGCTGAATTAAGACTGAATTGTACTGCACTTGTAGAATTAACCCTCCTGCAAACTGAAATAGTTGGAACTAAGACATCTTGCAGATCCTTTATATTAAAGCTGTCTTTCACCTTTCTCCATAAAATTTGCTGTGGAGGCTACCCAGAAAACCTGTGGTTATCCATGAAAATTAGTGACATCCATCTGAACCATGCCCAAAGCAGGTAGCTGGAACTTCACTGTTCAGTGGCACTATGTGAGTAGGGAGTTTTTCACCAGCATGACCAAAGGTGAAAGAATGAGACTCCAAAAGATTTCTAGTTAAGACATAATTATAACTTGACAGAAAGCACACGATTTGTGAATTCAGCAGAAATAATTTCTTTGCTTTATGGTCTGCCGATATGTGAAAGTTATAGGTACTATTTGTAGAAGTTTCATTCTGATAAATGAGATTATGGTTTATTTATCTTGGTTTACAGATAGAAAAACATGCCTAGCTAGTTTAAGGTACAGGGAGGATTTTTTATGATGTAAATTTGCATTGGTTTATGCTTATGCTACTGACATGCTTGAAATATCTCTGTTCTGATGGAACAGTCAGGCTGAGGATATGGTTTGGGGACCTACCTAACCTGTAAAGGATGCAGTTTCTCCAGAAATGTTCTGTATTTGCGTAGGGTACCTGTCTACCACTGACAGCTGACATAAACTGCATTGCTTGCTAAGATCTGAGGTGTCAAAGTACAGATTCTTGCAAATTGAACCCTGCTCATTCTCTCTTGTCACCACACTAATTGGTAGTGCAGTTAGAGCTGAAGTAGTAATATAGTAATGCAAGTTCTATCTTTGTACGGAATGTCCTAATTTTATCCTGTTGAAACTCTTTGCTCCAAATTTATTGTAAAAGCAGCTATAGAAGAAATTGCAGTAATCCTCTCAAAATATTGAGGGGAACATTAAGAATGTAGTAGTAAATAGCAGGAATATGTCCATGTCACCTCCTGTAGTGTTGGTATCTATGATTTACATCAGCCCTGTGGCATCTTGAGTGAAGTATAAATGATTTTAAAATATTCTTGATTTTTCAGGTTTCTGCCATTTTCTTCATATCATAAAAATGAGAAGTATGACCCATCAATTCATAGGTCAGGCAAATATGTCCAAGAAACTTATGGAACTAAACACTTCCGAGAAGTACAACCTAAGAAATGGATAGCAGACAAGGTAAGTCATTGCATATTTACTCTTGCAGATCAAGATAAACCTTAAAAATTATGGCAAAACCTGATGGAAAACCACGAAAATATTTTACAGCTTACATACTTCGAAGAATTCTAAAAATTAGTAAAAGCTATTTTTAACTTAAGATATTCTTATTAAACTGCCTGTTTCTCAGGAGCATCTCATAATATTTCTGGTGTTGTAGTGCTGCAAGAGGTAATTTTCCCTAGAATATGTTCGAACATGAGTTTGTATATTGTTTGCATTACCTCTATTTGTATTAGGTATCATAATCACATTAAAATTTTGCAGTACAAGAAGTATAATAGACTTGGTAGAGGGTGCAGCACAGAGCCACAGGATAAATAATGGACTGGACCATATTTTGTAGAAGAGTCTGAGAGTGCTAGATCTCTTTAGTCTGGAGAGAATGCTCAGGGGAGATAGTATAGGAAGGAATGAAGAGGGAGTCAGAATAGTCTCAGACTCAGTGTCCAATGACAGGACAAGAGGCAATGAACACAAGCTGAAATGTGTGAAATTCCATCTTAACAGGGGAGAATTAGTGGTTGGGGGTGGTTTTTTTGGTTTAGTTTTTTTTACTGTGAGGGTGACAGACCACTGGCACAGGTTGACCAAAGATTTTGTGGACTCTGTTCCTGGAGGTAATAAAACCCAGTTGGACATGGTCCTGGGCAACTTGCTGTAGCTGAGTCGGGCCTGGAGGGGGGACACACTAACTGAGCTCAAGACATCTCTTCCAACCTAAAAAATTTTGTAAGATACAATTACTTATTTCCCTGAATGTATAGCAAGTTCCAAGGACTCTTAGTTTGAGAAGTAATATTTTAAAGTTTTGAGAAGCAATTATTTTTTAAGCTTTAAAAAATGACTTAAAAGTAAAATTTCAGTATGTTAACATACATCGATTAAATACCATTGCTAATAAAGGCAATAAAAAGATTAATCAACAAAAAGATCCGAACTTGCCTTTTAAAAACACTGAATGGAGGATATGACTGGCTGAATTCCCTCAGCATAAGTATGATACATAAAGATCTGAGTGTCTTTTTGGCAGTACTGATCTTGTCCTGCAAACACTCTTCCTTTTCCAGTCCTAAGCAGGTCTTGATCAGGCTTAGATGATGATATCAAGCCATCTAAAGATATTACATTCATGTGTTATAATATATAATACAAATATTATATACATTATGGGCTTAACAACTAACCTCACTTTATTTGTGATCTTGGATAGATTTCAACCTCAGTCTCTGGAGGTGAATAGCTGTATACATTAACCCAACATGACACACAGCCTTCCAACCCCAATTCTAAATCAATATGAAGCTTCAATTAGGAGCCTCTTACCCAAACAGAGAGATAGGTCATAAATAGCTCTTTCTCTCCTCTTATTTGCTGCTTTAATGGGTCATTATTATCAGGAAAAAAACGCACCCCGAAATCCTCCATATCCTCACTACATTTTAATGGAACAGGTCCCACAGTCAGGTGTGAAGTTACACTTTCATAACTGTCCAATTTGAAAGAAGTCTGTCTCTTTCTTCTAACCTGTTTTAAAACTTTGTATATACCAGTGCTATGAACAAAATTATCCTGTTGTAATGGGTGACCAGACTAAAGGATGTGCATCAAACACCACCAAACCCCCTAGGTTTATGCAAACGTAAGCCTCATTTATGTTTCCTGTGAGGTGATATTTTTGTGAATGTGATTTATACTACAACCTGTGTAGCTGCCATGATGTATATTCAGCTTCTGACAGTATTATACCAGTGAAGTTTCTCTTATCACTGCTGCTAAGATAAAATACTGTGTAAGTTCTTCCAAGGACTATGTTCAGTGTCCCCTCTGAGCTGCTGAGGTTTTTTTCAATATTACCTGGCTTTTTTTTAAAAGACATGTAAAAAATTTTCCCTGTGTATGTTCATGAGCATGTCCCAGCTAAAAGCCTCAGGAAAATAAAATTCATATTTATATAGACATGTATTTCAAGTCACAAAAAGATCAATATGTAGATCATGTAATTTTAATAAAAATTAGCGGTATTAGCATACACTTTCTCTAAACAGAATGATTACAAAAGATATGTGAAGAAAAGTTTATAGTTCTTCTTTTTATTATTTATAATCTGAAATTTTTATTTCATTCTCTTTACACTTCAAAGAAGTATTGGAGTTAAGGGGAAAACTGTTGTATTCTAATTCTTCATTCAAAATAAACAAGAAATGGAAATATTATACCTCCAGTGAAACTGAATCTTGTTAGTTTACCCAGTTGTAAACCACAGCAAAAATGCTTTAAGTTTAGTAATATATGTCTAAATACTTTGGATAATCTAAATACTTTGATAGAAGTTGTGAGAAATATCAATATAAAACATTTACTAGTCACTATGACTTTAATCTACAGTGATAGGTTCCAAGGTAGCTGGACAGTCAAGGGATCAAATGCACTAACTATAATCTTTCAGTTGTCAAAACACTCACATATGTTTGTATTTACTGAGACAGAAATGATAGCTTATAGCCTTTAATTGGTATTTAAATTAGCTTGCATAGATATTTTATAAAACTAACTTTAATGACAGTGTTTAATATTTTCCTATTTGCAAAATTCAGGAAGTGGCATTTTAAGATATTCTTTCTTCTGATGCCTTATTATAGGTGAATTACAATATGACTGCATCACTGTTTCCTTATTTGCACAGGCATTTTGTCTCTAAACAGAGTTTTATTATCTACAAAGCATAAAAATACCCAGTACTGCAAAGAATTAATTTAGAGAACCTAAGCATATTGCACAGAACATAAAGTTGACCTTTACCGTCTACAGCTTTTGGAATGGAGTGGGATGTGGAACATATCATAGATTTAATGTGGCACAACACTGTCTGCAGAAACTTGGGTGGGACTGTGACTGCCTGCCCATTGCATTCGATGATTGAATCTGCTGTCACCAGCATCCTGATAATAATGAACATTCAGCTTAACGACCGTGATTATGATTATCATAATTGATGTGCAAGTGCAGTGTGTGGGGATCATTACAACTGAACTGTACAACAGAGAAACATGCCTTAGTTATGGATAATTTTACTTTTAAAATATGCCTTTTGAGTTCAACAGGCCAGTTTAATATAATTTTAGGAAGATTTCTACATGTATGCATTGATTATGAGCTTCTGGGAAAACAGTCATTCCAGTTGTTTGTTTTGAATTGTTTCATTCCATTAATAATGTGAAATAATTAAATAATTAGATGGTTTTGAGTGGAAATCCCTTACAGAGTACTGCCTGCATTAATTAAATATCAAGTTCAAATATTTCTGATTGTCATGGGCTTGCCCCAGCTAGGAAAAATAGCCCTTGTGATTTACCACCAACACAATTCTTGTTTTGTTGGAGCAGTAGAAATCGGGCTGTAGTCAACACTACTGGTGTTTTCACACTATGTAGCCATTAGTTGTCTTTTATATAAAATTGTATTGGTTCTATCTTTGTGCAGATGCAGAGAATTACAGGCTCAAGCTCACCCAGTGTAGATAAAGATACAATCAACAGATTCAGTTGATTTTGTTGGACAGTGATTGCCTTTAACTGACATTATATGAAGTTGAAGAAGTATTAAATTAAATCATGACATAAATAACAGATAAATGCCAATCTGTGTATGTGCTTTAAGACAGAGTTTATTTAAAGAATGTTACAACATAAGTATAATGCAGTGTAAATCAATGAAACTCTATACATTATGTGGAAATTTGCCTCTTTGTCCAAGAACTGGTGGACATTTCCTATCTAGGATAACAGAGATTAACTGGGAACAGAAAAAGTTCTTGATCTTTTACTTGCTTTCTGCCATAAAGAAGATTGTAAGGATCAAGTATGTATGAATCACTCAGCTGCATAATTCCTCTCCCATAACTTGACTAAGTCTGGATTTTCTATGATGAAAAAGAGAGCTTGCTGGGTGTTAAAGGAATTTGTCTTGTTTCATATAGTCTGCTGCCTTTAAAAGTTCAATAGCCTTTGCGGCTTTCATTGTTGCTCACACTACAGCCCAGTGAAATCATATTATGGGGTAAGGCCCTAAGGTACAGCTATGTGGGAAGAGGTCCACAAGGAGAACATAATATGGCCTGAAACATTTCACTGCCTTAGAAAGTGAGTGTGGTACTTCCATGTGGTTGTGGCCAACCCATTTTTGTTCACAGTTTTCTAAGGTCACTGTGCCCTGTTGTTCCACAGCAAATGTATCTTTGTATCATATTCTTGCAAGGGGAAGGATAGGGTGGGAATGGGGAAGTGTTTTGTTTTGTTTGAAAATTAGTTTCATCTCTTGCAAGGCCAACACATACTCACAACAGTCATATGTCTCATGGATGATGCCACTATGTGGCAGAATTGTTTGGTATATTATTGAGGATTTTCCATCCATGACTATACTGTGATTTATTTAAATTTCACCTTAACTTTGTTTTCCCTAACCTTGCAGTAACTGGACTTGAAATAGAAAGATATGTGTATGTAAAATTTTTCTTAGATTGTGACTCCATGACAGTTTTTTAAAGGAATTTACTTGTTTTGTTTTGGGTTTTTTTTTTCATTTTAACTAGGAAAAAAAGATTATGCAAGAATATTTTCTAATAGTGTGATACTGGCTAATGGGCATCTATATTATCAGCATTATTCCATATTCTATAACTCTTAAGGGCACGTTTACTAATGTGCTTTGTGACAGAAGTTACTAACATAATAAGAAGAGCTAGCACGTATTTTGACTATCAAATTCTTAGTTCCCCAATCCTATTGCAATGTGTTTTCCTAGACAATGCGGAGCTGACATAATGTGGCAGCCAGAAGTGACTCCGTTGTAGGGGAATTATTAGATGTTCTGTAAGAGTTTGCTTGTTACACTACCAGTTTCCTCATGAGCCATGTTAGGAATAATAAGGGTTGTTGCCAAAGCATGTTGCACTCCAGTAATTCCCAGCCAATGACATAGCTCCTGTATGATTATTCTGTTGGCATGACTTGATGTATCTATTCAAATGCCCCAAATGGACTCTTAGTTTGAGTTATCAACTCTCTCTTTCCAAGACAAGGCTACATTCTGTCACTTTCCTTCCTACCCTGAGTTCTGTGCCCAATTAATAATTTAAACCCAAGGATCTGGTCCTGCAACAATACTACCTAATACTACCTATGAACTATACCATTCATGAAAAATATATCTTTTATACCCCATAGCATGTATTTTCTGCTCTCCAGACAACTATTGTGAGTCAGAATGCTGCTGTATCTGCACATTAAAATCAGCCTCTACATTATTCTTCTGAGCTGGAAGCTCCTTGGATTTCAAGCATCCAATTACCTGGTTAGGTAGTACAAAGAAAGAGCAGTGTCATCTAACTTAATATCACAGACCAGCTCAATAAGCAAGTAGTCTCTGAAACTGGTTAACAAAAAATGGCTTGAAGTCACTTTTGCAACTTGGCACTTCTGAATTTTTTTCCCCCCCCCCCTTTTTTTTTTTTTTTTAGTACATGTCATGATGTACTATTCAGAAACAAATATATTAAAAAAAAAGGCAGGAGCATGTCATATCCACCAGTGGGGAGCACCAGACATTGCCTCTTATTCACAGGACTAGAATGAAATATCTCTCATTATAAGATGTACCCATTCAGTCTTCCAGGAAAACAAATGACAATTTCAACTTTTGACAGTTGACATAATGATTTTTTTTTGAGATTTCTTACTGAATGACTGTGTCATATCTACAGAAATTTACTTTGTCACAAAGATCACTTTCAGAGGTTCCACTGGAAAAGTTCTTGATTGTTTCTGTCAAGAAAATCCTTAAGGTCACCAGTGCTAGGCTGCCTTTGAAAGATGCTATTGTTGATATATAGAATGCAGGTGATTATTAACTCTGTGATCTTTCAAATTATTTTCTTAGGTACAGAAGGAAGGTAAACCTGTGAAGCAAATTATAATATACAAAATGTATCCCTGGCTACTGTTTAACTACATGCAGAAAAGAATCTGTGGGTAACTGGAAAGCTGAAAAGAAAGGCTGGAAATTGTTCTGGTGAAGGTTACTGATGAGTTACAGGGTCTCATTTTGAGGGAATACTAGTAGTAGTGACTAGTGACTGAGCAGAGGCTCATTCAGGTATTTGCATAAGAAAAGATACTGCCACCACTCTTCTAATCAAAACCATTCTAGTGGTTATTTGTAAGGGTTTGCCAGCAACTAGTTGAACATTTTATAAAACCTGATTTTCAGTTCCACAATTTCTCAACGGGAAAATGCAGTCCCTTGATGATGATCCAGGGCTTTGAAGAATAAATTGATTCGAAAGAGAAAATTAGATGGTACTTATTATACTGTCTAAGTAGCAATCCTGTGTCATTTGTCTGTTGGATGATAAATGTCTTGCTTTGTCTACCTTCCTCATTTAATAATGAAGCTTTTATGTTAGTGGCATAAAAGAAAATCTTGCTTTTTAGTAATAGCTAACTTTAACCAATATTTCTTTGAGGGACATATATGTATGCTTTAACTTTCTAAATAATTCCTATTGTACACATTGCTTAAATATTTAAGTCTCTTGTTTATTCAGAAACAATTTAGAAATAGAGTATTTTGACCAATTCCTTCACTACAGTCCTAGAGTACATCATAGTAAATTGCAGCAGAGCTTTTAATGGAAAAAAAAAATAAATCAGTTCCACTGGAAATTATAGAGTTTTAGGCTGTACCTAACTTTTTTGTTTGTAGTGGTTTTGGGTGTTCACTAGTTGCATATTATTTTGTTTGTTTGAAGTGAAAATTCTTGCACTAAACTGGGAAGTGCTCGGCCTTGCCTTTTGATGACAGTTTTGGATGAGCTGTTCAGCATTCTTGGAATTAAGTAGGTTTCTTTTTATATATCTGCCAAAAATTTCAGCTCTATTCCATTTGCCACAATAATGAATTGAAAAGTCTATATTTTGATGTTCTGCATGGAACATGTCTATGAAAGCAAACATTATTGGATAATACTCTGCGAGACCTTGTTAGACTTGAAGTGAAAGTGACAAAGTTTTCCACAGTCCTCTAAGTATTATATGGTCCATATGACTGTTGAAAAATCCACATATGAGAACTGATCCTTAGCACCTAGCATTACTGAGCTATATCCATGGAACCTAGGCTAATTTGCATCAGATAAGGATCTGGCCCATAATAAATATAATCAATATGTAGATGAACGCTATTTACAATGAATACACTAGGAAAAATGGTGTTACTCCTTTTCACTGAAAAATAGATGTTTTTTTAATTTAATCTTTAAATGCACATTGCTGGTGAGTTGGCAAAGTCTGAAATTAGAAGCACGTATTCTGTTGACTTCTTGCAATAGATACAACATTCCATAGTCCTAAATGTATCTTAAAATGATGCCTGAATGACATATTTTGTCACAATGACCTGTTGTGATTAAGTTGTGTAATTTGTAGTGTTATTAATATATATATAACTGTTCCGGATGGGATCTAAGAGATTATACCAGGGGTATGCTTAAGTTGAGTGAAAGACTGCAAGTTTTTGTTGTTTGATCTCTCCAAAGAGCAAGAGTAGATTATTCTTAGAGTAGTAAGGACTCAGAGTCCTACTACTAGAATTTAGAATAGTAGTATTCCATGAATAGGAAAAATCACAGTAAAAGGTAACTTTGTATGTTTACGTTGGAGTGAATGAGAGACAGTAAGTAATGCAAACTTCTTGTTGTCTTAATTATCTGACATAAGTAGCTACTGCTTTCTTTAAAATTTATATTGGGTATCAACTCTGAACTTGTTTGCTCTGTTTTAAATAGTAATATGATATTCCCTCTGGAATACACTTTAGTGTTTACTCATTTAATGCAATGACAAGCTGATTCCAACATGTCCTTTATAAATTCAGATTAAAAGGGATGTTCCACTGTGATAGAGAGAAACTGTAGTGTTTTGTCTCTTATTGTTTTTGTTAATCTCGGCATAAAATGTGTAGGGAAACTAAAATGCATATCCCCAGGAGTTAGTTATGAGTAAGTGTATTACTATGTGTTAATACTCTCAAATGAGAGTTATGGAATTATTCAAGAATAACCTTTGCACTTCAGATTCAGACTTCACTTCTATTTAGATAACCCTACAAGCTTTGAGTTAATGTGCAGGGGTTATAGTACTAAAAGTAAAGGGGATAAGATATAAGGGCTGTGATGCACCCAGTATGTGTTTCACAAATGTATTGGGTTTGTTTTTCATAATGAGACTACTTAAGTGGGAATCTACACTTTGACTGTGATAACAGGAACTGATAATATTCCCGCCAGTAGTTTTCAGAAGTGCTAGGATCTCTCACTTGAAGTTGTATTAAGGAATGACAGCATAAGTGATAAGAGCTTATCATTATTAACTGAATACCCCACTCTTTTAAAGTGTAACTTGTTAGGCGGGAAAGCCTCAAACTTAGAGGAAAAAGAAAAAAGAGAAACAATAAAATATTGCATATTAACAGACTTTGTACGCTAATGCAAAGCTGCTTGATTGAGCAGCGTAGTGTCAACCATGTCTTTCTTCTAATGCTAAAAGTAATGCATATAGACAGAGTGACAATCAGAGTACAGCCTCCCATCAGCTGTAATTAATCTTTTAGTTAACAGAGACTAGAAAAGCTTCTCATCAGCCTCTTCTGAAGTCTGAGGCACCCTGTTTTTTGATGTTTGCATTCTGAGTAAAATTGTCCCCACCAGTTCTAACAAATTGAAACACCAGGCTAATTATGGCAGCTAATGAAGTGTGTGGAATGGTCACAGCTTGTCGTGAAACTGTTCCTTCAGCTCAGATTAGAGTTTCATCAATCACTTTTTTAAACTGATCCAGAATTACTTCTGCCCAGTGCTTGGCATTTTTAATGCTGTTTCTGTAATTGGTTTTTTCCCCAAAGCTTAGGCTATTTTTTGAAATATTACATTCTCAGGACAGGATTTAAAAACTCCAGTTTATAAAAAAAACATTTCATTATTGCCTCTATCAGCTGATCAAGTGGTAGAAAGCTAATAAAAGAAGCAGAAATATAAAATTTGATATATTGCTTTTAATCCAGCTAAAGGTAGCAATAAAGCATATACACATATATATGTGAATCATTATTACTGTAGCCTGGATGTATACTGCAATCTCATGAGGCATGGTTTGTGGGCGGGATGGTTCAAATTTCACTGAAGGACCTAAATGAAATGAATGAGTTCGACTTAGCTTGTTTCATAGTGGGTTGTGGTCCTCCATATATCACTCAGAGCCTGGCATGATTTGTAGTTTTTGCGGATGCCCAAGCCTTCGGCGGGAGGAAGACCAAAATGTGTTGCTACTTAAAAAATTTCCAAACTTCAGGTCAAATCCAAAGTCCTTGGAGAAGTATGGGAAACTTTAAAGGATAGCTTATATGGCTACTGCACTGTCAATGAATAAATTAGCATATAAAACATGGTAAAAATATCTACTTCCTGTTCATTTATAAGATGTAATAGTAGTCAGTTGTACATTGAAGGCATAGATGTTAAAAAGAATCTAAGGCTAAATTCTTCCCTCAGCATGGACAAGGGAGCATAGAATTTAGTTTGGAAGTTATCCAGCTAAAAAATGAAATAAAGTTTTGCTTATGTAATACCATAGAATATGTTTGCACAAGCTGTTACATTTAGTATATAAAATATGTATTCATGTCAGAACCAAGATGGCATGATTTTAGATTTTGAAGGGTTCAACAATATATTTAATTTTGTGCTAATATGTGTAAACGGCTTCATTTTTCTAAGCACTGTTGAATCCGAAATAATGTTTGACTATAAGTATCAACTGTGTTTCCCCCTGAAGTTTCTTTGTCAGCAGCAGTTTGACAGAGCTAGCTTCATGTCAATACCAAAACAAATTTGTGGCACTTGAGTGAATAATCAGTGTTGCTGATGCTATTCCTGAACTGCATCGAAGAACTGGTGAATTTACAAAGGAAAAAGTGCCACTGAAAAATGGAAAAACAAACATGGCATGCAAAGACATATTATCATACATGAAAAAATACAGGCAGAAAAAGTAGCGATAAGTGTTAGCCTGAGAGCTATTGTTCTCATTTTATTGATTAGTGAGAACACTTGTGAATGCTGTGTAGGAGATGAGTTGGTTTTCTAGTGTTAGCTGATCTCCAAAGTAAGCTGCCTGCAAGGTGAGAAACGTCTTTTCCTGTTTGATTGCTTCAGTCTCTTCTGAAGGTAGCTTATATTTACAAAATGGGAAAGCTGGTTTTCTCTTTAGCTTTCACCAAAGCTAGGGCACATTGCTGCCTCATGTTTAGGTAGTTGTCCACCAGGACCCCCCAGGTCCTCTTCTGCAGCACTGCTACTCAGCCTATCAGCCTCCAGCGTGCTTTGTTCCTAAGGTTAGTCTGTGTCAGGTGCATTTGGCTGTGCTGTGTTCTGTGAAGTTCTGTCAGGCCGTTCCTCTAGCCTGCCTACATCACTCTGAGTGATAACCCTCAAATGTATTGATGACACCCATTAGTGAGGTGTTGTCCATGAACTTGATAAGAGTGTATTCCATCTCCACCTCCAAGATAGCACCTGAGGAAATACATTTGTACCCTGTTTCCAGTTAGAATTCAAACTGTTCATTGCTTCTCTTTGGATCTGATACTTCAAGCAGTTATTATATCTATTAGTCTTCACATCTAGACTATAATATACCAACTCAGTTAAAATGACTCTGCGACATTGTGTTGAAAGCCTTGCTAAAGCTCAATTAGACAACATCCACTGTTCTCTTTTGATCTGTATATCTAGTCAGTTCATCACAGAAAACAATCATATTTGAAAGCATTGTCCAGAACAATGCCAAACCAGATGAAACCTAACTGGAGTACTGGTTTTGCTGCATAGGCCAAATACAGTGCTATCAATGTGTTTGGTTTTTGAGCCTAAATGATGGCAGCTTTTCTTTCCCCC
>VZRU01005013.1:541406-649505 GCA_013398155.1 Pedionomus torquatus | reverse complement strand
CCCAAACAGATACAACTTAACCTGATAAGACGAAATCCTCAAGTAAAGGATTTTTTAACTCAGATTTTTTTTCTTCCTTCTAGTAACATGATTTTGGCAAGTTACAGGTAGTTGCAACTTGATTTTGGAACGTTAAACATTTTCTGGCTTTGGTCCAGCAAGTTAAAAATGATTCTGAGTTTGTATTGGCATTCAACACTTGGCACTGGTTGATTTTTCAGCTGGTTAGCTGATTGTAGCTGAACAGAATACACAATGAAAGGGTGTCTTATAAATAGTGAAAGTCAAGATCCCAAGTGCATTATTTTCTGATATGAGTCCAGTTGCTAGTAGAGTATGGTTATGGGCAGGACAAGGAGTTGGTTTAAAAATACAAGCACTACGATAAAAATGTCCTTTACTTTTTCATCAGATGCTTTTAAGACTCTCTGTATTTTTCTGTACACAGGAATGTAGTGTTTAATAAGTTCATAATAGTTGTGTTACTCATCAGTGTGTTTTCATTCTTGTCTATGATATTTATACATCCTACATAAATTAAGGTGAACATCGGCCTCCCTTCCTCAATAATATTTTGTTAAAATACACTGCAGAAATCAGATAATTGCATGACAATAGCAAATGAACACCTCTTGGGATTCTGAATACCTACTGAACTATTTCAGGTGCACATTTGTTTTTTAGCCCAGATTCAGTAAAGTTCAAGGGTATCCAAGTATGAAATAGCTTGCAGAGGAATTCACATTCTTTCTTAATTCAATTTACTTGTAAAAAGAAGGCAACATCAGTTGAAAACGTTGAATATTATCTTTAGCAATTTTGGTTCAAATATAGATATTCAGAACCGAACTTGGGTGATGGTGTTTTGTAAAATTGACTAAAGCATGCACTGGAACTTTGTGTGGCAAACTGTACTTTTAATGTCTCTGAATATGTCTAAAAGTACCTTACATGTGTCTATGGAAAGGTGATTACGTCTTCTTCAGTAGATAAGCTTTATACACATAAATCCATTATCTTATTTATTATAAAATAAATTGTTTACAAAGGAGGCTATATTTCTTTTTAAAGCATTGCAAAGCTAGTATGTGTTTGGGAGGTAGGAGCAGACAGTGTCTGGCTTGCAAATCATTAATAAATGAAATAAATGAATGTAGAGGGTACAGCTGGGAATTCTACCCTTCCTTACCCTTAGGCAACCACAGTAACTGCAGAGTGCTAAGTAAATGCAACAAATACAAATGTTTCTGTATTACACATGACAAAAAGGACAGAGTAGGTTCAGATGTCAGGATTAACTTAGAGAAGCAATACTTACAAGAAAGCAATTCACTGAACAAAATTCTTCCCCTTTTTTTCCTTTGTTCTGCCTTGCACAAGACTTCCATCAAAGCCAAGAGATAATTTGCCTTTTCTTAGAAGGAAGCATAAAAAATGTATGTTTTCCTTGTACAACGGCTCAAACTATTGCATTCTCAAAAGCATCCTTATTTTCTGTCATGTCATATCTTAACTTGTGCAGCTATGGAAGGGTACAGTAAGATATGCTTTTGTTCCTTTGTCCAAAGTGCTTCTAACCACGCAGGAGTAGAAATATGCTCTTTTCAAGGCTAGAACATGTCCTCTCCTATTTTGCAAATACGAGGGTGAGAAGTTTTAGTGCTTGACTTGTGTTAGCCAGTTATCTCCAGATATGTCCAAAGCACAAATTAGCACAGCTTAACTGCTAAACTAAGAAAGTAAACTCCAATGAGCACCAACTAGTAGCAGAACACTTCTTCCTTAGAATACTAGAGAAAGGAAGACCTAAAGTTATAATTTCCGTGCTAGGCCATAAGGATCATAAAGGAGCAAATGCTGCTGTGCTGCTTGTACTGGATACATCCTGCAGAAAGTATCTAGAACTGGGTGACTATGAGATCAGTGGTTTTTCAGGATTTATAAGCCATAATTGGAAATCATTCATGAGTTCTAGCAAGCACTGTTTGAGTTTGGTTTCCTCATTTATAATTCCAAAAGATAAAATGTGTAAGAATTAGTGATAGCTATAAATCTCCATGAAAGTTTAAGTGTAATAATAATGAAATGTTTGTTACATAAATTAAATAGCAATTAATGTTTTCTCTTTCTGTTTGGAAGATAGGATAATAAAATAGTGTTGCTGGATTTCCTACTGTGAACATAATTTCCTGTTGTGTTTTTTTTTTTTTTTACAACACATTATCATAATGTCAATAAAAGACTAAATCTAACAAATAGAAAGAACTTGCATGATATAAGTGTAACACAGAAGGTTATAAAATTGCCTTTTTATGATGGCTATACAATATCATTTTATTTTAAGATCTAATAGCAAGTTGATTCAAAGGGTAAGACTTGCACTTACGAAGTCATTAAAGCAAGTAGAAAATTGCCTTCTACGATAGTCACCCAATATTCTTAAATCAAAGAGTTTTATTGTTGTTGATGATGTTTGTATTTGCAGGAGGTAATTAGGGAATGACTTAAACATCACACTCAGCCCTCAAGCTTGTCAAGAAGAACCATTAACATCACTTGCAAAAAAAAAAAAAAAGAGAGAGGCAGTTTAAGAGGGAAACTGCAGAGAACAGAGGGAAAGAGGATCATAAAATTTTAAGTCAGTTTGACCATTGCTGTGTCAATCTACAATATGGAGAAGCTCATAAACTCTTCATGGAAGGACAGGATTTTTCATTGCACTTACCCAAATGAAAAAAACTTAGAGGGTTTAGAATAGGTAGCAGTAGTAGACAACTGAAAGAAGAGATAAATGATGCCTCCTTAATCTTCTCCTCTGTATTGTGCTGGCAAGCAAGTGAATAGCAAAAGGTGTAATTCTACCCCTTCCATCACTGCAGTGGTCACTTGTCCACTCTAGTGCAGGGAACTCCGATTAAGCACACTTTTCCCTGGAAGTCAATACCTCCTCAGTGACACAATGAGATTGAGTCCCTAAGGCACGATCCAGGCTTTTGTTATCACCTCTTATTTGAAGGGACTAGTTGACCCAATTGGTTAACACATTAGCTTTTCAATTTTGTAGCCTTAAGTCACAGAAGGCACTTTCTCATTTTTGGATATTTCTCCACAGCAGAAAGTCCAATTGGCAGTCTGTGCCCCCCAGCCACAAAACCAGAGTTGAGCCAAACAACTGTGTCCTGAACTTTATGGCTAATTAGCTGTTGAAGCTATGCCCAAGAAATAGATTCTGTTGCCCATGGGAAGAAATGTGTAGCCATTATTAATGTCCCAGCTCATATCTCTCAAGAGGTCTTCTGAGCAGTGCTGCTTAAAGAGACTAAATGTACAACAGGGAATTAAAAATTATAGTACCCCTTTCACTGACTGAAATATTGTAAGCTTGTTTCACTGGGGCCAGGATTGGTGTCAATGTACTTTGTGTGAAAAGTTCAATAGAAGCATTAGTATTTGACAGCACTGGTTGAAATAAGTGAAATTAATGGAGCTCTTTTCATATAAGACAAGGCCATGGCACCCCTTTCGTGCTGCTTACAGACAGAGAAAAGTCAATACTTTTTTATTACTTGATGCTGACCTACATTCTGCACTACAAGTGCCAGGCCCACTAATTGGTTTCAGTTGTGAGAAAAGTTTGCCCCAAAGAAACACTGAAGCAGATAAATCAATCTTTTTTTAGGGTAGCTTAGTGGGTTTTGAGCACTTGAAATGACATTTGTGTTGTATTGACAGAATGGGTTGTTGCACTCATTTTGTCATGTCAGAAGGCCCTGTACTAGTTGGAAGTATTGTTAACCAGTATTGATAGGTTTGCTAAGAATAAAAGTTAGCTGGATCAACATTTTACTTGTATAGCAGCTTGCCATTTCTGGTTTGCTTCCTTGTTAGAGACCTCCATAGCCATTAATAGGTCAGCAGGCTTACTGTGACAGCTCAATTTAAAACTCTGATTTTACTATTAGAAGCATTAGGATCATAGGGAATACTAGAATATGACCACCTAGCATTAAACAGAGGGGGTTGTGGACTATAACTGTACAGTGGCACCCACTGCCTGGGTTTCAAATGAAGTGTGTGCATGAGCTGTATGCCAGCCTTGTGGGGAAAGCAAGATTGCTTGGTGGGTTTACCACCTTAGTTTACACTAAGGACGTAACTACTGCATGGACATTTAGGCAGAATTTGCCATTGCATCCTCTAAAGTCTTGATGTGTACCTGTGGATGCAGATTTCAAGCTAAAGAAAAGTTAACTTTGCTTCCTGTTTTTACTACTCAGTAGCATGAAGTTAGAATTAGGATTCTAGCAGATGTACCCACTTTTTGGTTATTACTTCAGTCATTGATTCGTAACAGAAGTTACCTACAGATATACCTCCAGCACCATGGGGAAAGGAAAGTTTTTCTAAGATCCAAACCTTTCATGGATTGACTTATTTTTTGCGTAGTGTGTGGTATCATTGTTGACATCATGTAATTATACAGTGTCTTCAGTATTGTTAGATTGGCTGAGAAGAGGACTTGGTTTTTGTTAATCTTGGCTACAGGTGGAATACTTCTCATTAGAGAGATTATACAATGAATCTTTGAAATATTTTCACAAGCTGCTTCTAACCTATGAAGGAAATCTGCATTCATACAGTTGAACACAACTTTAATCTCCATTTATGCAACCAAATCTCTATGTAAACAAATGAAATTTTTGTCATTGCAGAGGAAGACTATGCAAAGTTGCAAATCAGGCATCATAAGTTTATTGTAAGCTTATTGTTCAAAGTTTATCACATACTTAACAGCTTCATAATTATTACGGACTTGATTTGCTATAGGAAAGTACCCAAAGTATGTAAACAAGAGCTGAGCGTAAATGCTCATAATAGTACTTTCTGGCCTTAAAACCTATGAATAGATATACTATTGCTGCTTGCCTATTCTTGCTTTCGTTTGAAGCAGCTGACGTTCTGCTTCATGACATTTCCAAGAAGGTACTTAATGATAATTCCTATCCCATTCCAAACTGCATTTTTACATTACAGAAAATTGTACAGTACTCTAAATTGGTTGTAAAGAAACAATGTCAGGGTAAATTCGTCACTAGAATAGAGGGAACACATTTTCAAAGGCCTTCAAACTGATACGTAGATCTACAAGGTCTCCTTGGTTTGCCCATGTTATTTGTACGTGATCAGTATTTATGTATGTCTGCGTACTCTCTTCAGAAATTGCTTTAATAGTAACATTCCAAATATAAACTTGGTGAGCATTTGGCAGGTCTAATCTATGACATCAGAGAGTGCTGATTGAGACAAATCTTTGGTAGCTTTATGTCACCTTTTTTGACCATTGTTTAGAACTGATGAGCACACATCACAATCAAGTAGTCAAATATATTGCAAGGGTCCATAGGTCTTGTTAAACTCTGTCAGCTGAACTCGAGTCACTTACAATTTACTAGAGTGAAAGGAGTCAAAGCTTGGCAAGTTTAAAAATAAAGTGTTATAATAACTTCATTTGGGAATTTAAAACTAATTCTCTGTCCTGAGAATTACAGGTCACCAATGATGAGCATTATATAACACAATTTAAGAATGCTTTGTGGAAAAATTCCATAAAGCTCAACTCCACACTCCTATGATTCTGAGACTGCAAAACTCCAGGGTTAATCTCCACCCATATGTGGGAATTCATGTGCGTAAACTAAGTCATTCCAGATACCAACAATGAGGGACTGATGGTGAAAACAATTTTGAAGAAGCCTGTTTTTCTCCACTCACAGCTTTTGTACTTGCAGCTTCAGAGGGATTATCTATATAACTTCTATGCTATGTAGCAATCAGCTTAAATCAAGATGATCCTGGCAGTCTCCCAGAATCAACCAGCAGTGTATTGCAGTTCTTCACTGCATGATTTGAACCTACATTTCACCATCAAGTTAGATAGATGTGAGAACGTGGCTCCCAATTCCTTTCCCTTTATGCTACAACAGTGATACACTGGGACAGATTCTCTTCAGTGCCATGAGGTAGACCTTGCAAGGCCAGGTGTTATTTTCATGCCTTACTTTCTCACACTGTCAATACCTGATTGAAATCTGTGTCTTCAAATACAGAAATGGATGGGGTTCTTTTCCTAAAATTGTATTTTATATGTATACAATACAATATTTATCTAGTACATATCCTAAACTTCTTTAATCAGTCTAGCTGTAAAGCCAGCAACACTTTTATTTATCCATCAGACTGTGTGATCTTTCCTAAATGTAGTCAAACATAACTACTGTTGTCCTAATCGGAGCCAGTTGTTTAAATGCTCAGTGGTGAGTATCTAGTGAAATAGCTAAATAACAAGATAAACAGTACAGCTGCCAACCCAAAGTAATCTTACACTGAGGGGGCGTGTGGCACAGGAAATTTCCTCTTTGTCATTTTGATTTGAGTTTGAAGCTGGACCTGGGCTTAGTTCCAGCTCAAAAAACTGTTCACTTCAAAGGCTCCTAAATCGTCCCAAGGAGGTAATTTTGGCAGCCAATTGTTTTTGTTTGGCCAGGCATCCTAATAGCAAAAGCCGTCTGCTCCAGCAAATGAAGACTTCTTCAATGCTCAGACTTACCATTCCTGATTTTATCCTGATGGGGGGTGTGTGTGTACACCTTTTACTGATTTCTCTGTCTCACCCCAAGTTCACTGCTTTTTTGTTAAACCGTACCTAAGTGTCCTATGTGTAAATTAAAAATATACTTCATATTCTCAAAATAAAGGCTACTGTGTTCTGCTCTGAGTTCCTGCTTAATCCTAAACTATAGTTGTATTATCTGTTTGCTTTCTCAGCGGCTATTGCTGCTTGGGTTTTTTTTATTCCCATTCCCATGAATGACATTAGCCTGGTGAATTGACTGAACTAACTAGCTTCACTTTAGAAGGAAATTATTTGCAGTTATGCTGGGGTTAGAATAATATTTATTATAATAATTATATGGACAACTTTTCCTGCAGGTGCTTGAGACGCCAAACACACAATGAAAATTAAAATACTGTGCCATTCTTAAAGTATCATATGAAAATATGCAAATAGGCCGTTTCTGTTGGGTAAGAAATTGGGCCATAGAAGGCATAGAGAAACATCAAAAATTAAATCTTGTGAACAGCTAAGAATGGGGCAATACTCACTTTCACACCACAAAGGAATTATTTCATTTTGAATCTGCATGTTTACCTTGCTATTTTAGGATTTATGCACCAGATTGTTGGAGGAATCACACCTAATAACTTTAAGCATGAGATGTAAGAAATTATATGGTCACAGTTTGGCAATGTGCAGTGCAGATGAAACTCAGGTGGGCCGTGTCAGTGTTTGCATAAAGCTTACCAGAAGTCGCACTTGCTCTTTGTTTATGGAGATTCAGCTGAAGTGCGTGGTCTGTGAAGTAACTAAATCTAAGTTATGAAGGGAATGATAGTTCTGCTTCACATCATTTTTCAGAAAAAAAAAAGAAAGAAGCTTTTGTTCTGTTTTTAAGAGAAAACCAAACTTTTCAAATTGTGAAATATGTTGAAAACATAAAAAAACCAGCTTTCATTCACTCATGGCCACAGATATTCTATGGAGATGTGTTTCCATGCACTTTCACAGAGCATCATGTTGACAACAGAAAACAATAGAAAGTGTTCAGATCAAATTCTTTCTTAAAAATTAATTTAAGGATCCTGGAAAGCTGATAATATATCTGTGGCATATTACTTTTTAAAAGGGAAAGCAATTTTAATGCAAACTAAATATCAGTATTGCTGATACTATTCCTAGTATTTCATGATCAAAGAAAATAATTTTATTGAGAATGCTTTAAAACCTTGATCTTAAACACCATAAACTTATTAATAATTTGCCATGAGTGTTTATTAGTAAGAAGCTAAATCTAAATACTGATTAGAATATATAGGTTATTTTAATTTCTTTTTTGACTCTGTTTACATGGTATTCTTCAGGCACAGGCTCACTCGTGTTTCTCTTATTCAATTTAGTTTTATAAGCATCTGTGTTTTAAAAAATTGAATGTAATATCCAAGAACTTTTCCTGGAAAAAACATGTTCAGGAACCGCCCTGCTTGTATTTTTTTCTACCAGAACTCATAATCAATTTGTTGCCACTAGTACTTATTGAATATATATTCCTTTTCTTTTTTTTTTTTTTTCCATTTCTCATGGAGCTGTTTTAATATCCATGCTTCAATGTCTACCAAGGTAGAAAAGTTAATATATTGCAAGGATATTTTGCTGTCTTTAATTTACCTGGTTGCCAGGGTGGAGAATACAATTCTGTATAACGTGATTTCCAAAAGACTATAAATCTAGGTTTTGGAGGAGAGAATTTTGGCTGTGCTATAGTTACTTAGAGTTTGAAATATATATGTTCTTGTAATGAAATCAATCACTTGTGCTCTTCTTCAAAGTAATTACGTGTAATACAAAAATCTGTTTCATATACATTATTTTGCATAATTGCATTCTAATTCATATAATGAAATGTGACTAAAGACAATATTTATAGCTCTAAAATACTTAAAAAAAAAAACAACAATAAGCTAAACTTAATTCTTTTTTGTTTCTCTTATTCTTTAGGACTTCCAAACAGTGTTGCCATCGATTGTTCTGTTTGAAAAGTTTGGAAAAACTTATTCCAGAGCTGGGCAAATAGTATAATTGTCCTGTAAGCTGCACAATTTAAGAGACCTGATAAGCAATCAATAAATGTATTTCAGCAAATGCACAGCAGTATGTTATCTGAATGTCCCATAAAGTAGTCTTTTTGTAAAGTGATGTACTCTATGTCTGATGTAGTGTTATTTGATTTTGCTTAATCTTTGAACAATTCAGCTCCCAAGATTTATTAAAAATCATATTTATGTGGTTTTGCCAGAAACCTCCCAGTATAATCTTGTGGAAATGATTTCTGAAAATGCAGATCCCTGAGGATAGAAAACCAGAATAATCAACTAAAAAACTTGAAATCACACTGTATTTATTACAGATTTGTATGTGAGATTAACATTAAAAAAAGGAAAAAATATTTAAAAGTTATATCTGTTGCTTTTTTTCTCACAACTGTAAATGTGTCTGGTTCATCATTGTTCACTGT
Organism: Pedionomus torquatus; assembly: GCA_013398155.1. Taxonomy (NCBI): domain Eukaryota; kingdom Metazoa; phylum Chordata; class Aves; order Charadriiformes; family Pedionomidae; genus Pedionomus; species Pedionomus torquatus. Next base: position 640,374 of record VZRU01005013.1, on the reverse strand, counting down.
TTTCAGTGTTAATATATATGCTTTTTGGATACTGATCCATCTCTTCAGAAGGGTAGGGTAGATACTTGCATGGAAGATACTATTTTAAATCCTTTTAGCTCTTCTAGGATAATACAGATGTGTTGAAAAAATAAATTTCTAACAACATATAGACTTTATTATTAGACCAGTTTTTATCAATAGCTGTGTGTTTACTCCTAATCCTGTGTTAAGCAGGCTGATATGTGGGTACATAATGACGTGATGCTTGGCAAGGAAGAACATGTTTGATCACACAAAACTGGTATTTGTTTGCTGTGGTCACTGGCATGCAATCCTGCAAAATATTGAGTATCTTCAGAGCGCATTAACTTCAGAAGACCCAAAGAATTCAGCATCGTGGAAAGATTTCAGCATTTCTTAGAACAAATCATAAGCTAATTCTTAAAATCACGTGAGTGAATTTTTACTGGAATTTTACCCTGAATTATCTAGAAGATCATGTTTGCTTTTCATATCATTTGACTATGTCTGAATGAAATATATCTATTTATCTGTTACTCAGCGGTAGGCTTTTTATTAATGAATTTTGTTTTGTGATTCTTTTGTCACCTACAAACGTACAGAAAGCCTCCACAAATGTCTGTGTGCATGAATAATTTCTGAACTAGGAGTCACACATTTCACTTCCTGAGTTTTTCAGCTGTCAGTCTACCTGGAAAAGTTTTATTGCCAACATACACAAGAGCAAAACCACTTACAGTTCCATTACAGTAGGCTATGAGTGCAGGTGCTTGACTGCGAGGTTGTTACTTTTAGGAGTTTCTCATTTTCAACCTTTGAAAAGTTTATTCTTCTGCATGGCAATAAGAAATTAAGTCTGGGAAGCAAGAAGCAGCCACCTCAGTGGCTGAGTCTCCTCGATAAGATTTAATCTGATGAAATGTATCAGAGTGCTTCAGTTGTTCAGTTGCTGTCAGTAGAAGGGATTGAACATGATACACTTGTGCAAAACTGTTGATGAATAAAGATGCCACAGTAATTTTTATATGTGAGAGCTATCTATTTGATTGCTTCAGCTTTAAGGTAGTTCATCATAGTAATTCACTCTGTGTTACCTCTTTAACTTCGTACCACAGTTTCCCATCAGTCCGATTAGAAATCTCAATGCCTTTATCAGATTAATGTTTCTTTCTCTTTCTTCCTTCCAGTATCTCTGACCCCAGGACAAAACAAAGCCTACCATGCAGACCAGCAGTGCACTGCTGGCAGTGCTCATAGCTATGGGTCTGGAGCACAGATGGAGGTTAAAAACAACACTTGTGTCTTTAATTGTTTGATACAGATACACTTTTCCTCCTCTTACACTGAAACCCACACCTGTTTTTGTTTCTAAGCAGCTAGCTACTTCCTGGAAACTTTCTGACACACTTTATCAGCTAAATAAACATCCAAAAAATTAATAAAATATAAACCTTATTACCTGCCAGGTTTGGGTTTTCGGGTTCTTTTGCCAGTTACATTCCATAGGGAATCCAATACTTTTCTTTAACTGGAGTTCACAAAGAGTTTGTGGTCATATAACATCCCAACTATTTTGTGTGGCTGCACTATAATCCCAGAATCCTTTAATTTCTCATTAAGTACATTCAGCAATTACTCAGTACATTTATACAAACCATTTGATAATTATTCTAGTGGGACCTCTACCAATTCTTCCATTATTTAGAGGCTTTTTATTTTTTCTACTACTCTCTCAAACTAGATATAAACACATGCAAAGAGTTAGCAGAGGGTTAGCTTGAAGATATTTTTAAATATAAAAGCATATCAACCTATGAAACTTTAGATGGATCTTGACTTTTTTTTTTAGTTTTTAGTCCCATGTATGCTGTGAAGTCCAGTTACCTTTTCCCCTACATTTCTTCTACTTATGGATGAGGCTGAAAGAGTAAAATCCCAATATTAAAATGGACAGGTAGTAATAATTTAAGAAGTCAGTCTTGAGATACCTTCAGCATGCTGGACTACCTTGTTTACAAGGAACCTCGAAATACATAATACAGTGAAGGAGACACCAGTATGTTTTTATTATGTAGAGAAATTGGACACCATTTCATTCAAAAATAATTTGGAAATGAATACCAGCAACTCTGCAGTATACAGGAAAAGAGATAAAAGACAAATTTTAGTCATGGTGTGGACCTAACTTCTGTGACTCTGGGACAAACTGCCACTTCCAATTGGTAACCCTCTGGGGTGAAAAAATGAATGTGTCTGTCCAGCAAAGAAAGCTTTGGTTTCCTCTCTTGTTTAAATGTTTGCATGCAGCAAGATTACAGTTTTTATCTGAAGCTGGTGAAAGCTAAAATTTTGAAATTTTTATCACTGCAATAATATAGCAAACAAGACAGCATTTTTATGATGTCATTATGTAACAAGTCTGTCTATAAACATTAAGTGCTAGTATGTTATTTTACTTTATTCCTGTTTATCCTTCTTATCGATACAGTTATTATATGATTTTTAATTATCAAATTACTTTCTGTAATATATTGGAATAATATGTTTTTAATATTTTATTTACTGCAGGTTCTCCTTTTTAATAAAATTGTTGTTTTATAACATTCCAAGAACAACGAAGAATTGATATTGGTTAAGGCACTGGGAAAGGAACACTGAAAATTTGAAATGGACTCATGAATCTTGTTGAGTCTGCAAGATATGAAGCCTCTTAGAAATGTCATTAGCTGTGATGTAGCAAGCTACTCACAGCAGAATCTAAAAATCAAAAAGAATCACTGTGATGCCAGAGAAATGGGCAAATACAAGAAGGTTTATATCAGCCTTCAGGAAAAGAGGTATAATTACTCTAATTGCCCCATGAAATGTATATCAGTCAGTTGTGGTTGAACAAATGTGAATAGTAAAACACATATAGCCAAATTATACCAAAGTGACCTGGTTGTTGTTTTCTGCAATACTAAAACATGCCTTTCAGCATGCAGCAAGACATGCATAATCCTTGCTTTTCAGCCACAGAAACACAATACTTTGGGGGATTTGGACTGATTTAGTCCATGTGTACAGAGGAAAAAAGTTACTGTTGTTTTTTTTATACTGCATGGCTGAAGAGACTTATCAAACACGTTTAGGAAGCACCACTTACTGGGAAGAACCTGTCATACCAGCTCACTAACAGAATAGGTCTGATATGTCACATAAGTATTTTTCTCTACTGCATGGAACACAATTCTTTAATGTCCACTGGTATCAGAACAATTTGTATAGGTCGTAGAGTGGCCTACTTACTAGATGGTTAAGGATTCAAAGCATCTGCTGTAATGATCCCTGATCTTTGGGTTTAACCACCACTGGGGATCACAACACTCATAAAAAGGATGCAGGCAAAGCCATTAAAATGGAACAGCAATGTGCCAGAGGTTGCACACAGTCTATCACATGAGGAGTTTCAGGGATATTAAAAAATGTCTGGTAACATCTTTTCTTACCAAAACTATCTGCTGTTACTCGGTGGATTAGGGATCTTTCAGTGTTCCTATCCAATAATTTTGTTTGACTCCTACAAAGCTGATATTGTAAATACAGAAAATCTCTTAATTTAGGTAATTTAAGAACAGTCTTGTGGGTTGATCCAAGATGTTCTCAACACTTGTCAGAGCAAACATTTAGCTTGTAATGCCCTCTAGAGGCAGAATTGCTATATAGTGTTGACGACAGATTTACTCAACCCTTTTTCCTTCCCTTCCCTTCCCTTCCCTTCCCTTCCCTTCCCTTCCTTTTTGTCTGACAGATTCTATGAAATGGTATACCAGGATATGTTCCANCTCCCCTCTCATTTATTTTTTAAATAAGCAACAATGCACAATTCTATAGGAGCAGAAGTCAAGAACCATTAGGAGCTCTGCAACGGATCTGGATGCCTCATTCAGGACTTGTAAGGAAGTTGTCTCCAGCTGGGATGTGGCCTTAATTAAACTCTAAGGTTAAATGGTGATGCTCATAAACAATAATGGAGTTCGACATTGACATTCAATGACATTGAATAAGACTCTAAAAACATCAAAATTTAAAAATATTTCTAACCTTTTACTGTTACTCCAAAGGATGTGTTTGTAACATGCCTTTTCTAAGGCCTCCATTTAATGAATTTAAAAGTTCTCCATAATAGAGATTGCAAAAAGGATGAGGAGTTCTGGCTTTTACTGGCAGCCATGGGCTCCTACACTCCAAACAGCAGAGATCAGAAAGCAGATGATGTGCATATTTCCTTAATATTAAAATCTGTATTACGCCATACTAAAACAGAAACACTACAACCACAAAGGAGTCACATCCTTGCAATCAGAAATGGAATGAATCTTGAAGCTTTTGTTTGTCTTAACATTAACATTCATAATTGTTTTTTGGTTTTTTTTTTTGGTGAATTTTCTTTCACTAGTTGACAAAGTTTTCCGGTAGGCCTGGAAAAATGTCAGCAAAGGAGCTCAGACGGTGCAAAGCTGGCTTGGCTTCATATTTTTCCATCTTTTAATAGTTCAGCTCATTAATGAGAAAATCATCTGGCTGCTGGCACAATCAGATACAGTCACTTATCAGCACATTGAGTTCAGTTTATAGTACTCCAATTCATATTCATGATCAGAGGATGCAGTGGAGCAATTCATTAGTGCACTGCTGCATTAAGCAATCACTGCCAAAATGTGACATATTGAGAGTCTGCATTAAACTGCTTCCTTTGAGAATCTTTTGGTTAAGAAATTCCTAAGTGCAGAAATCTGTTGAGATAAATCACTCAGGCGCTTCAAGAAAAAACATTGAGACTCCATGTTCATAACAGTTAAAAAATATTCATTCACTGGTGCTCTTGTATGTGTGACGTGATCACATCCTCAAATGCAAGTTCACACTATCATAACAGGTAATAACACCTATAGACTAGATTAGATTTACCCCAAGCTTAACCCTCTTTCTTAATCTTAATTACTTTATGTTGTCTAATGAATGTTAAGATTGTATTTGGTTTGGGTTATAATATTCAATTACGTCAGCCCCCCGACTTTCTACTTTTTGTATCTCTGCTTATGGTACAAACAAGGGGCATTTGCAATTGCAGTCTGTGCATGCCGACCTCACAATGTTTATAAAGAAGGGCAGTGCTTATAAATTAGAAACACATGCTTCTTGTGTACTACAATGAGAAGAAGCTGAGACCAGGTATAGTTTCCTCTTCACCTTTTCTTGAGTTTGTAGCATAATATTGTGGTGACTCCTTGTCCACATATTTCATTTGATTACACTGTATAATTTTCTTCTGACAACTGTTCTTTGAGTTTTTCATCTCTTCTTTGGATTTATAAGAACCTGAGCTGCTCAGTGGTAAGAAATATATAAAAAGAAATAGAGGAGTAGAACAGTAAATTTGTGATCACTCATACATAAGTGAAATAGGTACTAAACTTTCTTTTTATGTGCCCTTAATGTAACTCCTCTCCCTTGAGTAGGATTCTTTTTGGTTTTTCTCATTGGAATTTTGACCAAAATCTGGGCCAATGAATCCCTGCAAAGATGAGAAAATAGGTAGACTATGTAAGAAATATGAAATATGTTTTTGCAGCAATTATAGTCTCACACATGCCTAGTAGTTTTGAATAAGAGGCATAGTTAGTTGTGTTTCAGACACTGACCAAACAGGCTCTGACATGGGTCTCTCATTCCTCCAGAAGAAATTTGCTGGCTTCATTTTTCTAATTTCCAAAGCTGCATGCCAGATAGGTGAGATTTCATGTACCTAGGAATCAGTCATCCTCTTGGATTTGTTTCTGTGCTTGATCATTGCTTTTTTCCTCCAACTTGTTCCATTTCCCCTGCAACATAGGATATCTCTAGTTTATGCTAATAATGGCATAAAAAACCACTTTGACAGAAACTAGCTAAAGATGAACCAGGAGTAAAAAGCTCAAATCTTTAAGAAATTTGTATCTGTAAGCTTTCTTTCCCTTTTAAGCTCCCGTATCTCATCCACCACAATGCATTACCATCTTCAGATGAGAGAATTGGTTTGCCATCAATTTTTTGCTCTAGACAGCAAAACAAAATGGAGAATTCTGATGCAGTCAGTGTGGCTTTTTAACACATAAACATTTCTTTGGAACAGTAAGGTCTGATTTCTTCCCAAGCCCCTGAACACACATATGACAATGCCATAAACGAACATTTTGCAACTGTAGGTCTGACTGAACAGTTTATGTCTTAGTCTAATTCAGAATACATTAATGTATTTAATGATAGCTATATTTTCTAAAGCTTAGATTTCATCCTAAAGTCCTCCTTAGTCCAGATGTTTACTTGAACCATCCATATTTCTAGGCTGTTTCCAAAGTCATTTAAAACCAACACAACCAGCTACACCACCACTGAAGTCCATAGTTGTCCCAGTGTTAAAGTAGATACAGAAGAGCACTAGACTCCTGATATCCAACTTACATCCTAATATCCTAATATTGTCCAACTCCATGCTCATCACATTTTTGTGGGGGGTTTGCTGTGAGGATAGACATTGTTATGGTTTCACAAGAGGGTTTGTGTGCCCTGTTCAGAACTATCCTTCTGTGCTGCTACTCCTGCACAAATCTAAAGGAAAAATAATTAAAAACCCCAAAAGACAGTACAGCAAGTTTAAGAGTCACGAGTCACGCTATGCTTTATGCAAGCCAGTAATAACCTATTGCTCTTAGTGTATAGCACTGTGACTCAAAGCCATGTTTCTGCAGTAAGGAATGAACTGGAAATTCACTGCTGCCCCTGAGGAAGTAGGAATTCTGACTGAGACCACTTTTCATGTAGATACTTGGTACCGCAGCTCCTGCAACTCGTTAGTTCGTCACTTGCAGTCTAATGACAGTTGAAGAGGATGACTGTGACAGACAGCTGTGTCTGCAAGCACCAAGAGAGAGCTTATGTGTGACCTAGTTCTGGAAATGATTAACACATGATTTAGCTCTCATTCATTTCTATTCATGGTCATATATCTCACAGCTGTTGCCAAACACCAAGAATCAGGAAAGGTTTTTGATGACTCTATACTTTACAAATGCATAATCAAAAGGTGAGATCTGACCATTTACAGTAACGAGATGTTTCTTGTTAAAAAGTAAGAATATTTGCTCCTGTTGATCCAAAGATTTTATTTCCATTTAAGAACAAGCAGATTCCAGTAATGTGAAGAAATCAATGGTGTATTTAATTTCTTATAAATATATCTGTTTATTTAATTCTTCACAACCACTCTGCATTGAAATGAAATCACCTATGTGTAATAACAATCTTTAAGATGCTCAAAAGATTTCCAAGTGCATGTCTCATTTTTAATATTATATTTGTGCATTGAAGACTGCATGACTCCTCCTCTAATATAATCGTAGCTAAAAGGACAAGATACTTTTGCTGCAACAGTATTTAACCCACTTATATCTCTCTCGTGATAATAAAGAAAAAAAATTATTAATCTATTGTCAGCTAGGAACGTCACAGTGCTGCAATAGTTCCACATGCATACACTTAAAAATTCACAGCTTTGTTAGAGATAGCATGTGGTATGTGATTTGCTGCTCAGTAGCCACCTAGTAGATCACCGCGTCTGGACTGGGGGAGGATGTGCATTGGCTGGAAACGTTTCTGGCAGGTTCGCCCATGTGTCCTGAGGAAGGCAACAAGACACATAGCCCTTTTGTTGGAGGTTTTTAGAAGCTATGAATATGGGTAGGCATGTTTGAGATTTTACACTATCAATTTCTTTAAATTCATGAAGTATTACAAGTTTTGTATATCTCTCCTGAAATATTTTTCTCTGGGATCACCAGCAGACAAGTGTGTAAAATTTGACTCTTTCAGATATGTCTCTCCCCCATCATATTCTTCCACTTGTCCAGCTCTTCTTTGATGATGATTGTTCCCAATATCAGCAGATTTCAATAGGACATACTCACTTTTCACTGGTTTTTGCTTCCACTCTTAGACGTCTGACCTATAGAGACAAACTTGTAACAGTGTTTAAACACAAAAGATTTTCAAGGCCATTCTAGCTGGATGCATTCAAGCTGGAAACAAGTGTTCTTTCATCACAGATTATTTTTAAGAACAGGTAAACACTTGGCAAAGAAAATAAGGGTAGTTTTTTTACAAAGCTGATTGTCGTAACGTGGGTAAAAAAAACTCTTCTGAAAATTTAAGAAATTACAAAAACTGAAACTTGTGTTTCAGTCTTGTGAATGTTTACTAAGTGTTATAATTTTGTTGCTCGTATAATTTTCTCAAAGTTCAGAATTAATTTTTTTTTTTTTAAATTGTGGCTTTATCTCCATGTGGGAAGAAAATAATAATGTCTGTGCCAATGATTCTTGAGTATTATTCTTTATAAGGAATATTGAATTCTAAGCATGAAAAGCTCATATAAACAACTGAAATTTGAAAGACTCAGATTTGCTTCTTATTATGTGTACGTAAAGATAGATTTGAATAATTTTAATTCAATAGTAATAAATTACAGACTACTGGTAGTTTAGAATAAAGGTAACGTTTTCACCATAACATAGGTAAGAGAAGATTCACCTTGAAGAAGTCACTACTAACCTTCTGATGAGCTTGAAAACTAGTAGGCTGCCCCAGTTTTTACACTGATGAAAGGAATCTGGCCATGTTGTTTTCTCAAAATATGTTGATACACCGACTCTTCACAGCAAGAACACATTTAGCTGATACATCTGTTACTCAGATTGTCACAAAGAATTAGCAAATCAATTCAAATGTTAAGTATTGCTATCTAGAAGTTAGAAGCAAGGACTAGGGGGATGTTTTGGCACTTCCTATGCAGGATATATAAGTGGATAATCTTAGAAACAACTGAGTCATCTTCTCTGACAAGAGAAAGTAATTAAAGAGGGCAAAAGGACTAAAGGACTTTAAAAGTACTAAAAATTTTAGAACTACAAAAAAAAAAAAAAAAGGCTTAACAATACAGATTTAAAACTCACAGAGATGCTCTCTTGGTCACGTCCAACAGTTCCCTGAGTAGACAATGACAGTAGTTTTAGAATATTTTTCCTATTCCAAATCTGAACATGCCAGATGTGTAAATGCACTTAAAAGTAACTGAAAAGCAAAATGAAAAGGTGTAGTTTGAAATGGTATCCAGAGGACACCAGCACACTGACAAAATAAGACTATAGGCACCATTCACTACTTAGTTGCTTCATATGCCTATCTCTAGTTCTTCTCAATTTCTTTACAGATGATTTTGTACACTAAAATGCATAGAAGATCATCCCTATATTTCAATAAACATTAGAAATTTAGCTGCCAGAACACAGCCCTACTATGTCTTTCAACTTTCTATATCATCAACTGGAATTAAAAATTGAAAATAATCTATCCTTGCAATCCTAGTGATACCCATCTGATTATGAAGCATGCTTGTATTTATTACTCAGTGATGGATTCTAAGACAGATACAATCTGTATTTTCATGTATCAAAGAAAATGATTGTGTTGATTATTTCCAAAATACAAATGTTGCCCATATAATCCTAATCTTGATTTAGGGACCTGAAGTGGAACCTATGAGAAAAGAGGAAAATATGGAGCAGAACAAATTTTTGTGTGGATCTCTGTCTGTTCCATCAAAAACTATAGCAGAGAGCCTCAAGAAAAGGTCTAGACTTCCCTTGGTTGCAATTTATATCTTTTCTCAAAAAAAGAACAGGCAGGGAAAGTAGTGATGCATGTCTGATATTGATGGAAAGCAAGAATGTACCTCATCCATTGAAAACATTGATCAAGGCCACTTCACTTTTTTTTAATGATGGCCCCATAAATCTGCCAGTATCAATGAAAGTCACTGTTATCTACTTGAGGTTCTAAATGGCTACACTAAGGAATCTAAGTTGTAGCTAATGGTTCTTTGCATCTAGGAGATGAATTGTTATACTTATCTTTTTTGAAACTATCTTTTTTCATTTATTTATTTAAAAAAAAAAAAACAAACAAAACACCCAACATGTGAACTAAACCAGGACATGAAATTCCATGTACTGATGGTAATTTTTAATGAAGTAGATTTAATGTTCAAAGCTTTTTTTCCACATATTTTATCTGTGGGTTTCAGTCAAGAGGGATGAGCACCCAACAGGCTGTGACATTTTTCCATGTGTACGATGTATTGACTGTGGCAAAAGAATTCCATGTTTGGAAAGAAAATATTCCTATTAAATGTAAGTATATAGTTTGTGGTTTGAGGTCGAATCAGAAATAGGATTTAAATTCAATAGCAATGAAACTTTGTGAATTGTTCTGATCAAACTGCTATGGGAAACATTTTATTCACCCTGTATTTTCACCTAGTGATGGACAGAAATCTGTGAGTGACCCAATATTTCATATGGACAGTACTTCCCAAGATCTTTATATCATCCAACCCAAACCGGTACTGGAAGATGGGAATGAGCCTAAAATGACAAAATAAACATCTATTTCCAGTTAAGTGATTTGGTCTGACTGCCACCTCCCCATAACCTCTTTATATCTTTAAGTAATAGGATGAAGGCAAAGACCAAGAGGAAGTATGTGCTATGTCTACAACAGATCCCAGATCATAGGGGCTTCAGCCACAAGGTCACTCCAAATAACTCACTGCGTACAGAGCAAAGGGAGAAGACTAGGAAATCTAGTCTTCTGGATATACAGTAATTTTAAAAAGTCACCTTATAACCACAGCTGAGGAAGCATTACTACTGCCAAAACTCCCACTTGCAAAACTTACTGTGTTTAGTAAATCAAGACATTTGATTTGCCTGTTTAATAAAGTCAAGGAGGTGCCAGACACCATATGTGGGGTATAAAGGGATAAGAAAGCATGATCTAGCAAGTGGGACTGAGTTTATCCTAGTTCACATTTTTTTTTTTTTTAACTGTGGGGGCTTGTTCTGCATTGCTGTATTCTCTGTCAGCAGCACAGTTTTGCAACTCCCAGTATTACTTAAACCTTTGTAGGGCACTCCTCAGCAATACCCTGGGTGTGCTGAAGAATCTTTTTTGGGAACCCCAGTGTAAACCAGGGATTAGTGTTTCAATATTTCGTACTAAATACATTCAGAACTGAAGTACATCCTCAGTGGAAGACTTCACCTCACACAACGGGGAGCAACAAACCACCCACCTCGGAAGAGGTGTTGGGAACATTTTGAAAAGGAATTTTTTTTTTTTTTTTCCTCAAGAATATCAAGGAGATTCTCTAGACACATCTGACTATATTTCAGCTATCTTGGCAATGAAATCCCTCCTTAGCCTTGCCCCAACACACTTTCCGATGTAATACGTACAAGAATCTCGCAAACAGATGGAGTACACTTTACCCAGAATCTAATCCTAGTGAGGTAGAGAGGCCAGATGGTCTCACTTTCCAAATGAAAACTTTCAGAGAGTCTTTAAACTGAGCAAAGATTTTATTAACATTGATGGCTGGTTATAGTGTAATACACAGAGAAGATTAATTAGAAACCCTAATTAAATGTAACAATGTAAAAGAACCAGAGCACTATTTGGCATCAAACAGCTTTTTAAAATTCTTGTTGAAACCTGGAGTCTTCAGCATGGCTGAACTGCAAAGCAAACAACAGAAAAGCAGAAACAATGAGATTTACTAAAAGGTGCCAAATTCAATTCTACACGCAATCATTTCGTGTATTTTTTATAGAATCATAGGAAAGAGGGCTGAAAGGAACCTTTAGAGGTCGTTTAGTTCATCCCCCTACCCCAAGGCAAGATCAACTATACCTAAATCATTCCTGACAGATGTTTGTCTAACCTGTTCTTATAAAGCTCCAATCATGGAGACTCCAAAACATCCCGAGGCAATCTATTCTGGTGTTTAACTATCCTTGTTGTTTGAAAGTTTTTCCTAATGTTTAAGTCTGAATAACCATTGCTCCAATTTAAACTTGCTGGATTTTGTTCTATTGATTAAGGGCATGGAGAAAAGTTTATTCCTTTTTCCTTAACCATGTGCCTTTTACAAATACGAAGAACACTCTTATGTTTCCCAGCGCCTCCCCCCTCCTTTTTTTTTCCCCTTTTTTTTCTCCCCCTTTTTTTTTTCCTTAGATCAAGCAATTCCAGATCTTTCATTTTCTTTCCATTTGGTTTCCCTTTATTATGACTACATCTTTCTCAAAGGTGGCATCCAAAACTGACAATTGGAGCTGCACTCTTCATTGTGCTCAGCAGAACAAAAGGACTGTATCCCACGTTATAGACAACATTCCTCTTGTGCACTCTGATAGGAAGCTCAGTTCTTCACCAAGGTTTGACTATGTTGATTTGTGTTAAATTCATGTTCCTTTCCTGCACAACTCTTGCCTAGCCACTCATTTCCAGAATGCTTTTAATAAAAGGTGACTGAATGTATTGAAGAAGGTATTTCTTTGTTTTTTTTTCACTGTGGACAATTGCAGCAAAAGAATATTTATTTGCATGAAGATGTTTTCATATCCCCCTAGCAAATGAGGTGAAAGAGCCAGTTTTCTTCAGCCTGTTAAAGGGACGTACATCTGGAGGTAATGTTCTAATTCTCAGACATATGGAGTGGAGAGCTTGAGGATACAAGCGTCACAGATCGCTTCTCCCTTTAAATTCTGTGCTTGTATCACTGGCTTGCAGCAGGAATTCTTGCAGACCATGGACAATAACCAAGAAAGTGTTGCCACGTTTTCATGATGTCCTGACCTCTAGGCTGTTTGTTGTTTACTTGGCAGTGCAACCCTACAAGGTTTTACCACCTTACTAAAACTAGTTAGTTTCTTCAAGAGGTGAACTGCATGCTTAGGCAAAGCAACTGCCGCTGGCCGGTGGCACAGAGAATGACTTCCAGGAGCTTCCTCCTGATCCCACATACCAAGTGTGCTCCTACTTCAGCTCCCTAGGAAAATGCTGCAGTGCTATACACAAGCACAGGAAGATGTATCTGGACCCCAACTGTTGTGAAGGTTTGCTGAGACAAACACATGTTCATAGCTCACAGAAAAGGTAACAGATGTGCAGATTCAATGCATTTTATCTCCCAAATGCTGCAGTCACAGATAAAGAAGAAGTAAAAATAGATGCAGTGATGGCAAGGACTAATGCTGAAAGGATGCAGAGCGGGAGGAGAGGACAACTTATCACAGAAGCAAGGATAAGTGAGGAGGGCATTAATTATGGGCTGCCAGGAGATAGTGACAGAACCCAAACTGCCTCTCGTAACAAGTTTCCTCTTTCGTAGTGTTCCCGTATAAGCTGCATATCACCCTTTCCCACTACCAGTGTGCAGCACATATGGCTGCCTCGCAAGAATCACACAAATCATCCAGTTAAGTTCATTTTTATTAGTAGCTTCTGCTTAATTAAGGGATGCATCATGCTTCATCAATCAGCTTCTGTGCATGTGTGTTGGTCTCAGCCACTCCGCTGATTCAAACTCCAAGCAGATACAGCTCTTGTACTGTAAGCAAGAGGCTGGTTAGCTTGACTTTGGGGACCCAGGAGCAGAACTGTACCCTTGACCATTAAAGATAAGTTTCATACCACAGCTATGGCAACAGGAGATCCACAATGACTTTCTGCTATTGTGCTATTGTGCATTGAAAGACTGTTCCAAAAGGTAATGGGAAGAAAAATGTTTGTGTGAAGACAGTGAAAAGCATTGTTACACATTGAAAGCTGTTGTTTGTTTACTAATATAAGCCTTTTTAAGCTTTTTGCTTTTTTTTTTTTTTTTTTTTTTTTTTAAAGAAGCCAGTTAAAATAGCTTCTGAACTCACCAGTGGTGCATTTCAACTGTGTAGAAGAAATTTCTGCAGAGGCGCTAATCAAGCAGGAGTGTCTAACACAGCACAGTGCAGTGCCGAAAAGAGGTGGTGTGGAGAAAGGGTAGCTCTAATTCGCAGAATGGACACATGAATCTACACGAGAGTACACATATCTAGAAGCAGTGGATCTGGCTTGCCTGGGCTTCACTTGGGATCTCTTCATGGTGCCGCACAGTGAGATGTGTAGGTAATTACAGATAATCACATTCCCTGGTCTTTCAGCTAATGATAAAAAGACTGTCTGTTATTGCCAGTCCATTACTGGCTCTGGAATAATGCTCATTGCAGCAACTCAGTGAATTACTTTTATTTGCTTACTAACATGAAAGGCATAATTGGTCAGACAGAAGCTTTGCAGTTTAGCTTTTCCATTGCAACCTCTTTTGTGGCCTTAGATCCACTTTTCCTGGGTTCCTCCTGTGCAGGAAAGGTTAATTCTGATGAATTATACCAAACTCTGTCATAATTTTGCTACTTGAAAGACTCATTAAGAAGCAGAACCAACAAAACCCAGCTCACAGCCAAAATCAAATTTGACTTCAGTCTTCTGATGCGAAAACCTAATGCATTAACCCATCAGGGTATCTAACCTTTAATTGCATCTTCTCAATATGTCGTTAAGTGAATGCAAGTAGCACTATAACATACATGTAAGATACTTCATCTAAAATACACAGGTCGTCATTTTCCTCTGCAATTTTCATGGTAGCTTATCCTTCACATATTTTGTTAATAATTTCTATGATGGCTTATAAAGGTCTTCAGATGCTCTATGGATTGCTTGCAAAACAGTGGACGTACAATATATAAAGTTTTCAATAGTGCAATTAAGATAGCTCTACTACATTATTAGATACATCTCTGCAATTAATAGATTTGAAATGCTGCAAAAGGAGCAGAATTTTACTTCTGCAATGTATATATCGAAGCATATATTTTATTCTAATATTTTTAAAGCGTTCAGCAGAAAATAGTAAAAAATATAATTTCTCAAGGTGGCTCTCACCCACAGGGCAGGCATCTACAAATTTATAAGTTCATGCCAGACTAATTAAATACAGGTATTTGGTTACTGGCATCACCATAACTGACTCAAGATGGGGACTATCCAGTCCTTTTCTCATTCAGCGATATAATAATAAGGGTTAGTGAGTGTGGAAAGTAAGTTAACTTGTTAGTGCCAGAAACCATTACTCAATTGCTGTGGAAGTCACATTATTTACATGTCCTACACACAGGATGCAAGAGAGACAGAGAACCACATGTGATTTTGTAGACATGCTCCATGTCAGGATCTACTGAAAACTGACTATTTCAGTCAAGTTTATTTTCAAGGAAATAAATCTGTGGATCAGACAATGTGGTAGCTGCAAACTGCTAAGCAGAATCAAGACCATTCAAATTGTTCATGAAGGCTAACAAAAGAACAGCCATAATACTGTTTACTGCCTCACTGTCACAAATTGGTGACAAGCAGTGTACCTTCTTCCCACATTTTGTTTTGATTTGCTGTACTGCCCCCAGAGCTACAAAATCCCTCTCGGAAAAAGACATCAAGCTGTTTCTGAGCTTTGCTACACATCTCTGTAAGTAGATTTCCTAATGGTCATGAATTTTAGGCTGTTCATAGCTGGCTGGTAAAAAGCAAACTTCTGTGAAACTTACATTTTTAGCTGGGTCTGTTCTGTGTCCTGAAGCTCAAGGGGAAGAGAGCTGTGCATGGAAGAAATATGAAATGAGACAAATGAAACAAAAAGACCAATAAGCCCACAGCTTTTAGTTTTTCACTATCTCTCAGTTGCAAAACTGTTCAATAGTCCTTAGGATCAACTTGATGCTACATAGACTTGAACTGAGTTTATTTCTCAAATATCTGTGATTAGAAGAGACTCTTCACGATAACTCTTCACACAGTCAAGACTGCAAAGATTCACTTTCTGCATCAGTTCATTTCCTTAAATCTCCTAACCTGCAAGGTGGAGGAGAACCAGAGAAATTAGGCTACAGACTGGGGAAGGCAGCCCCAAATGCTTCATATAATTTCCTTCCATCTGCTTGGTTCACTTACCACAGTGGACCTGTAGTAACAACTATGGGGATTCATTAGCAATCCTGCTCAAGTGTAGTCAGGTTGCTGGGGAGTAGTTGAAATTACAATGGCATCAACAAACATGCAAAGACTGTTCTATCTTGCAGAATTTTTTTGTGAGTAGTGGGTTTGGGGTGTGGATCATAAAAAGGCAAGTGCTGTGCCAAAATCACATGACAGAAATTTTGGGAAGGTTTTTTCCCCTTAGGTGTTCTCCTATACATTCTTCCTTGAATCCATCTCTTCATTGGCTTACTTATTATCCAAACAAACTACAGCTCTCTGAGAGGTTCCTGCCAAATTGTGAGGAAATTATGATTTTGATCAAGTTCTTGAACTGAAATATATTTCTCCTCCATCAGCAAACAGGTCAGTAGGTAGCTCCAGCAAAGGAATTATTCACAACTGCTTGATATTAATGCCTGTTAATGCCTTTGCTTTCAGGCTGGTTTTCATTATAGGGTGTGATTAGACCTTTCTGCTGAAATACTACTAGTCTAACCCAGGAAAAGAGTAAAACCCTGGTATTAAAGGCATGTTCCCAAATGACCAACTGATGTATTTTGCCAGGGAATGATGCTCGATGTGTAGGCATGGAGATTGAGTCGCCATAATCTATGACTTACTAGCTGTTTCTAAGTGATTCTGGCTGTGACGATAAATTTGTTCACAGCTCTAATTGTGTTAATGAATTGAACATAATTAAACTTACAGCATGTCACAAGCTTCCTCTGGCAACTCTAGTAGGTTTCTTAAGTAACAGTTCATCAGTAACCATCAGTGCTATTTAAACCTTCCAACACTTGAACAAACAAAAACTCATCTGATTTCTGAAATTTGTCTTAAAATCCAGCTGTCCCACATTTGCAACATGAAAGGAGGGAGCACTTAAAACGTACTTATCTTAAAACAGGACAAATCAGAATGTTTCATTCGTTTTTCACCAGTTATTTAGCTGGGATGATAAATAACTTATTATTCATGCTCACACAGCTAGGAGTGACAAATCCTTTCATCTATCTCCATTGAGGTCTTGGGAGTCATTCTCTGTTTGGCTACTCTACTTCTTAAGTATCTAAAGAATTGTAATAATTCATGCATTTTTCAAGGTATTTCATTTTGATCTCTCTTGGGTATCCCTTTAGTCAAACCTTAGACAAGGAAAACGTTAGATATTCTTCAACCTGAAACTTGCTGCGCATAAAAATCTTTTACAATCAATAATTAGACAGCATTAACAAATAGCACGATATTATGAAACATTTTCTGAGTTCTATAATCACAAAAAAATTTGTCCTTAAACTTGTATCTTGTTCTTCTGTGTTTCTTCATGTTAACGTTTTTGTCTTAACAACATGTACAGAATTTGTTATTTTTAATTTATCATGTAATCAAGAAATCTTGACTAATCACTCTTTGCTGGTAACATTCTTATTTGTTGAAGTAATTATAGTCTACAGATCTATATTCCCACCTGAAAAAAATGATAGTATATACGTGTGATTTTTAATCAATAGGTTCTTTCTATAAAAACATTAATTTTGTTTCAGTGGTTTCATAATAGCACAAAACACTGTAGGAACTACTGATGGTGCAGAATATTATCAGGTGCACACAGCATGATCCTGCACTGTTTTCACCATGTAATTTTTAAGGAAACTCCAGCAAACTAAACCCTTCTGGTGCAGCACTAGATAAAAATATGGGACATATAAAATGATCTAGGAGAAATGCTGCCTCTGGCACAAATGATTAAAACTCATTAATATCCATGCAGTTATCTGCAGACCCCCAAAAATGCATCTTTATGTATTCACTAGCAGAGATACCTCTATGCAGTACTGCATTTAGGTTGTATAGGCATGCACAGAGTATTTTCTGATTAAATTAATCTGTGTCAGGTTCTTAAAGTTATGGTTTTTTTCTTGTGTATTCATATCTTGTGCATTCATACCTAACCTGAGGGTAAGCCTAATATTCAGCATCTGTCTGATGCTGAATATTTGAAAATTTGAAAAATCTGAAAATTTGGTGTCTATGTTCAGCACAAAGAACTTCCACTTTGAACATTTTCATCCTTACACCCTGCTTTGTAGATCGAATAGTAGAAAACTCCCCACGTAACTTAGCCTTTTTCAGTACCAGAAGAAGGCTGGGTAATATCTTAAGTGAACAGATAAGCACAACACAATCAAACTTGCAGGGTACACACGTACTACATATGTGTCAGAGGCGTTTGTGTGATAAATTACACAGACCATGTGGTAAATTGCAGTTTGCACTTTTGACTGCCTCATCCACCCTCTTGCTTACTAATCTGTCCCCACTGGGACCACTTCTATCATTTAAAAGGTCTGATCAACATCGAATAGCTCCCTTAAAAAATCCACAAAACAACCTGCCACTATACATAAAGCAGGTTTATCTAACTGTAGTAAACGCTGGGTATGTCAGCAACCTTCAGCTAATCCATTTCATGTCATTTTAAAGGGCCATACATGGCAAAAAAGAGTGGGAAAATATACGGAAAGGCCTTACTGCAACTCTTAACAGGGATCTTATTGCTTCTGAAAAAATCTATACGATGGAACTGAGAGGTGAGTTCAGTATTCTGTTTGTACTAAGAAAACAAAACAAAACAAAACAAAACAAGCAAATTTGCCACCTCCCCATTCCCTAAATCCATCCAGAAGTATGAACTTTCAAAGTTTCAGAAAAATAATCTGACATCTGATGCTATACTAAGACTAATATGCTGCTTCTGTATGGTTAGATTAATCCATAAATCATTGCTAAAAATAATTGTATATATACCTAAATTACCTGGATCTTCCTTATTGGAAGCAAAGGAGAATAAAAGACTTTGTAACACTAAAAGTAATTCCTGTGTCTGATAATTAGCAGTGTATTTAAACATTCATTCTTACACTGCTGCTTTCCCTTGAAGAAAGCAAAGCAATGTCCTTGTCTTCACTGAACATGGTATTAGCACCTCAGAATTGCACCGCTCGGGAGCCCAGACTTAATTAAATAACAAGGTTAGGATCAGACAATATATCAAGGTTATAAACTGGAGCGCTAACCTTCTGGAGAGGAGAGATTCTCAGCTTTCCAACAGAAACAGGATTTTGCATCTATATTTGGAAGGTCCTGAGAGAACAAACTTTAGCATCAGCATAAATTAAGTACAGAGAAGGTAATTTAGGTACAGTTAGTCTCTCTCTTCTTCCGTGTCTTGGTTTACAACTGGAGCTCCTGAATGTGCTGTGGTAATGCTCCCACAGCTGATAAGAGAACGAAATGAAAGCAGACTGATTTCTAGTAGCTCTGGATCAGGCCCTCAATTGTTGTAGCTGGTGGCTGGTCTGAGGAAGGAATTTCAGCTGAGCTTTAGGATGCTTCCTGCTGCGTTTTCTCTACTTGCTACTTCATTTCAACAAGTGCAGTGGCACTGACAACCTCTGGCTCCAGAGCTCCCCTGACCACAAGGACATCTCTAGACATACTGCAGCTACTCCAAAAATGTGCATCTCCATAAGAAAAAAGGTGAACATAGAACAATGGCTAATAGGAGGGAGAACTGTCCTTTCTGAAATATGCCTATACCAGCAGCACGTTGTCCTTTAGAGCAGTGAGGTCTGTTCACAGAGGAAGCTGCCATGTAAAGCAGACTTTCTGCGCATGGAGGGAGACGCTAAGGGTTAGAACATGGGTGTTTACCTGAGGGGAGATTTTCTGGCCTACTAACCCTGTTTGTCTGGCAAGACCCAGGGAAATATTACAAATAAGACAAGTAGTCAATAGCATTCAGATTTCCAAGAGAACAACACAGAATAAAAACCTCAAACTCATTTAATTGCATGGCTGGAAAGTTTTCCTCTGTTCCAAATTAGAAAAACGCTTGTTATAGTTTTGTAAAATATATTCTTAATCTGATCATGACTGTTTTTCTAAAAAGAAGATAAGGCATCATTATTAAGTTTTCATGCAAACTATTATGCATGGAATAACTCATTATGAAAGGACTATTATATTTCCAGAGTCAATACTTGAAAGGTTAATAGCACTTCATTGAAACAAAGGTTAAAAGGTCTGAAGATACATAGTGAAAGCTTGGCTAAACAACAAATAGGAGAGGATGAGGGGAGAATGGTTTGCAATGATCTGTAGAATGGATGAGCCAGAAGGAATGAAGAGTTATAGAAAGGTACACTAAAGTGCAGCAGGGGTAATGGAATGAATATAAGAAATGGAAAATTTAGGCTGAGCACATCAGGAAAAAGTTCTTATTGGAAAAATTTATTAGATAGCCAAACAGGCTCCCAAAAGATATGCAGGGGTTGCTGCAATTCTCTGAAATAGTTAAAATTAATCTACATAAACTAGGACAGACCATACTGACAAGAGCAATGTCAGGATGGGTGACAAGGAAAAGGTCTCAACCTACCGATGCCTGGTTTCATCTCTTCATTGCACTGTCCTGAGACTGCACCACAGTCTGGAAACACCACAATATAAGTGGGAGGAACAGAAGTAGCTAGTGGAAGAAAAAATAATTCACATTTATGTAGGGTTTGTGCCTTTATTAAAAAAAAAAAAAAAAAAAAGGAAAAGTCTTCCATAGTCCTAAGAACAATATGTGAATTATACAAATTTAGATGTAGCCCCTGACCAGCCTGTGGAGGTAGAAATTCCACAAATAACTGCTTTCAGTTCCACATCAGTGAGTTTCCAGGCCAAAACCAGGTCTCTGTCTGGCAAACGAAATTTCATGACATCAGGTCAATTCTTCCTTTGCTGAAAGGCCTCACATTCTTTATGTGCATCCAGGCTGAGGTAACTGCCTAATATCATGTTTCATAGGGGAAAAAAGTTTTTTCAGTGTAGAAAAATTAGTTTATAACCAAAGTTTTTACTTCCTGATAGAAATATTTGCTCATTCTAGTCCTGCCATTGAAAATCGTATGTTAATAAATAGGATACTTCAGCTAATAGTGTTGTTAACCATACATAGAAGTGTAATTTATAAAAATAGGTGACTTGGGCTCAGGTACACAGTGTATCTGCCAAGAAAGAACCCAGCTGTATGTTGAGGTTGCAGATATCGGGGACCTGATTGACAGAACTGAAACTATTTTGAGACTGGCATAGAGGTAAGAACCAAAGAGATGAAGGAGGAGAGATGATACCATAGTGGATGACTCTAAAGCTCTCTGGTGGCTTCACATGCAATCGTGTGCAAGAGCAAATTAT
The DNA here is from genome assembly GCA_013398155.1 of Pedionomus torquatus. NCBI lineage: Eukaryota > Metazoa > Chordata > Aves > Charadriiformes > Pedionomidae > Pedionomus > Pedionomus torquatus. The sequence continues at coordinate 619,134 of VZRU01005013.1, read as the reverse complement.
TCCTGCAGCACGTGAGAAACTTTGTGTTAAAAGTTGGTTTCATCAGCAGAAGCTAATACTAAAGATACATTCTTAAGGTAAATGCACATACATCTACACCCACAGCTACGGAAACGGTTGAGAAAAGCTTGTCACTGCTTATTTCAAGAAGGAGTCTTACAGGCAAAATGCAGAAGAGGCTGAAGAGTCACCAGTGTCTGTCAACAGTCAGAAGTCTAACCCAATTCAAACAAGGGTCTGGAATTAAAAAAAAACTTCACAAAGTCACAAGTGAATACCAGTACTGCTATCAAAGCTAGTTCTTTACAGTGGTGCAAGTCAGTAAAGAAAAAGTGGGACTTGTATGTACCTGGCAGTATGTAGTGTCTCGAAATCTACTTCTACATTCAGACTTAAGAATCTAAGTGTTTTCAGTACATATGGGTCTAACATGTTTTACTGGCTAGCTTGAAAAGCTGTTAAGTGGACTGTGCAATTCTGTCAAGATTCTATTGTTTGAAAACGTCATACCTGAACAACAGCAATCTTGCTTGGGGGAAGCTATGTTTCATGTTGCTGGTTTGAGTTCTGCTTCTACTGTGAAGAGAGAGGTGAGTTTGAACTGATAGGAAGTTAGAAAACATGCACAAGTCTGATAACTGGCCGTTTTTTTATGTGCCAAGAGGATTTTGATATTTAATTTTATTAACATCCCATTCTTAGTTATTGAATCCCTAATATCACAATATTTATATTAGGGCACTTAACCATCTAATATAGTGGTAGAATCAGTATCTCGTTAACTACAGTTCTTGGTTCTAGCTCGTAATGTGCCCTGTTGATATAGTTGTATAGTTATATTTGTCATCAAAGGATCGTAAAGGTATTGCACTGCCTTTTTCTTGTTGAAAAAGGATCAAACTCCAATGTCTTAGTCAAATGACTTACCTTATAAGAAGAAAACTAGGAATTATTATAAAAACAAATTATATTTCAGTAACTTAATATGCACATATATGGCAAAATCCCCCTTCAAACAGTAAAACTTGATCTAATATTGACTGTTATTAATAGACAGGAACTAATTGTATCTCATCACTTTTAGGGAATTGTCTGACTGGTGCTATGCATTTTGTTGTATTCTGAGAACAGAAACATCCCCAACTTTTTGGCACCTAAGTATAGTTACCCTTTATACTTCTGTTCAGGAAGAATCTTTTCATAGAGATTGGTGATTATCCTTCAACTTAAAAATTATTATCCCTTACCTTTATGGAACCTAACGCACATCAGAAATGAACCTGACACCACTCTGCTCTTGAATGATGTTCCTGAATTATTTTAAGAATGAAGTCTACCATTAGAAAAATTATAAATTATAGAATTCTCCCACTCCTGGGTTTACTTTAATTCTGTGCAAATTTGCCAGAATGAAAAGATTACATCTTTAAAGTAATCAGGTGAAAAAGACGTACATTGAGGTTTTTTAAATTAAAATATTTCTTTTGACGGAGGGATTAGTCTAAGTTTGCACACTCAGTGTAATTAGTGCATATGGTCCAGCTGTGAAGAAATAGCTGAGGACTTCTAACTTATTATTAATTAGGCTCATTAAAATGCAAGTAAGAGAACGATGCCTAGATAAACAATACCTTATGTCATAAAGTCATTACTTGACAAGAGCTAGTCTTGCTAACAGAAGTCATTACTGATATTTTAAAGGAGCTTTTTTTTAGACTCCATGGGTGTCAGTTAACTACTTCTGACTGACATCAAGGACAGACATGCAAAGCTGTAAGGAGCCAGCCGTACAGCACAGCAATTCTTTTCACATCATTTCAAAATATGTCTGGTTGAGGTCAAAGGTTGACAACCAAATGACAGGCCTTCTTCAATTGCTGTGGTGTCACAGCAGGAGTGTGTCAGGGAAATTTTCCTGGGCCCCTCTGTGAATTTTTACATGTTCACATTTCTTTCCTTGTCTTGTAAGTGGGACAGGATTGGCAGATTTGTGATTAACACCTTAGAAGGAGAAGTGTAGACACCATCCCAGGTTGGGAGCTCATGGTAACTGCAGCTAATAATCAAAAGGTTCTCCTTCTACATTAGCACAGTCCAAGAGACTAGCATTTATTTGTGTTCATTTGTATTAGAAGAGGGACATGAGGTTAGCAAGGGCTTTAGCTGTGTATGTTGGTAGGACTTACCACATTTCCCGGTGTTACGAAAATTGCCCTCTAGACAAAGAAGTGAAAAAGATCTTTTTATTAAATTTCAATAAACCAGACAGACACCAAACTGCTTTCAGAGTTTTAGAAATGTTTCCCTTTCTTTAAAGTCCATGCATGCTCACTTACAAATAACTACTGATATAGCCTCCGCAGTAAACACATCAAAAGCTGCTATTGACAGGTGCTGAAATGAGGGTCTACCTTTAACACAGGGTCAATTGATAAAGTGCCTGACCTAGACTTTTGACTGACATGAAGAGCTGTCAGACATGGTGCATCATTATAACTGGTGAGTAAACACTGAAGAGGTCTGAGTCATTGCTATGTTTGGTAAAATAGCTTGTGATAGAAGAATCACAAGAACCAAACTGTGAAAACCAAATTGCAAGAAAATAAGAATACAAAGAATGTAATTATGCTAGGATTTGGACAATTAAAGACTGATGTAATAAAGACTTCCCATCATCTGCTTACCATCACTTTAAATCATTCTATTTGGTGAGCAAATCAATAAGGGTATCTTAAGTATATCTGAGAATCACTGCCGATGCCAAAGGACTTCCTATCTTGCCCCATCTCAGAGAACCTCAATTTTTTGTACCATCCTTGCTCTTCATACTCACCATGCTTAAAGTGTTGTGCAAAATAAGTAAGGTTAGGCTCTTTGGACACATTTCACCATGTTTACATTTCAACACTTCCTATTTCTCAAACATCCATGTCTGGATGAAGAAAAATGTATTTCATTGCTGGAAATGATACATGATACGGAACTTTAAGCACGGACAGAAATTCCAGGGAGATAAAATGAACTAAGCAGCTGAGACACACAGGTAGATCTACATCTCCTGATATATGCCTGCCATTGAAATGGAACATTACAAACCCAACACTTCGAAAATCCTAAGAAAGAGATGCAAACAAGTGGGTAGTCACCATCCACATGTGAATCTATTCCTCTTCATGGCTGCAAGAGAAGGTACTCATGTCCTCTTTAAGCAGATGTAGAAGTATCACAGAAACCAGCTTCTGTCATTGTTCATATCCTGAACTGTTCTGCTGTACTTCAAATAGCAAGCTTGCTCTAACCACTGAAAACTCTCATGACCTCAAAAAAGTCCTGCCCCAGTCTAATGACATCTGTTTTCATTTCAGAATAAGGGGAAGACTTCAAAAACTAGGTAAGACCCTCATGGGTTATTCCACATTTTAGAGAAAAGTGGTAGAACAGAATGGATAATGAAGTACAATGTTTGAAGATGAAAGTGAAACATTAGGTCTGAAGATATCAACAAAAACCTTGCAACTAGTGCAAATCAATACAAACTATACTCAAAACGTATGGTAATTTTTATTAACAAATTATAAGCATGCAAGGGAAAGTTTTAATCTGATCCACTGTAACTGTGTATCTTCTGTCCACTCTAAATTTAATACATAATCCCATAGTCTACAAGGTAAAGCTAAGAAATTAAGTATGTACAAAGTAAAAAAATCCACTTTAATCCTGAAGAATGTAGAAAAATCTCACAAATCTACCAGTTCCTGAAATGTACCCTCCTTTTCAAGATGGTATAATATATGACCAGATGAACCTTCCCATGGATTTTTGGATGAAGTGAGCATGCAACATGACTGCGTGTAACACATAGCTGCTGACAAAATCTGTAGTCCAAACAAAAAAGGTCTTTACAGGCCACAACATGTATGTTAACAGAGCATAGCCAGTTTATGAAATTATTATATAATAATATTATAAAGAAAAATATTATCATGAAATTATTATCTAATGGGTGCATCTCAGCACCCATTAGACCTCGCATAAAATACTTGCCTAGTCTTGGAGGCTCTCAGCACCAGACCCTATGACCTGTGAACCAACCAAAAAAAGGGAAACACTTGATTCTTCCACATGGGCAAGAAGAAGTGCAGCCTCACAGGCTGCTCTTGAATCCATCACGAGTCACCTGGAGGTATCAATGAGTAGCCAAATCTGCTCTGGCAGCTGGGGCTTTGTTTCCTTTTATGCACACACAGAGAGGCACATATTTATATGTACATAGTTCACTTGCTACAGCAGAGCTAATAATTTGCCTTGGAAGAGTAGATAACTTGAACTGTCTGTAATCTCCTATATTCTTGAATGTATTAATTGCTGAAACTAGTTCCTCTGAGATTAGTTCATGATACATAGCTAATTCCTCATTTTCATGAAGAGTTTGATGTGAACATTTGATAATAAAATCAAAGTGCACTGATTAATTTTGATATGTCTGTTACAGAGTCCAGTTGTGAGAACACAAACTTTTAGAGACAAAAGTTCTGCTTACTACGAATGTTTCATAATGTTCACTCAAAATTATTTGCTTGTATACATAAACTAATTCATAAACTTATGTGGGCAAATATACACACAAATAAAGTGATTTATTTTTTTTTTAATGCTTTTTTTTTTCTAAATACTGTAATTCTTCATCTAGTTGCAGGGCTGCTCCACTGTTGTAATTCTCCTACATGTATCTTAAAGCTGTCTGGAGACTCTCTGTGTTTATCAATGGAGAATGACTAAGACAAAGAAACTGCAGAATGCAAAAGGCCAACTTCCTTGTACGCTTTATAAATACTTTATAAGTACACTACATAAATATATACACAATACAGAAATTGTATATGTGCAAAGAATAACAGTAAAACCAGAAGAAACGGTGATTGTCCCCAGTGCAACAAAAGCTTGTAAGGCTTGAATCCCAACTTGTTCTTCTTGTTCAGCTGTGCTAGCTGGAGTTTTAGCAACACTTTGGCAAGTATCTTCCACTCGACTTTAGACAACCAGAAACACAAAGCAGAGATGAAGACTACTGTACAACAGCTGTGGTGAGTCCTGATTGAACTAGCGCCGAGATAATTAAAAAAGATAACGCTGTGGAAAACGCGTGATGGGAGGCCAGACCAGCCTCGTCAGAAATTGCCATAACACAGCTACCTACAAATTAAAATACTGCCCAGCCGCACTTTTGAGCTACTGGCTGACATCTGGGTAGGGCTGGCAAGAAGCTAAAACATGCTTGTATTGTTTCCCCCTCTTTTTACCGATGGAGTCTGGGCACATCTGCCACAGGTAAGGAGGTAAGGGGGTGGGCTGGGGGTGGTGGGGAAGCGGCTGTGCCACACGCTGGGTTTCTCTCCGGGTTGCAGGGCCCTTGCAGCAGGTGGGAGATGTCTTGCCCTCCATTTCGATGCTGCGAGCATCCTCCGTGACCTTCCCTCTCCCTTCCCAGCGCACACTGACACATCCAGCCTAAATTTGCGTCTCACATCACCTCAGGATACTCATGGCTAATTTCATTATTTTGGAGAGAAAATGCAAATGAAGCCAGACAGCTGGTGCTTTCCTCGTGGCGAGGAGTGATGGAGGGGCCCGAGGCCTACCTCATCAGAGGCTCTCATACCCGTCTGCTCAGACAGGCCCTGGCGGGAGGAGAGCAAGGAGGCTGTGGGAGCAGCGGGAACAGATGGCAGGGAAGGTAGGAAGATGGAGAAGCAAGAGGGGCCGGAGTCGTTGGGAGGAAGAGGTAGTGTCAGTTACCTGTGGGCTGAGGCAGCCGTACAGGACAGTTCTGCATCGCTCAGCCTCCCCTGCTTTGCAGCCTTTTCTTAGTTCGCTGGGGATGTGAAAGGTGGTTGCTGGTGAGGTGTTGCACAGCATCCTTACATTCAGGACGGTTTAGAGTCTGCTAATACTGCTTTGAATTGGCAAGGATCTCAGTTCACTGTTAACACTAGTTGACTGACTGCTAATTCCTCCAAATAACAGTGTAACTCTAACCACAGCAGGTCTGGAGGTGTGTTTCTTTCTTTTCTTAAATTCCCTTTCAAGAGTAGGCAAACACTTAAAAAAAAATATTATTTCCCTGTCAGTACACAAGAGGGGGAGAGATTTTAAATCAATTTCTCCAATTATTCGTGGAAGATGGAACGGAAAACAAAACCACGCCTGTAAAACTGTCAAAATGTTGCCTGCTAAAGCACGTTTACAATAAGTCCGCAAGAGTAATGCCACTCAGCACAAACCACCCAGCATTTCACAACAGTTCAGACCAGCTTGTAAGAACACATTTCATGGAAATGCTTTCTGACAAAAAAAGGTAACAAGACCAGGAGCATCTTAGTTGGTAGAAGTTTCATATTTCTATTTTCTATTATTATTACCATTTTTATTCTTTTATTCTTCTTCTTATTAAAGTTGTTTCTGAAGAAGTCTGAAATCTTTCATTTGACATACCTGCAGGCAAACAGTAAATGTAGAATTTTTTTAATACATTAATTGTAGAGGGAGGTATTTCCAAGGGAGCAGATCTCTCTTGATCTGTCTTTTTCTATCTCTGGATAAGCAGATCTTTTTAACAAAAGAATGAAAGAAAAATTGATTCAATTCTGTTAAGCAGGAGCTAGAAAGGGCATAGAAACTGGTATCTTACACACATATAGCCTTGTCCTCTGAAACATTTTAACAAATTAATCACCATGATTTCATATCTATCCTATGTTAAAAAAAACCCAGACCACAAACCCCTCCATATCTACAAAAGAGTTCTCTTAGATCCCTCTGTTTAATAAATATTCAGATCTGGCTAGAAATTGTAGTAATATATCGATTAGCTAGTCTTTGATCCATTAGGTGAGTAAGCAGAAGGTCAGTATTATCAGTGACCTAAACTCATAGACTTTAAAGGAGATGACTGATGCTCTGCTAACAAACCTAATAACTAGTGTCTGGCAACATGCCTTTTAACAGGATTCAAGAGACTTGGTTCCTAATACCTTTTAGATACAGATTTAAAGTTCAACTGCTATTGCAAATCTTGAGGTATTTCCAAATTAGCTTGGAAATATGCGGGCAAATGCAAGTTTTATATCCTATTTGGCACAGGGCACAAAGGGCTGCTGAAGGCCATTGCTGGGAAAGTCTTCCACTTCTTCCTTGCCTCTTCCTTGCCCCTCACTGACATCTATACAGAGTGAGCTAGCTTCCCATCCACCTAATTTGTATTATTTGTCCATCTCTCCCATGTGACTATTTTCAGTGTTGTGGGCTGTGTGCCTCCTCTACTCTGAGTTTCTTCTTCTATCTCCTTCTGCACAAAGTTATCAAAGACCTTTCTGTCCCTCCTTCCTGGTGGCTACTGACACTGACAGACACAAGAGCTCCTCATTGGGATGCTACCTGTGCTGTTTCTTGGTCTGATGCTACATGTTCCTTGTGTACAAAAGGCTTCTTCCATTCACCTCCAACCTTTCTACCGTGTCTTTTCTTTAACCAAAGCTGTAGTTAACTTTTCTCTTTTTCTCAGCCTCCATTCTCAGCCCTGTCTCTGCTGCCACCAGTTGCTCCTTTAGTATTTCTCCCTGATTTTAACTGATGGCATCTTTGCTCTTCTCACCTTTTTTCCTCTCACACTTCAGCATCCACAATGGAGAGCCAGGTGAACATCATCTGCATTTCCCTCTCTTAACATCTTCCATTTACATGTGTCCTGCGACCATAGAATCATCACAGAATCATAGAATTGTCTAGGTTGGAAGGGACCTTTAAGATCATCTAGTCCAACCACCAACCTAAGTCTGATAAAAAAAAAAAATCACTAAACCGTGTCACTAAGCACTGTTAACCTGTCTTTTAAATACCTCCAGGCATGGTGCCTCACCCTCCTACCCTCTCTCCAACAAAAAGGCATTTTACCCATTCTATGCTATTGCTCCTGTCTGGCATCTGCTGTTAAATCACATCTCTCTGACTTGATCCCTTTCAGCATGGCACATGAGCATGCCATCTTGCCATGCTGTTCAGCTTTGACATGTTCTCCTCCCACCTCCCCAAGCATACTGCTTATAAGTTCTCTTCATCCTTGCCTAACTTTTGCAGAGCTTGAAATTTGGTTCTTTGCCACCCCTGCAGTTTTCTCTAAACTTTTCCTCTAAACACTCTGCCAACCACTTTGCTGAAACATAAATCTGTCACATATTATACAAGATAAAATCCTGAACTCTGTGATTTCCTTTCACATGTGTTTAATGATAGGTGAAATTTACAAAAAACAAGCTTCCTTATGCCTTCTGACATATGACTTCCTGCCCAGACTTCCTTGTTTCCTCTCATTTGCTATTATCAGTTGTTCTGGTGCAGATCTTGGGCATTATCTTCAACATAGCCTAGATAGAAGCCTGTGTTTAAGTCTTGGAAATATTTACTGTGTAACTTCTCCATTGTATAGATTTTCATGTCAATCTATATAAAGGTAGCTCTTGGATGGTATCTGCTCACTTCACATCCTTATTATAGCAACATCATTTTCTCTCTTGTATCAGATTCATCACTGATGCTCACTTCCAAAAGCTCTCCACAAATTATCCATCATCTCCTGATAAGTAGAAAGCTGATTCTCACATCTGATGAATTTGGACTGCTATCTTTCATTAAACAGTCATATTTCACTACCTTTCATTAAACACTCATATTTCACTATCTTTCTATTTCTCATTTGTAGTATGTCCAGCAGCAGCAACAACAGAAACACAATGAATAGATGTTGGATGCTTGTACACTGTAAGATCTCATATGGGCTAAAGATGCCTCATTTCTTAGGCTGTCTTTCCCTTTTTCTTTTTCTGTATCCATACTTTGTCACTACTTCCTATGTTGAGATTGGGCAACGTCTCTGGGAGCAGACTCTCTTTTAATTCATGTGTTCTTATGTAATGGAACAACTCTTAAGCAAAACCAGCTCCTATGAGCTACACTAATGCAAAAACTCAGTAACACCCAGATGCGAATGCATAGAAATATGCAATTATATCCGCTCATTGCTAGAAAAAAGGGGTGAGAAATGTCAGAACCATCCTAGTTTTGTAGGTAAGTTACTGACTCCTCCCTTACATGAAACAATTGTAAGTCTCCCTAGAGAAAGGAGTGGGATTTTTCAGCTCAAGGATTAGGATATTCGTCAAAATAAGGGTCATCCTTGAATCAGCTTTCAAGGATCAATTATGAACTTTTATTCACTAAAAAGTCACTAAAAAGAGGGGAAGACTGACCAAGACCAATACATCTGTCAGGATCTAGTCATTATATAGTTACAGATACCCTTAAATCTTACCAAACTGGAAGCAGTTTTGTGCAGAAACATCGACGGAGTGGTAAATACTGTGGGAACACTACTGGTAGATGCAGAGGCATGTCAGCTCTCAGTAGTAATGAGTTGTATTAGCAATCCTTCTGCCATCTCCCAGTGAGGCTGAGGCATAGCACAGCAAAGCCCTGTGTGAGAGACACTAGCTGGGGACCAAAAGTTTTTTAATCTGATCTGCTCTACACTTCCAGCTGTGCAAATAGCACTCACACAGGACCATGCTGACAGATTTTCACTGCTTCTTGTTCTGGAGATAGATTAACAGACTCTCTGTATCTCTGCATAGCCCTGCTTTGTAAGATGTAGCATAATATTGGGCAATGAAGATTACAGCTCCCTAAGGAATTAGGAATTTTCTTTTTTTTTTTTTTTTGGGTCTTCTTAAAAAAATAAGACCCCAGAGTTAGAAAATATTTTTTCTTTAAATGCCCTTGTTCAGGAATGGGGCCAAAGTCACACTTGATAATCAATCAGGTTTTTATCGATGAAGCAAACAAATGATCTGTTTAACCTAACATCCCTAAGATGCGGAGCAGCTTGTGGCTTTTGTTTTGTTTTGTTTTGTTTTGTTTTTTATCAGAGACACAGGTTAGCCATCAGCATTTACAAAAGCAGTAGCACAGGCATGTCAAGTTCAACATGTTTTCATTCTGTGTTACTGAGCTCAGCAGTTAGACTGTTCATTAATTTCCCCTTCTCCCTTTCTCCGTACACCTTATTTATATTCATCTGCTGCCATTTTAACACCCTGAAGACGCACACCTGCAGTGGCAGCAGCTTAACATTACCGCGGCTGGACTCCATATTTTGGTCCCTTTTAAGGTTATCTCCGCTGTAGAGCTCTTTCTGTCTAACCTGAAACCCACGCTGAACACACAGACAGCTTGTTTGGCTCACTGCAATTTGCAGTCAAGTGTGAGCTGGCCCTTCATGTTTTGCCAGCACTACACTACAACGCTTTACCTTCTGATTCTGCATACCTGCTTATATCAGGAAACAAACTATTCTGCAGCATCTGAAATAAAGGGTGCTGACTGTGAAACAGAAAACAGGCCTTCTCTTGAAGCTCAGAGCCACAGATACTGGGTTTCAAATCACGTTTCTTGCAGCCCCTCCCCTCCCTGTGGGGTCTATCTAGCCTAAAAAACATGACAAAGGCAGTGCTAAACATGCTGTGTTTACCATGCAAGGAGCCTTCTGTTTGAGGACAGAGAGAAAAAAGGGGACTACTGCACTCATCAGCTCTTGTTCTGTGTCTCTGGAGGTAGGAACCACAGACTCTGGAAAGGAGAACCTCTTCCTTCAGCTGTATCCAAATTTTGATCTTTTTGACACTATATATAGCCAAAGCCCCAAAGGTAGAATACCAACAACCTTGTGGTCTTCGAGCAGGAGCACATGCCATAAACCTTGAAAACAGAATGGGCTGGTCATGTATCTTCAAGTGCTATACAGCAGCAGCAGCAGCGGTGGCAGCCAGTCCTGTTCTGAGCCTGGTCTCCACTGCAGTCAGATTTCTTATTAGCAAATTCACAGGCCTGAATACCACATGAACCTTCAAAGAGAAGGTTAACACAACAATTTCTAAACATAATTTATTTTATCAATGTGTCCTACTTAGAGAAGAGTCCTCTAACCCTATGTGCAGTAGAAATGCACAGCGCTTTGGGATACACAAGAAGTATATACACAATACGTCTTTGGTGGCAATGCTTGGGCAAAAACTGGAAGCTATGGATTTAGTGCATTTCACATGATTCCTCTGTTTGTTAGAATATTGTGTACTCAGAGGTGGGTAAGGGTGTTTCAGCCTTTCCAGTGGAATATGAAAGGTGATGAAAGCGTAGCAGGAGAGTACACGGTGTGTCATTGTAGCCTCATGTGCAGTGTGATGTCTAGTTCAATGTTCTGGTCTTGATAACACAAGCAGACTTCATTTTCTTCAAACTTGGCAGATGAAATCCCATAGCCCAGTGAAGTAGCAAAAACAAACAAAAAAGAGAATCCCATTCTCTTAAATGAAATCAGGATTACTTCAGGCTATTTTGTAAACCACCTTATTGTGGCTTAACCCCAGCCTGCAACTGAGCACCACACAGCTGCTCACTCACTCCCCACCAGTGGGATGGGGAGGAGAATCAGAAGAGTAAAAGTAAGAAAACTCATGGGTTATCATAAGATAAAGACAGTTTAAGAAGTAGAGCAAGAGCTGTGCACACCTGCAAGCAAAGAAAAAGAAGCATTTTGTTCACTGCTTCCCATTGGCCGTCAGGTGTTCAGCCATCTCCAGGAAAGCAGTCTACATCACACATAACTGTTACTTGGGAAGACAAAATGCTGTAACTCTGAATGTCCCCTCCTTCCTTATTCTTCCTGCAGCTTTATATGCTAAGCATGATGTCACAGGGCATTGTATATTCCTTTTTTCAGCTGGGGTTAGTTGTGTCTCCTCCCAGCTTCTTGTGCACCCCAGCCTACTTGCTGGTGGGGTGGTGTGAAGGATCAAAAAAAGCTTTGACTCTGTAAGCGCTGCTTTAGCAGTAACAATATCTCTCTGTTATCAGCACTGTTTTCAGCTCAAATCCAAAGCATAGTCCCATACTAAATACTATGAAGAAAATTAACTCTATCCCAGCCAAAAATCAGTGCACATCTTTTTCTCTAAGCCCTGATATAGTTAGTAGTATGTAATCCAAAGGGCTGTTGAAACTGATGAAGCCCACAGCTTAACTTGTTATGGGTCACATCAAAAAAGATTTCTGGTTAAAGTACTCACAGCTATGAAACTGGTCTGAGTGTTACATTCTTGGAAACATGACACAGAATGATCCCTCTTGGCAAAAAGTTTTATAATCATTGGATTGCCTTCTATATAATTTAAATTGTGAAATCAAATAATGAAAGTGTAAAGTAGCATCAAGCAGTGCTACCTGTCATGGGAGACTTACAAAATATGGAGAAAAAGTCTTTAAATACTTAGCTATGAAGTAGTAGTTAGAAGAATAGTGTCTGAGATTGCTTCTAACTTCACAGACAAGCAAATCCTCCTCATTTAAAATAGAGTGTGTTTTGGAAGCACATGAGAGAAATCTATAAATAACCAACACTATGTTAATTCTGAGTTTCTGTGACATTCAGGTTTTTATTTAAGGCAGAGATTTCATGGTAGTTTCTATTTTAGTTATTTCTTTAAAAGTGCTTTATAAGAAGGGTGTGATGCAGCACAATGACTTTCTCAGTGTGGCTTTGACTTAGCTAGGTAACACTACATGTTTACTCCACATTTACCAGTAAAACTAACCAGTAAAAGGATCAGAGAATTCAAAGCATTTGAACTATTTGTTTCTTCTCTCTAACTGTACATCACATGATGCAGCCATAGAAGCCATATAAGAAATTCCACAGAAGATGGTGGAACTGCTTGTATATTTATCTTTAAGCCATGCTTTAATAGCTGGTTGCAATGAGGTATCAATTATCATACACTCTTCCTCATACACAGGGCTCAAGGAAAGAAAAATACAATGAGAAGACGAACACCTTTATTTATGTTAACTGATTTTCACATAAAGCAACCAAGAATTCCCAGTGTAAGATGCAAACTTTGTGTATCAGGACATATAGACTTCCTTCATCTGGCTCTCCAGTTTCACAGTGTATTAGGAGACAGGACTGAAATGCTTTTATATAGAGTAAAGTGGTTACTATGTCTGGACATCATTTTGTCTGCCCTGGCAGAGATATTTTTCACAGAGAAGCAAACGTTCTGCAGAGGGGAAAGGAGAACTTCAAGAAGTTAGTGCTGTTTGGACTGATAAAGGTATTTAAATTGATGAAGAAGGCCCACAGAGAAACTGAATAGTGGACGGGTGACATCAGTCACAGAAGGTGGCATGCGGTGGGGTCACAAGAGTTAGATGGATCACAGAGGGTAGCTCTGCACTTCACCCTTTGTCCTCTCCAAGGTATTATTCAAATATAATTTATCTGTTCATCGTGTGACATTTATTAAGATTTTAAGACTGGTCCCTTTGAGCATTAGCTAAGAGAACTGATCATGACCAATACAGACAGTCATTTCCATAAGGCATGTTGTTGCTTTAATCTCATGTAAATATTAGCAGTTGTGAATTATCCTCTACAATGAGTTTTTATTGTATCTTACACTCTATGCCCGATCTACAGGAAATGTAGATAAAAGCTTTGCTAATTTGTCTAAGAATGTAGCTTAAAAAATATTAAATTTTTAGGCCTGCTGCTTTAAGCAAGATTGTACTTTCTCATTTTTTAAATAAACACAGACAGAAACAGACTCCTTCAGGTCTGTAGAGTTTAGTCCACACCTAGATCCCTTGTAGTGATTGCACCCTAATTCCCACTAAATTAGTTTATTTCATCTTAAAACCAGAACAGACTATAAAAGTATTTAGACACCATCAGGATTAGGCTCTACTTCCACAGAAATAAATAGAAAGATCACTCTGCTCCTGAAAGCACCAGAGCACTAATTAATTTCTTAAGTGCACAGCATTTCAATGCTGAAAAATAAAATAGAAGAGAACAATAAAAAATAAGGGATACAGTGTATCCTACCATACGTATCAAAAAGCTGAAGGATGCTTCACTTGAAGGATTCAACAACAGACTAAAATTAATATCAGGTTATAAACCCATTTAAAATGCAATCTAGAAAAGGAGACTTTTATCTAGAAAACCTTCAGGCATTGCTCTGTCCTCAATGAATACAGTGACACAAGAATATTAGCATCTATCTAAAATTAGCTTTCTCTGAATTCCATTCACCATGATTCTCTGGTCTCTACAATCTACATTCTGTTTTGACCGCTGTACGGAAACTGCGATTTGATAACTCATTCATAGCCCAGCTGTGTATGTACCCTGTTTAGTGCAAAGCTTTGCAAAAAGAAAAAAAAATATCTTATTTGACCATGAACTTTAGATGATCTAGTTAGCGTTACTGTCAAGCATCCCGCGGTCTTTTTGAAAAGCAGGACTTGTCCATGTTGCCCTCTGGCCAACTTCAGTGGGATTGAAGCACTAGCGAGAGCCATCAAACTGCCTGACAGCTTGTCACCAGTGAGACTCCATTAATTTACACACATTTTCCACTGTTTGGCATTTACCATGATAACTCTTTTCTTTCCAAGCAGCTCCTGTTTGCATTTAACACTCGGGTTAATTTTCATCAGAGTTTAAATTTAGCCATCAGTTATTTCAGGGAAGCTGTCAGCCAACATATGGAGGAAAAAAATCCTTCTGAATTTATAATAAAGTAGAATCTGTTGAATGTGAAACGAAAACCAACTGCAATATACTGCAAGGCCCCGATGGGGGGGCCAGGGTCAGCAAAGAATAGCAGAGTGGATTAGTTGTTCTATTCACCAGAGTGGCATCTGAGCACCTCAGGAGCTTCTTGATATATCAAAAAATGATGGAAAGACACAGTTCAATTTGTCCCCCTTTTATAAAGGATAATTAACCTGTCAGTCTTGCTACTTTAACAACTTCATTAAATCGGAGCAGAAATGGGTGCAGGGAGCCCCTGTCTTTTTCCAAAATGAGCACAGGGCACTTGCTTAAACAGTTGGATACCTACCTTCAATCCTTCTCCCACCCAAACAACAGGATGTTATTTCTTATTCTTTAATTTATTTTTTTTTTTAGCTGGAATTGAACACTCTTTCTTAAAATATAGAACCAATCTGCCTCTTGTATGGTGAACGCTGGGAATCTTCTTAACTCCAAAGGATGAAAATAATCAGGCATGCAAACAAGGAAGGAAAACTGCATTAATTAAAGATGGAGCTTACAGGGTTGCTGTAAAACTGCAGGTATACCGTGATGCTTCTCACAGTTGAGATGACTTTCCCAGATAGCCCAGAAGAAAACAAACAAAACTGCCAGTTCTTTCTTCTGAAGAAAATTGAAACTCTACAATTTATGTTCCAGAATCGGTTAAAAATGCTGTTTGCAAACTGAAAACTCTCCAGGCAATTTTATATTGAAAGGAAACATCAAATTAATGGATACATCCCTGGAAGATATGTTTAAGATTTCATAAATACTATCTCTTATAAATAATTAACTTGATATGGACTAAGTTACTGGTTGGTCCAAGGAGCTTAATCTGGTACTAGGGTACACTATACTGTTCTGTAAGATATTGTTGCACATTATAATTTCCTCTCTGGAGCAATTGTATGTGCATGAATGTATAAAAAATATATTCCCAGAATGTCAGCTTTCACAACAACAGCAAGAGTAAGTATCCACATATGCTACACAGTACTTTAGAAATTTAATATTTTCTTGGTGATTACGCAGAGGAGCCTTCTGGTATTACTACAAAAAGAAATAACCCTTATGCCCAATTCTGTGTAAAGAATCTCATCAGTTCATCCTGAAACTAAATTTTCCGTAGAAAGAACGAATCTTCAAATGTAAACAGTTATGTAGATTCACTATTGGAGGTGAGACTGCAGTAAGCAAATTTAAATTTATAAATTAATCAGGTTAAAATAATTTTCTGGGGTTTTTATTTTCAGATTTTTTTTTTATTTGCTTGCTTGGTTTTAAAGGTTGATATATACTCACCTCAAGAATAAAACTCCATGGTCCGCAAGAACAGAATTTCAAAATCTTAACAAACCAAAGGAACACAATTGGAAAGTATTGTCACCCCAAATTCCCTGAAAGAACAATAAAAGTTACTCTTATTTCTATTAATTATTTTTATTGACTCTTTTGGTATTTTTTAATCATAAGCAACCCACTAATGAAATTATATTAGTCTCTACTTCTGTATCTACATACTCATGGTTACATCAGAGCATATTTTTGACTTCCTTTTAACATTCCATTTTTGGATCTGTATACAGATTTGCAACTACATTTAAAAGTCACCTCAATTTTAGTGTTTTAATTTACATTTAAAAATTCAGGAGAAGAGATTGAAGATATTAATGTGCCAGAGCAGATTAACGCACCACACTGGACTTGCATTTTAACTAGATGAATATGTACAATCAGTTTGCAACACACATGAACAAAAACATAAAGATAAATTAGTTAAAAATAGACTATTAAGATTCTCAGCCTTATAATCCTATCAGTCTGAAGCTGTGGGAAGTGTTCATCCACATGAAAATATAAGAAAGTGTTTTGCACTTCAAGTAATGGAGAAGCTTAATAATTTAGTGAACTCTATTCCTTAGCAAAAAGGCAATAGCAGACTAAGAAAATGAAGTCTGAATTTAAACACTGCAATGTCTAGACACATACTTCATAAAATACAGGCTAAAATTTTCTTTTACTTATCTGTTATATTTTATCTACTACATTTTTTAAGGAAGATAGCTGGTGGACTTCCAACCTTCACTATATAGATGAAAATGTGCAGTCCCAAACTTAACATAAGAATCGATTTGGCATACTTTGAATCATTCCAATATAGGCCACTGTCCACCTGCATTTGCAAACAGAAATTAAAAGCTTGATAGTCTCTCCGCAGTGTTATTGTGAGAGTCAGAATGAAATTCAAAATGGCAACTGCTCTTGCCACTGGTGGTTTTCCAACTTGTAGACTGCCTCAAAAATTGGGGTTGCAGACATGGAATGTCAGTATTTCACCAGAGCACTGATATCCCACTTTTTTATACAACTTGGCATGTTTGTTAGCTTTTTCTTTTAAAGAAAAGCCCAGGGGCCAGAAAGAGAGGAAGAATCCTGTATTCTGGTAGACGCGTAAGCAGGACTAGTAGGATAGGCATAACAGCTAGAAAAGAAAATTGCTTCAATTCCTTGTAAAATAATGTTATGAAGGCAACAGAAAGGAAAAGCTATCAGCCAAGGCTTTGCAAAAAGTAAGGGTGTAAACTTTGAGACCCTGCTAGGCAGATCTTGCTCTGTATTTACAGCATAGGGGAGAGCCTATGGGTAAGGTTTCTATAATTAAAATATATGAATTTGGTGTCTAATTAATCAATATATAAGAAGATATGGAGTTAAGTGTGTGCATGTGTATATAAATCACTGTTTATGTAAATAACTGGATTTTTCTTCCGTTCTCTGGTACAGTTTCTCTTAACATGCTCAGATTTGAATGATTTAGGGTACTTCATACTATTTCCCAGTTCTTACCCAATTATACTTCTAGTTTAAATTTTAGCCTTTTTTAAAAGGTCTTATAAGAACATGTGCTTATCAATGTAGTCTAGCAATGTGAGATATATTAGTATATTATTATATACTAATTATATATATTAGTAGTTTTTATGAATGTCTAAAACAGGGGATTAAGAACTACTATGGCTAGTAATAGGAAAGCAAGAAAAATCAACCAGCTGTGGATCAAAAATGTGCATAAACACCAGCATGGCCCTTCATGTTTAACAAAATGCTTAATTTGGCTTAGATTTAATCACTATAATTTATACTCTTTAAAAATCTTGGGTCAACTATTCAGTAGCTGCAGGATCTTTACCAGAAATAGTTTTCTTGAAGGATTGTATTTTAATTTGCAATTGTTTTTCTCCAACATTGAAGTGAGAAATGTAATGAAAAGTGAATAAGAAATAGTACTTGCAATCCCATGTTTTGAATGGCTAGTAAGTTTCACTAACTATGGCCATACAGCCATTTAATAATGATACCATATTAACATGAGGGTGATTCAGAGGTACATTAACATATTAGAACTATAGGTCATGTCAGTCCTGGGTCAAAACTGAAAAATCTTAGGTGATGTTATTTTTTACCTGTGGTTTCCCTGTCCCTCTTACTCCAGTGCTGTGTACAGCAAAGGAAAGTAGCCTTAGAAATAAGCTAGGAGAGTAGGATCTGGAATCACAGCAATAGTTTGGCCATCATTCCTTCTCTGGAGAGGAAAAAACAACCAAACAAAAACCCAACAAGCAGCAATTTATTCTCTCCTAATCTGGAAGCAGCCAGATTGTTTCAGTGGTGACTGCTGTCATAAAATTTCAGTCCCGATGAAAATTAGTCATAAATCTCAAAGAACAGGGTAGTTTGGATATATTTGTCACTGTTTCATCCTGTGTTGCACAAAATGTTTTCATAACGCAATTACTAACTAATTTGTTCTGATTTGATCTTCCATTTAAATGATTCTTAATTTTAGTGAAACGCTAGATTCAACTTCTTTTTCTCCCATACTCACACTGCAGGTTTCCAAGATCCTCCCCAAACCAAAATGCATCTGATGAACTATCCAGAAGACACTCAAGTGTGATTACAGTTGTAAATAAGTAAGCTGAATATATACAAGTTAAGAGGTATTCAAGATCTACAANAAAAAAAAAAAAAAAAAAAAAAAGTTTTCTTCTGGATGATTTTAAAATACCTATTACATGACTTCCAACACTTCACTTTTGCATCCTTAGACTGAACTTTTTCTCTCTTAATTGTTCCCTGTAATATTTACACCACCTTTATCAAACTCTCATTGTTTTATCCCTTTTTCTTTATTCCACTTTGGGGGTTGTTTATGGCTTCTGCTTGAAATGAATCCAGAGGATGAGACTAGTGATGTTTGACTTTGAATAATTGAGGTCTGAGTGAGGTTTAATCCTGGGAGGGACTGCAGGTGTGGGGAAGAGAAGGGTTAGTTTGGGCTTGCAATATCAAAAATCAGCCCCCGTTGTCCTGTATTTTTGTTAGGATCCCATCTTGTCATACTCAGCTACAATTATAGCTCAGATTGCTCTGGGCTGTCCTGTAGCTTGAATGTGATGTATTATCTCTTCCTGTGAACGACTACTCACAGTTTGAACTGGGAAAGGTAATGGAGAGGAACTTGTCATGGGATGATGTGAATATAAAAGAAATACTGGTTTCACCAGGTGCTAGAACAAAGGAGAGACTACCACATTGTTTTCAAAATATAGCCTGGATGGTTTCTGAATCAGATATGATCCTCTTCATTTTTTGGATACGTTTTTATCATATGGTTTCAGTTGTCTTTGTAGGGAAAAGTACATGTTTTATTTTCTCCTTCCATTCTTGCATCCACAAGTATAATTACTTCAAAATCTTCAGAAAAGTTATGTATATGGGGAAATACTCTTCATTTTTCAAAACCAAGATCCAATTCACATGTATATAAGCCACCCTGAGGACTCCAGAACAAAGAATTAAATTTGCATTTGGGGTAGTTGCTAAGTAAGGTGTAGTCACAGATAAGAGAAGAGAGTGTAACAGCCTATCTACTGGCTTTGCTTTTCTCAGGAAGCTTTGAATTTACTTGAAAAGTGTACCAAACCAAACACATGAGAAACTGAAGGAGGTGACAACTCCATTTTTAAAGGAAACACTATGATCTTTCTTGTGAGAGATTTTTGATGTATTATAGACTGTGAAGGAAAAATCAGATCAGATCATGATATTTTGACCTTCTTACTTTTAATGTGTGTAGAGTAGTTAGAACTAAGTATTTGGTAATTTTCAGATTTTTGCCCACTGTGGTGTGAAATCCTGTTGTGATGAGCATGTGACAACTGACCAAAAATAATCATCTGCTACCAAGACAGAGGTTGTGCAGCTGCAAAAAAAGAGCAGTCTCATAAAATGAGCAGTCCCATAAAATGTCAGTGATGGTACTCACTGGAGAAAGATTGCAGCATCACAACCTTACACATCTATCTAAAGCAATAATGTGATGCTATCAAACCAAAGTAGACAGTATAGATGGGAATGACAGCCCCAGTATAAATGCATTCCCTTACTTTCAAGCATAAAACTGACTTTCTCAGTTATCCTATTTTTGAATACCAATGAAAGCTTGCTTTTATTATTTTGTGGATGTATACACATTTAGTGTACATAGTATTTTCACTGGTAAGCACTACCAAAAGATCTTCCATATTTTTAAAGTATTAATTTTTCTATTTGAGTGCTTTTTCAGTGTTGGGTACTCTTATTTTAGCTATTATCTATCCATAGTTTGTAGTTGTTGATTTATTAGGTCTTCTCTGGCAGGTGCAGTCCTATTTGCTACATTTAAGGAAAAGCCATTTTTTTATTGACATATTAAGTCCCAAGTACAGTGCAAATAAAACCTCTCCTTTCATAAAATGATTTTACATGACAGTTTTTTATTAAAAGTGCTGTTTACAGCTGTGATTTATTGTACATGGTAAAAATAATAATAAAAAGCAATTGTATATTTATGCAGAAAGAAGCATTAATATCCCAAACTGCAGTTGAGATTCAAGTGTTGTTACAGTGATTGATGGAACTGGAAGAAAAACTGGTAATATGGATCCAAAACCTTTCCTTTTCTGCTGAACGAAATAAGCAATCCCTCTCAAATCTTATTTTTCCCTACTCTGATCGTAATTCAGGATAGGCAAAATAAAGATTCCTGATGTTGGAACCATTCACTCAGCAAAGTTTTGGCTGCAAGGGTGGAATTTGAGATAAATAAAGGAACGCCATGGGCCATTGACAAAACTGGAAAGGCAGTGATGGCCTTTTGCATTACCTGTTGGTTAAGGTACTCATGTAATTGGAAGGAGACAATAAGTCATGTCTCTTCCTCAGATTGCTTTAGAAGCCTATTCCCTTCACCAAACACCCTGACCCTCAGGCTGAGCCCTTCTGTTTCTTGTCCAGTAAATGCTCAAGTATACTATGTTAAATAATCAAGTTTTGGTGGAAAAGTAGAACCCATCCTAGATTTGTCCAGGAACTGCTGACAATAAGCTTTAAAAATGCTTGTTATCCTGCTTCACTGATTCAGAAGTGGAGGAGTGAAAGACTTGAGTGTGGCATGACCTTCATGTAGACAGTGAAATTATCTGACTACTTGCAAAATTCAGGGTTAATCTTTCATGAGAATGGACTGTAGAGCTGTACTCAACAAAAGGAAGAAAACTGTCTTGCCTTTCTTTGGTTTATTCTAGAAGTCTGCTGCTAATGCTGAGAAGACAGTGGGTGGCTTAACTACTGATGCGAATATCTGTACAACTGTCCTTCACAGAATGAAGTTAGTCAGACTAAATTACAAGAAATTAAAGATTTCAGCCCAAGCGCTTTGCTTGTAGCCACTTCGACCAAACAGCATAGTTGGGACTAGGAGGCTCTGTTATGTGCCAAGATAAAGTCATGAATTCACCCTTCAGTGGTCAGAGATATATCAGAATGCACATTTTCAGAATCTTTTTTAACAGCAGTGCTCAGACAGACCAACAGTAATTTAACCCTTGCTATCTGATTTTCTGAAGGCTACATCAAACCTATTATATTGCTTTAAGATGACAGTTTCTCTAGGTTTAGACAGTGTCCAAACAGGTTCGGGTTCTCTGATGAAGTGTAGCATATTGTTGTGCTAGGTTCTTTATATACATAAAGGACTATATGCTTTTGAGGCAGCGGATATCTAAATAGTTAATGTATATTTATAAGCAAAAAATTTAACAACCTTGTATAAGGGCAGAGATTGAAGCATCCCAAATTTCACCGCACACCACATAGATGTGAATTGTTCTATTTTACTTATAAGTCATTAATCATCTCTATTACTTGCCAAAACCCCACCCCTTACCTGCTTTTAGATAGGAAGACTTGATCAATACTCAAAGATATTTTCAGTTAATTTTGATGAATTTCTATTTCCAAACAATTTACAAACTTGAAAATCTATGTAGAAATAAATGTAGAGAGGATAAAATCAAGCAACTCTAGGTAGCTTTCCTACAAATTATGGAGGCAGTAGCTCAGATACAAAGGCTCTTCTAATTCATGTGTCCCAGTGGTGTTCAACAGCCTAGCCTCTGTGGAGAGGTGTTCTCAGAGAACCCTCTTGACTAGTTTGAGGACACTGTAGTAAAAATGGATGACAGAGTAACACATCTCCAATTAGTCAATATAAAATACGTTTATTTTCTCTTCCAAACTAAGTCC
This sequence comes from Pedionomus torquatus, assembly GCA_013398155.1. NCBI lineage: Eukaryota > Metazoa > Chordata > Aves > Charadriiformes > Pedionomidae > Pedionomus > Pedionomus torquatus. The sequence continues at coordinate 596,795 of VZRU01005013.1, read as the reverse complement.
ATGATCCCTGTAATTCTTTTTGTCTGCAATTAACTCACCTTGAGGAAAAAAAGCACAACAAAGAGTTAATGGTTCATTCTTGAGTTTCTTCACTGCATCCCTCATAAAGGAATTAATACAGGACAGACAATTTACAAAAAGATCACTGTAACTTATTCCCTTGCTATTATGCTTGTTAGCACTACAAGGCAATACATATTTGACATATTTGTATTCCACTACATCAGATTTCTCTCTTCAGCAGCTGGTACCTGGATATTTATGCCATGCACTGATCTTTTAACTGTGCATACATCTAAATATAAAGAGTTGAATAAATTTTAATAGTATTAATAATTTTAACTGTGTACCAGAGATACAGTTGCAGTTAAGTGTAAGTACACAGTTAAAATTATTAATACTATTAAAATTTATTCAACTCTTTATATTTAGATGCAAGCCTATTAAAAATCTACTCCTGGCAAACAAAAGCTGTGTTCCAGGTAACCTGATGCTTCGTATTTCCTAATATTGCTGCTGTCTTCATGTGCTGACAGAAGTAATCTACACACAATAGATTAAGTCACAAATTTCAGAAACCACCTCTGTCTTTCTGAGTGTGCGACCCACTATGCCTGTGTATGGGGAGGCTCCAGGAAAGGCACCTGTGGTGAGGAATGAATATTCTAATGTTTCTGAACCTTTTGGTGAAGGTGAAGGGGGCTTGTTGAAAACATTGCTGTGAGCAGATGGACCCCTGAAACCATCTGCTATCGAAGCAACTAAATGTTCAATGATGCATTACGAAATTATTTAGCTCTCAAAGAGCCTGAAAGTAGTTAGTAATGATGGCATCTGTACTGAGAGCAAACAACCTATTTATATATGATATATCGCTTCATAAACCGTTTGGAGACCGTCTTTCCTTAAAGCAGCAGTAGTCTTGTTGACTCCCAGAGTTAAATACTGACTTGCATGCGGTAACTTGTAGAATCCCAACTAGTTAATTTTTTCTTCTTGTAAGAAGACACACTTTTGCTGGAATGCACTGGAATGCAGACTTTATTTTGGACAGACTGCATTGCACTGTGGGCCAGAGCTACTTTCTGTATCAGTACACAAAGGTAACCAAAAAAAAAAAAGAAAGTGTAACGTTTACTCAGTCTTGTTCAAATTAGGATCCTAGCTTTTTCTTTCCTGTGAAATATTTCATCCCATTTAGTAGTATCTGTAAAGTAATAAGCATCTAGGAATCAAGGCTTCCAAATAGGAATTCATCTTTTTATCTGCTTAGATGGTTCTTGAACATTTATACAGTTACCATGGGAACTATTGAATCTTGTTTGTGTAGTTTTATTTCTGTTTATGTACATAGTCAACTGCTTAATAAATACATAAATATATATATATGTAAATATATAAAGATATTATATATTGCATTATAGATGCTTTTACACCAAAAGCCACTGTATTTTAATTATTATTTTGTTTCATATATTTCTACAAATAATGAGCATTATATGAATGTTTATTCCCTTCTAAGTAATATTACATTGAATATTTTTCTACTTTAGATAGTGAAAACAGAGGAAGTTATTTCTTTTATTAATCTTCTCTGAAAATTACTAAATATATCTAGAAACTTGCTTAAAAATGATATCTAGTCTGAAAGCTCCTTCAACTCTGTAAGAAACCTGAATTTCAATAAAACTTCTTTATATATACGTGAGGAAATGCAGTGCCAAATTTAGAAATCCGCATCTAGATCAATAATGAGTCCTTATCAGCTCTCCTGATCTACTATCTTTGCTGAGATTGTACAGGTTATTTTAATTCTTTGTTTGGAAACAACAATCCTAGTGCTGAAATCAAAGCAGATTTTTCCCAAGGAGACATCAGTTTAATGTGCAAGTCATACTTAGGCAGACCTGGTAGGGCCTATCTTGGACATACCCAAGTCACTTCACAAGCATGAATGCATGATTCCCAAAGCCTTCACCGAGGCAAAATTTAGTTCCCTGCATTGGAAAAGACACATTTCTAATCTTCGTGCTTTGAGGCACAGATTGAGCTTCGTCAAGCAGATTTCTTACCCTACTCATCCATTTACTGACCTTGGAACCTTTCCCCAGAAACTGTTTCATCCTCCCAGCTCAGAACAGTCCCTATCTGCTACCACTACCTCCCTTTGGAGGCTTGCCAGCCATAGGATGGCACTGCTGAAACTGCAAGTTTGGTGTCTAGCAGAGATCTTGTAAACATGAGCAACTTGAAGCTTTGTCCTTAAAATATGTGCAAGGGCTATGGAGAGGCAAATCAGCTCCTACCCACTCCTGCGGCATGCGGTCCTCTTTGAGACTACATGCTCAGTATTCACGATTCAGCCTACATAAAGCCTTCGCCATGGGCTTGCATTCTGAGAAACCAGTTTACTCTATGCCTATTTAAAGAAAGCAAGCCTTACTCAGCACAATTTAAATCTAAATAGCCTCAAATTTTCAGGCTGGAGCAAACACTTCTGTTCCAAATATTTTGTTGAAGTCCAACAATCTGGACGACTGCAAGATTGATTCCAGTTTATTTTTATATGTCCCGTAAGTTCAGCTTCCACTTTTTAAATTAAAAACATTTAGAAAAGATGTTATTAAATTGTTATAATGTAGCTGTTACAATGTTTAAGGTTTTTATAAATTGAATATGGTAGAACAAAGATTAATTCCTTACAGCCTTGGAAATACAAACATGTGAGAAAGGGAGGACAGGACAAATATTCTATGTTAAATTGCATCCCTGTTTTGTATTGAATTATTTGAATTATAGAATTTTGTTATAGAATTGAACTGTGAAGGTTTGCAAGAGTCCAAGTGTTTGGTCAAATACTCTCCACACTCTTCTGTTCTTCTCTGCAGACTTCAGGTTGACTTGACATGGAGGCTGCAGAGCGAGTGGGACCGAAAGAAAAATTGTCCCCCTGATAGCTACACACACCACAAAAATTGCAGGACTGAAACAAAAGGCTGGCATGTCTGGCTGACATACTATATCCCTTTCCTCTCTACCACCTGTCAATCAATCACCAGTCAATCACAGAAAGCCACAATCAGCCACTTAATGACAGCCAGATGGCATCTACTTCTCATGAACTGTACTCCTGAAGTCATACTTGCTCCTGTAACTAGCAGCATTTCCTATCCAGGGTAATAATGAGGTGTTTTTTGTATTCAGACAAAGCTGTAATGCCTCGCACCTCTGACAGGACGCTGCTGTGAACAGAATACATGCTCTGCCAGGAGTGTTGTTTTGCTTCAGCGAAAGAATCAATGCTGCTTTAGAAACACCGATACTCCCCCCTCCACAGCTGCATGTATCCCTTGGACTTTGATCAGAGAGACATTCGCTAACTTGTGAATAAGAATTGTGAATAATGTGGAAATTTTAGTAGGCATTCATTCTGCTTCTCTTATTTCTCCACAGTCCTGACACTGGGAAGGAATCCATATGGAGACCAATGTGATCTTCCTCACATCGGTTTACCAATGATTTCAACCTTGACCCAAAGGGAACACTTCTTCTGGAAGTGACAGGTAATTTAGCTTTCTTGCTTAGTTCTGGGGCTCTCTTGTGGTGAATTATGTATAGTGCTTCTGTGATACGGACCTTTGTCCATGAAGGACCCAGCTGAGGCTGTTAAACTTCTTTTAAAGGCATTTTACCCATAAACACCAATCAGTCATGACGGATCTTAGCAACAAAAAAAAATTCTGCCTCAGAACCAAACGGCAAACTCAGTTTTGAAGTGACCAAGTCTGGGCCCATCACACATGAAACTGGATTCAGACCTTGCTTACAAGACTTTTCATCTGAGTAGAGGCTGGAGGTTTTTCTCTGTTATGTGATGGCTACCCTGTTACTGCATTACAATGGGTACGTTTCAGGGGCTTAGCTGAAACTGCAACTTTCCCTTCAAGGAAGATAATAATCTTCTGTGATCACCGTAAATGTTCTGAGCAATACTGTTTGTTTCCTAAAACATGTCTAATCCAGTTTGCCAGGACTTAGTTATGATCAGACTAATGAAACATGGAATGACCCCTCTGGCCAGCTCTTCAGCATCCAGAAGTTCCCACTTCATTTATTAAAAACTGCTTGGAAGCTCTGTATGGCTAAGGAAGATTAAAGTTGTTTTTTTAGGGAGGATTAAGTATAGATTGGGTGACTTGCAATCAATGCATTGTTGCATCCTGTTTCATGGATGCACTTCTTAAAAGTGAACACAGTCTTTACTCACAAGGTAAGTATATTTGAGGCTTGACAACACAAAACTTGTTTAGTCAGACTTCTTCCTGGCAATTTCAGCTAAAGCATGTCCCTCCAACACACATCCACCACAGGATATCTTCCAGCTTTATCTGGCAGGAATGCACAAGACCTTCACAAGAAGATTCCTCCATTTACTGCTCCTGTGCTTACATTTGTTGCCATACAAAGACACATCTGTGTTAAATACATATGTTTTTTCTTGTCAGTTTCAGAAGCTTCTCCCTCAAAAAATCCTGGAAGTAGATACCTTGTAACTCAAGGACGGGCAGATTTTATCCATTAAAGATGGGATGTAAATGGAGGCAACCTTCCACAACACCACCACCACCACCCCTCCCAGTCCGCACATATACATACATTTTCAGCCCTGTTTCTGGAGTGCAGACAGAGAATCTCATTAGGAATCTAATACAATAAGGGCATGTAGATACTGGGGTTGGGGGGTGGAAATCAGATTAGCTTCATTACTTTATTCTGCACCTCACAGCGCTTCTGCCAGTGGACAATTGCATTAGACCAGAGAGGAGATCAAAAGGCAAAAACTCCCCAGAAATACTGCTGCTCATTGCCTGAGACAGGAATGGGAAAAGTGCATTGTTGGAGGACACAGACCCACAGTAGGTACCAGACACTTTTGGTAAGGGCAGTAATTTTTTTCTTTAAACTTGCACGATACTTTTGCCTGTTGAGTTTATGGTGTTTGAAAGGCCAGTCAAGTCTGATAAATAGAGACATGGAAACTTTGCAACTTATCTGAGCATATGCAAGTGGGCTCCCAAAGAGCCAGGAGCGAGATGATACTCTGAGTGCCAGACGTGTCCTTCCTGCAGAGCTCTATTGCCTGATTCACCATTACATCTTCCACATGTAGTTTTTTTTCTGGAGACCTTTCTGTTTTGGATATGGGATCATGTCAGCTAAGTACGCTGCTTTGGCAATGATAACCTGAGAAAGGAACACAAGAGAGTGTATGCCACTTGCCATATAAACCATCAACAGCCTAGTCTGGTCCAAGATCCACTGTGTACCAATTCTGAGTAGGCACGGTGACCGCAGAGGCAACTAAAACAGCTACGCCAAGTTGCTTCAGTCTGGACAATGAAGGTCTGATATAGTTCCTTCAGTCCTGATAGTGAAGCTCTGAATCCCACCTCATCCTATATCACACCTTGCCTGACAATCATGGAAAGTGCGCTGGGTAGGACCTTTTAAAGGCACATGAACTACCATGTCTTCAGTGACACACTTTAACGTGCTCCTGAGTTGCACTGAGGAACCAGTCACTGCAGATTGTTGCTGTTGTCAGCAGAGAACAGGGGAAATGATCTTCACTGGCTTCTACTCCCCACCTTCAACTTCCCTTTAAAGAAGTAAATTCCAGACAACTGAATCTTTATTAGGTAGCAGACGAGAAAGACTGACTCTGACTGAAACAGAGTAAGAGGTTCCTGGAATTTAGCCAGGATGGGTAAGCCATACTAGTTGTGTCCCAGAGTGCTGGATGCATTGCCAAATCCCAAAAAATTACTACTGTGGTGTTTTTTCATTTGCTAGGGTGACACATATTCCTGAAGAATAATTGGTGCTGTTTTTTCTTCCACTGCCATTTTCTTCTTCATTATGGAAGCCCTGTAGTTCGAACAAACAGAGAAATGCTGCTTGCTAGCTGCTACTGCTATGACAAACAGGTCACTCCTTATGTAACACAGAAAGGAAAATAAAAGGAAAAAATAGTTGAAGCATAGACTATTAAATCGGAAATATGAGGTGGAGTATACAGCTTATGTTAGAAACTAGATTTTACTTAAGAAAACAACTTATAAGGAAGTAAAAGCACTATTAACTGTGTAATGCTCACAGGATCAGCTTACTGATACTGTCATACATTTTGTGGAAATGTTACATGAGTCCCAAAGTCTATCTTTTTTACTCCAATATTTAATCAAATGTCGAATTCAGAGGGATTTATCCTACAAATACAGATTTTTTTGCATACTTCAAATTGTGGTTCATAGTCTAATGTTCGTCAGTTTGCAACAAAAAGGGTGAAAATCTAAATCTATAAAAACCTAAAAGTGCTGGTTATATGAATGAACAAATCATGCTCTTTAACATTTATGCTTACTGAGACAGCAAATTTCTCCAAACTACAAAAGAGATAAAAGATTTCATAGATCTTGTCAGGTACACATATGCTGCAAAATTACTTGATAATTTAGTAACATATGTGAACATATACTATGATATTTAAGTGTCATTTTGCCTCATCTTCTATGTTTTTCAAAACAATATAATCTAATCCAGAAAATGTACCTTAATTTCAAAATAAATATGCTTGCTTAGGTGGTATGTCCATCCAGCAAGTAGCCAGAAAAATCATGTATTTGGGCCTTGACTTTCTTTTTGATTGAGAAATTAGAGTTCAGCGATTGTTGCATAAGTACTGCTATTAAACGTGCACTAGCAAATATTTTATCACCATGGGTGAAACATACATCTGCTTCTTCAACAAACACATTTGTGGATGACAGAGAAACAGAAGGTATCAGAAAAACATGACAAGAAAAAAACCTGAGCACTCAGGGGTAAGAAGAGACTAAACAAAGACAAGATGCTTGAGGCAGTCAATAACACGAGTACTCCAATAATAATGACAGCATTAGGAAATTTTTTCAAGCTGCTTCTTCACAAGTGTGTACAGAAAAATCTCTATTATGAATTTTACTGACAGAGCTATCTTTTTACATATTCTTCCATATTTTTAAAGGCTAATGAAAAGCATGCTCTAGGGTTTCTACAAACATCAGTACTTATGTACCTTATCCCTTCCCTAACAATACCAATCAAATAGAAAATATTTTCCCTGAATTCTTCTCATGCCTCTTTCTCTTCTCATTTCCAGGAGTGCATTGCAAATACCTCCATTTGCCTGTGTGTTAACTTCTGAACTGCCAAAAAGGGCTTGAAGGCAAGATGTAATGACAAGGAGAATTCTTTTCTTAAAAGCTCAAGTCATTGGGCACCTTTAATTAAAAATTGTATTGATTTTTTTCTTAGTTTTAGTGACAGGCACCAGTCTGTGACTTCCATTGTTAGCCATTGACAGTTTAAGTAGTGAAACAAAGGGCACTTATACAGCACTTAGTGGAAAATTATGACTGATTAAAAAGTCATTTGTCATGGTAAAAACATCTGCTTAGCCTGCTCGAATTTTTAAATGCATTGTTGCATGCAGTGTATAGGAAGGTGTGATACATGCAAGTCTTCATAGCCAAATCCCTTAGCATTTTAAATACGTTATTCAAGTGCCATGTGAATCACATTTTTAAAGCAGCTACTAGCTTCCCACAACATTTGCTTGAAGAAGTTTGAATTCTGCTAAAGCTCCAGTGTTTGACCTCAAAGGGAAACAGTAGAAAGCCAGACACCCATGTTTAAGCCTTTTAAAGATGTTACAAATCTTAGGAAGAATTCAGAGCTCTTAACTGGGATTTGAAATAATTAACTCACAATTTTAGTGCCTCTATTTTCCTATCTTTTCAAAGACAGGCTCCTGCCTTCAGATGTCGCAAGGGTACTAGGTGTACCAAGGTGCAGGTAGTAAGCTTAGTTAAATCCCTGTTACTGAACTGCTGTTGACAGACCACAGTTACTAGTACCCAAAGATCTGTCCAATGCAGATATGAACAGAATTTAAAAAATAATCTAACTAAAATAATGAGTACCAGTTACCACAACTAGTAATGGTCATATTATAGTTGGCATACAAATATCTACAGAAAGTGCACCGATATTCACTGTGTGAATTACTTTCAAAGCTGAAAGTAATCTGAGAAATTTGAAGGGTGTTGAGTGTAGAAACGGCAGTGGGTAGAATTTGAATATTGCCCTCAGGCCAGCATCAAATTCTGGGGCAAACAAGCAGTTTGGAGTCTTATTCTCCTCTATTAGTACAGAGAGGGGTTTATGTTTGTTAATTCCTTTTAAGGAGGCTCCAGTCACATATCCTATGCCATTTCCATTGCATTGGATGTTGGAAGCTCAAATCCTATCCTGGAGGCATTGATCCGCCTTAAGCAGAGCTTAAAAGTTGTTTACAGAGATGTAATTTGATGTATTTTGGATTTATTCATCTATCTCTGTGTGGAAATATCTAAGAAATATTCTTCCAGGAAGATCCACTGCCATGAACACATCTGAGATTTTTTGTCTGCATTGTCCCTGGCCTTCTCTGACTGCTATTTCTAAGATGCCTTTTTTAATGGGCTTTGGATCAAGGTCCAGAAAGGTATTTTACTCACAAATATATATATACATATGTAGATTTAATAAATCCGTAAGTTTACTCTTGACATGATAAAAGTGCCCTCTTACTTCTGTTTTCTTATTCATTTTTCCTAGGTTTTGCCTTTCCCTCTCCTCAGAAGATCACTATGCTATTGTGCACCTTCTCAACCTTCATTTGACCTCAACTTCTCCAGCAGTCTAAGTTTTGAGAAAGGAAAGACAGTTTTGTATCTCAAGAATTTGAACAAGACAGTGAGAGTCTATTAGCCATAAAGCACAATTATTCTTGTGCTGATAGTGAGATAGAGTATATACAGTCAGTATAACCACTGATAGGAAAATATTAGCCCTGTAAAGTACCATTAAAACAAAGTTGAGCCAACCAAGAATCAGCACTTTATTCTGTGCTGACAATGAGGCTTTGATTTCTAGTCAATTGCTTTAGAGTAAGCCTTATTCTACAGACCTTTGATTTGAAATTCTTGTTCATTAACATAGAGATATATAAGCCAAGAAGGAGATGTTTTCTCACTACAGAAAAGGACCTTACTTAGTATTATTCCTAAAAAAATTGCATATCCTCTTCTTCACAGAGGTAACAGCTAGAAATTAATTCAAGTCCCTCCTTTGTTGCTTTAATTTTTTTTATTGTTTTTTAATGGAATGTCTTATAGCAATAGTAAGTTGTTAACAACTCCAAATCCATAAAAAAGACGGGGAGATGGAAAATAGAAATAGCCAGTGGACACTGGATCACATTTATTTGTTAGCAGTGAAAGCATGGTCAGGCCCAGAAATTTTTGGTTCCATTCTAATATCTGGAAATGTTTTACAAGTTTTTTTCCCAAATCTGATTCCTGAGGACATTTTTTTTGGGTTCCAGTCCTTGAACAATTTACCTGCCCAAGTCTCTGCAGATTACATAGGAACTGAAGTTTTCAGGAGATCATGTCTCTCTCAAAGGTGGATCCATTCCCATTCTTGACACAAACACCAGCCTTGAAAATTCCTGTTTAGATACAGCTTCTCACTGGCATGCTCTTTAATAATTTTCAAGGTATTTTTTCCCTATTATTTTCCCCCCATATTAATTGAAATCGCTGAATTATTTTGACTGAAGTTTTATGAAGCTCTTTCTGAACTTTTGACATATATCAGAAGTGGCAAAATTTAGTTGTAAGTTAAATGCTATCATTTAAGAAGTAACAACTGTAATATTTGATGTAGTTATAAATAACTAAACAGTGGTTTTTAGAAGGATTAGCAACTGTAAGTCATAGCCGATTCCCCTGCAGTCTACAAGAGTGTTGCTCAGAAGTTTTCTAGAAAAATTTGGCCTAGATTTTAACTTAATGGTAACCGACTTATGTGCCATAAAAAATCATATGATATGGAACACAGCAAATGAATCCTTTGTAAGTGAACTGTAATTATGTATATTTTGTATGTGGTGGAGAAACTAACCATGTAAATGATGACAGCTAATTATATACAGCTCTCCTGGGCATTAGTATCACTCTCCCTGACAGCATACTCCTCTCTAAGGTTTTACCTTCTTTGTATATAGGCTACTATTTCTGTGCATTCCTTAAGGGAATTATGCTGTTACCTTTGCACTGGTTAAATGAAAACTAAATGTTTTTATCACAGAAATCCCTAGTGTAATCTAACTAATTTCTCTGTTATTGTGCTAATAAGTCAAATCCGGCTCTTCTTCTTACTGGTGTCAAGCCAAACTAATTCCGCTGATTTCAATGAAGTTGCTATGGATTTACACATGCAAAACCGTCAGCAGATATTTGGCTGCTGGTTTTGCTCCCCTGGGAGAGCTAGCTGGAGATTACAGTCTGCAGAAGGAACGGTGAATAATATGTGTCAGACCAGGGCCTGCCATGGAGGGTGTTGGGGGGATTGCCACATGGGTGGAATCTGGGAAAAGTAAACCCCTTAAAATCTTCCCTGGAAGAATTCCCTCCAACTTCTTCCAGCTTGAAGGAAGGGGGAGGTATGTGTAGGGAGAAGTTGGAAGGAAAGCAAAGATGTTCTCTTCACAAAAGTCTAATGTACAAAAGGTTCTGATAAAATTGATCGGTGTTTCAGACTACCTTTGAAAGGGTCTCTAGAGAAATAAGATGTTGGGTGACCCTAACCATTTTGATATCCCTCCATCTTTGAAGCACTGCTATTTTCCAAAGCTACTCTGACTCTTTCACAGTCAACTTTCTCTAGAATCTTACTTGAAGGGATGCAGAAGAGTCTACCCTGTCAGTTATTAAAGGAGGAACAGAGACAGTACACTGTGCAGTACTTGTGTGTAGATTTGCTGTAGAGCTTCAAAGAAAAGACTGAGATTATGCTCACTCTCCACCCTTTGCCCTCATCCTCTTGACTTTCTAGAACGGGAGTGAGAGATGCAAATAGGGATGTGACTTACCCATATTACTTAATAGTCATAAATTGCCCTTGGCTGAAGTATGTCTTCTGTGCTGATCCTGGTAGGCAGCTTCCTCTCATCATTGTTTTTGTGATCCACAATGAAAAAGATGTGCACTGAAGCATTTGCTAAATGGTCATAACTGGAAATACACCAATTCAGTCCTTTACATTATTCTGGATCTTGCCATGTTGCAATAATTGTCATATATTTAATATAACTCTGACTAGTACCATGTGAGATAGCAATTGAATGGATATGAAACCACATAAATACATCTGAATGCTGTCTCCTGCAGGCCAGGCAGCTTCTGAGATCACTTGTCAGAGACCCTGCACTGCTATTGGTTTTTCCGTTTCACAGTGTTGCTTCGGTTCCTTTCCTTCGGCCCCAGAGCCATATGAGGAACCGAGACACATTGTCTCATTCGTGCTAGAAATGCAACAAAATACATTTCCCTCCTAACAAATCCCCATGCTAAAAACAGAGCAAAAAGTTTTCATATCTTCAACCAGAAAATTTGTTCAATATTTCAGCTATTATAAAGGATGAGTGATTTAACTTCATTTTCTTCCCTGCTGCCAAAGCTGCTTCTAGCTGCCCAGGCAGCCTGTTTTCTTCTTACATGTAAGATCAAATCCTGCCTTGAATGCAGTTCCACTCAGAACTACCTCCTGACTCTTTCTCTTACCAGAAAGCAATCCTGGTGATAAAGTCCCTCCATTTGCTCTTGTTTCTACAGTCTTGCTAATTTCAGGCTTTATACATACCATGTAGCAAAAACTGTTACAACAGTAATGATTAAGTAATTACTGGTCCCAGAACTGGACCTAGTAATTATTGGCCTCAGAAACTCCTTCTTCTTTTCATGCATACACATATATGTTCTTAATTCCTACCTCCCACCCACATTTTTTCACAATAGACCACCTCATTAAGCATCCATCCATTCTGTGAGTCCTAAGATGTTCGCCAAGGTCACACAGGTAGTTTTCAGCTGAGTCAGGAATAGCTCCCATCTTCCAATTCCCAGCTCTATGCTGTGGCTACAATTTCATTGGACTGATTTGTACACATATGAACAAACTGTGTACTGTGAAAAAATGAATACAACCAGATAAGACATTTATTTGATCTAAAAATATGTATCACGATTTACAGACTGACACTTTTCATGTCTTATTTCAGCCTACACATGGACAGACTTTACCAGATAAGAGTAACTTCTTAATTTGAGAAGAAATATTAGAAGTAAGATTTCTCCTCCTTGTTATTACCTGAAACGGTGGTAAAGATATACTTCTGTTGTTGCTATTTTTTAACAAACAGAGAGTTCTGTCAATCTCTGTGCATGTAAATCAATGTTGTTGCTCAGGTACCAGTGAAGTTACACCGGGTTACATTGGTTCAGACCTACCTACAGAATATCAGTGTGGCAGTGTCCCTAACCTAACAAAACCTAAAAGATTACTTAGAGACATGAATTAATCCTTGATTTCAGGATATAACACATATTTAGGGAAGAAAAGAAGAGGTATTTAAAAATTAAAGGAAATCTGAGAATGGTAGGAGCTGGAATTCTTGTATATAATAAAATATTAGGGAGAGACATCCACGATTCTTACAGTAAATGCTTTGTTTTGTGTATAGTGATATATCAGATTAATTTTCTTTGATGTCTGCATGTTTTTTTGTTTCCTGTGAAAGAAGATTTGTTGGCTCTGTGGCATTCATTGTAAACACAGGTGTCTTGGAAGAGCTGCAGGTGTTCACCCTCCTCAGCTTATTCTAGTCCCTATGGGTATGGGGGGAGGGAGGGGAACTTGCCTCACCAGAAAAATATTTTCTGTGTGACCTTGAAAATAATGTCTAAAGCTCTGAAGCATGTGATTATGCCTTGGCACGTGAGCAGCACTTGGCCAATATATGACCTAAATGTGGTTTTCAAGTACAGAGACTGGGCTTTTTTTGTGTGTGTGTGTGTTCACGTTTGTGTTTATTTGTTATGCTTTTTGTTTTGCTTATGGTAAAAAATGGGATTTGCACACATATTAACTGATATCTCACCTCTCTAATCAGGGAAGATTTCCTATACCAGCTCATCCCTTGGATATTACAGAATAATTTAACACAGACATAGAATAGGAAGCCTGGAAACTTGGCCTCTATTTTGCTTCCTTTGGCACATCTTTATTTTTAGTTGATGTTCCTGTGCAGAAAGAAAAGGAAGCCTTGCACAGAAAGAGAAAAAAAGCTCCCTTCCTTTTCTCCACACACCAAAACCCTTTTGCCAAGTAGAAGCAGAATAGACAGTTTAACTGCTAAGGCACTGAATTAGGATGGTATCTTAGCTGAGAAGAAGCCTAAACCATGAAGGTCTGACAAAATTCAACTGATGCAGCAGAAGATGGGATCTATCTGATTTTTCTTATAATGTCTCTCTTGCACATCACTCTGTATAAGGCACCCGGTCTTCCTGTGGGCATGATTTAGAAGGAGAGGAGGTGCTGGAAGCAGGTGAGGAGCAGGGTCACAGAGACCTGGGTGACTCATGGGATGTGGACACCCTAGAGAGGGCTGCCCGTTTGGGGCAGAAAGAGGAAGATTCCTTTCAGAGTGTTGCTAATGACCTGCAGAGGAGCCTCACAGCAGTCATTTCACAGATACGATGGCAGGTCACTGCGACAGATGTTCCCAGCATATGTGAAGAATTAATTACCCACTAGTAAACAAAATCCGTGAAGCGGAGAGTCATTTTGTCCAAATTTCTTTCGATTTTGCTGTTATTAGGAGCTTAATTTTTCTTGATCAGCCAGACCCTCTTGAATTCAAGTGTTCCTTAATGGGCTGTACTGAACATTTTCTGAAGAGAAATGTGGAGGGAAAGTGGTGAGGAGGGGGTCAGGGGAGATGAGTTTAGCAGGAAGAGTAGATTGTAAAGCTGCACCACAGTGAGTGATTAGTCAATTATTTGATTAAAAGGTTGGATGCCAGTCATATGGTTTTTTTTGGAAAAAAAAATAATCTAATTGTTAACTTGCATTCAAGAGCATTTATGCTTAATTTAAGAACATCCAGTAGAATGTCTGGACCATCTGGGGTAAGGTCCAGAAAGGAAATTTTGAGACAAAGAGCTTTTGAATAAAGGTTTTATTTTCCTTTTCTGTCAATATTCTGAATGTGTTAATGTCTCAGAGCCATATCGTGCCATTGATTTTTAAGCAGAACTCCCCATTTAAATCACTGGCCAAATCTGCTTAAAAAAAATCAATGGCAGGATATGGCTCTTGGACATTAGAATGAAATTCTTATATTCATGACCCAGATAACAAATCACAAGGCCATAAATCTCCTGCTGTTTCTTAAAACTCATTCAGTGCATCAATACTTGTAAACTAAATAGTGCATGGAAAGAAACATCCTCTAATAGAAGGAAATTGAAGATAAAAATATTTAGCTATTTTTGATTGACTGTACTTTCACAAATTCCCCCCAGTGTTTCAATTCTTGACACATTCCTTAGGATTTGAGCTCACCTCTCTCTTTTGATCTACAGAAGGTAAATTGAAATCACTGTCCTGATGTTTATTCTATGAATTTATTCTGGTCTGTCAAATCCTATATCACTGGTTCCAAATGGAGATGATGAAAGAGACCTCACTGATACACTGGAATTGGCATACTTTGTAAAATCTTGGGCCCAGAAACAAAATCTGTAATTTAACTACATTTTTTATTATAATCTGCAACATTATCATGGTCAGATGGGAAAAACAATTAAAAAAAAATATTAGGACAGTGAAATCTCTTTCTTTTGGCATAAAGCATTAATACACAGTCTTTCTGCACCACTTATTCCTCAATTTGGAAATCCGGAAAGGTTTCTGAGACACAAAGTGCTGCTGAATATTACAAGATGCCTGAATTTCTTAGCCGCACTGCCAGCCTTGAGAAATGAGCTGAGGTCTCAGAAAGCATTGCACAACAATGGAGAAAAGTCAAATTGTCAGAAATTTGCCAGAATGTGTTCAAGTGAAATTGAGAGGCACTAACATCATTATGCAGAAGGAGTAAAGGATGACTGAAGTGCAGCGATACAGCTATCAAGGCTTGATTCTGCCTTGAATTTCAGTTTTATTTAAGTAATTTTGACTATTGTCCTTTATCAATATTTGTCTTCTTTACAAATAATACTTTTCTACCTCACTGCTATTTGCAAAGGACTTTGAGAACTTGTGATAGAATTCCCCACAGAAACTTAAATTCTGTTTATCAATTCAAAATAATTAAGTCAGGTAATAAGTGTATTGGATCCTTATTCTGCTTATAAACTAGCACTTCTATACATGCATGTTTTTCAGATGTGAATATGCTTGCATTTGAACTTAAATGGGTACTAATGCTGTTGAAATTATTTTCCCAAAGCTCACCTGTGCCACAGTGTTAAGTGGAAGTTCAAGTCCTGTGTTGTCAGCAAACTACGCAAGTACACACCACTGCTGCACTCCTCCCCTACACTCCCACCCCCATTTCTTAGGTGCAGATACCACTCAGAAAGGTATGAACTGGAGGTGAAGTGCTGCAGATAAGCCTATAATTAAGTGTAAATTGAAGCTCTACCTTTGTAGGATAGAGATGAGTACTAGCAGCAGAGCTCACCAGAATTCTGGACCAGTTAGATACTGTACTGGACTTGTCACTCCAAGTATGTCAAGTGAGTGCTGATTCACACTCTGGCAGCCTGATTCACATCTGAATTAGGATACCTGAGATAGAGTAGATCAAAAAGACAACTTCTCTACTCTATTAAGAGTGAAGGGATTCATTCAGCAGCTTTAGAGACTGGTGTAGCAGTGAATTTCCCCTCTCTGCAGAGGCAGATTTCAGCCAAGTATTGCTTATGCTCAGAGCATGGTTAAAAAAATAGTTCAAATGGGTAAATCCGACAGTGTTTGTGTCAGAAACAAATAGTAGAAGATTCATGAGCTCCACTTCCCCTCAAGTTTCTGTAATATGGAAATGCAAGTTTTACTTCAGATCATTCTCATATTTTGGTAGATTTTGTTTGTAAATGTACATGAAACATCTATAAAGGATTATCAATTCAGAATGACCTGACAGTGGATTCTGTACTCTGCTTGCTTTTCCTGGATCAAAAGTCTTCACACTGCACACAAAAATACCTATTCAGCAGCAGGCAGAGAGGTATAGTCATAAAATGCTTACTTATGTCAGTGATCGAGAGCAAAAACACCCTGCTTAAAACAGGTCTACTTTTTATTTCATTTCTTACTCAACTTATTGATTTTCTGACTTTTTTTTCTACAGAGCTGACCCATCACAGGAAGTGCACAACTCTCTGAATAAAGGTACATGACACATAACTACAGTTGGTATTAGTTTTCTGAGACCAGTTCTCATGTATTGACAGCTGACTTTTATCTAAGTAAAAGCTCTCTATGTTACATTTTCCTCTCGTCAGTGTACTCCCTTTTGAAAAGCGCTGAATTCCATCTACTGTGAGATCTGTGCTGAGAGTAACCAAGATGTCAAGCTTCTGTTGAAAGTACACTTTGTGTGTGCACGTGTGTGTGAAAACCTATTGTTTTTAGATAAAAGAGAAGCCAACAGAACTTATTACTGATATGAAATAATGTTTCATTATTTGAAGTGAAAGTGAAGTAAACAGTAAGTCTAAGCTTGCCATTCGTATTTGCACAAATCCACAGGAAAACTGGAGAGAGGAGGGTCTACTCCCTTGACTATAGGTGTGATCTGCCAATAATCAATTTGATCTGAAATGTGAAGTAACCCAAAGAGAATTTTCAACGCAATTCATGTTCTTTCATGGGCTTCACTTCCTACCTCTCATATTTATAGAAAAGAAATATTTAGCACATACAAAATCTCATTTTTGTTTGGACACTGTTCAGATCACAAACGTAAGAGCTCAGGACTGAACCAAAGACCAGCATTACTATTTCCCACAAAATACTGTTCACCACTGAAAACCTTTCCTCATGTTAGAACATTTTTCTGTATGATTGTTTATTTTTTCAGCCTGTCTTCTGCCTTATTAGGCCTACAGTACATAAAGGTTCTGTAGTTTATGGTCAACTTGTAAGCATATGAGTGATATTTAATCATGAATCATGTTTCTAAAAAAGTGACTACATCAGTGAAATCCTGTTTCAGTTGATATTTGTGCTTGAAAAGGCACAATCTAGCCATGCCACAATACAATTATCAAATAATTCTTAAAGCATGGATTTTAGAGTTAATATCTAAATATAAACATTCCAATATTACTGGAATAAAGTTTGTAGGCAATTAATTATCTTTGTCCAGAGTCCTTCTCCGAGGTAGCTTTTTATCATGACTCGATTATTCAAAATGCCAGCTAATAATATTAATATGCCTCACCACATTATTTTCTAGTATTTGCTTGACTTCTGTGAATACAGAAAGAAATTACATTAGATACAACAGCAAACCATCTCAAATGCTTCAAACAGAGCAGTGAGGATTTACAGACCAAACATAAAGAGGAATATTCTCACTTACATAGGTATTTCTTCTGAATTCTCGAGAATTACTGTGGTATCAGACTCATAGTTCAACAGACAGCAGTATGGATTTCACCTCCATTAATTTATTATTCCTAGCAACAAATGATTAAACCAATTTTTTGATTTATCAAAACTGTGCTTTGTAACCATCCGAGATCAGAATTTTTAATCACTTTTCTGGGCTGTAGCGATATGAAAAACAAGATTGAAATACTTATTTCCTAAGAAATATTTAGCAAATAAAATCTAAACTTTGTTCAGAGCTAGCATCCCTGTGAAGTATCAGTTATTCCATGACACACTTGAAGCTGTTTTGCTACTCTATTTGAAGCACATTACGAGAGATGGAGAAACTTGACTTTTAATGACTACTACTCCTTATCAGTGTGGCTGTTTCTATGATGCTACAAACAGGCAGTCAGTAATCATCCTTGCATAACTGGACCCATGAAAGGAGGAATCAGAACAACAGAAATGTTGAGAGGATCAGGCTAGATTTCAGAGATTGCAGGTATGCTGTGTACTGCTGAACTACTCACTCTCTGATTTGACATATGAATGATGAGTCTCATGGTCATTCAAACTGCAAATTCATTTGCAGTTACTCGAGTCCCCTCCTCTATTGCCATCCCAGCAAGGTTCTTGTTCTTCCACCTCCCTTTATACCAGGCACCATACGGTACTGCAGAGACAAGCTGCTATTAAAATGTATTTCTGCCTATTGCATCCTTTTCATGGTATGAACATCGTGGGATACCACCTAAAGATGATGAAGAGCAAGGTGATATCTGTCACTCCCTGTGCTCTCATGTGTGGGTTTTCTGCCAGGAAAATTTCCCAGCAGCAGTGTGATTAAGCAGCAGCAGAGCTGGCGCAAGCTGGCTTCATAAGAAATGGCAAATGAGTCAGTTCAGACTGAAAACACAGAAGACTACTTATTTCCAGGTCTTGCAAGACTGGATAAGTGGTTTAAGGTTTTGTATTGTGGATAGTCTTTGAGAGAGTCTAGCTAGAAGCATGTGATCAAGCTGCGAAGGAAGAAACACTTTGGTCTTTTCTTCTCTGTACTCCTCCACTGCCTGTCCCTACAGTACCTGTGCTATGTCTACATACAAAGCAGCAATGGGTGGTTTGGGGACACCACTACATTTGTGACAATAGTTATCAAGAATTGCATCACATATTTGATAGGGCAACAATCAGGGGAGCCTAAAGCTGGATCTGTGTTTTTACCTCTGCTTCTTTTTAAGAAGAAAAAAGTAGAGAAAAGAGACTATCTTCATGGGTTCAACCAGAATCCCAACACAGAGGATAACAAGCTAATGAGCCTCTTTTGACATGGCGTTATCTCCACTGAGATATGGTGTTTTCATTAAGTTATCCATGTTTTGGGGATCTGAGAGGCTGAAACGAGAGGCATATGAGCTGGGTACGGGATATATGATGCGAGCTTGTACATTGTTTCTGATAGTTTCTGATGTGTCTCTAACCTTGAATGGCATCAAAAGGGAAGAATTGCTCTTTAGTATCTCACCTGTCTGTGGATTAACTGACCCATGATTAGATAATGCACAACATAGACTTATCATACTTCCACTCAATGAAGTGTCATCAGGACTGTGTTTATCATAGGCAGTCTTCTTGGAATATTCTCACATTTGTTAGTTATGTAGGTAATAAATCCATAAGCAGTAGTGAGGAGACCTGGATCTAGGATAGCAGTGACAATGAATATCAGCTGATCCACACTCAATTCTGCTAGGTAGCAGTCATAATTTTGCTAATTTGGGGGAATTTTGAAAGAGTCAGTCAGCTGTATATATGGCCTAGAATATTTGCCTGAAATATCTAAGCCCCTGTGCATATCTTGGTAGAGTACAGTAAAAGTAAGTGAATGACCAGCTGCCTCCTAGCTAAAACTTGGTTGCTACAATGGTGCTTTGAGACTGGGGATAGTAGACACAAGACAAACCTGCTGCCTCTGAATAAAGTACTGGAAGAAAGATTATTTGCATTCTGGAGTGTTAGGAGAAACATAATATTTAGGTGGACTTGTTAGGGAATCACTTATGCTGAGAGTAATAGATCTCATGTACCCCTTATAAAAGGCAACGCATATTTCACTCCATTACCTGAAAAATGTGCAAGTACTGCTACTGTAGCTCTTCTCAGTTAGCAACTATATAATTAATTCATATGAAAAACATGCAATTATAGCTAAAGTGCACTGGAATTAAAGCACCATTCCTGCAGAAAAAGGTAGCATTTAGTAATGTTACTGTGTTAATATTCCTTTACAAGGTTGAGCTGTTAAATCATAATCAAAATTCCAGCTCAAATTGCAGTATTACTGTAAGAAATAATTCGTAAAGAATCTCTTAAAAAATTCTATAAAGGAATTATAAGCAGAAGAGAATCTATCTTTCCTGCCCGATACAAGATCATCCTTTACAGTGCTTGACCAATGACACTGTCTATTCTCACTTAAAATGGCACAAGAAAGGGCTATTCAATAAAACACTCAGCTTAGTCACCTGGAAGCCTTACTCCCAAATTTTACCTGCATATGTCTGTGTCTTTGGGTTTTTTTTGCTATGGAAGCAGACAAAACAATTGTGTAACATATTTGATTCTTGTGATCTACTTTCAGTCATTTCAGATTGTTCTAGCTGTCTATTTTAATCTCTTATTGCTGATAAAATTTTGTTACAAAGCAAAACCATAAAAAGACATGATAT
The DNA here is from genome assembly GCA_013398155.1 of Pedionomus torquatus. NCBI lineage: Eukaryota > Metazoa > Chordata > Aves > Charadriiformes > Pedionomidae > Pedionomus > Pedionomus torquatus. The sequence continues at coordinate 576,468 of VZRU01005013.1, read as the reverse complement.
AGCAAACCATGAAGCAATAATCAGGAATGTCTGTCTTTTCCATTCAAAATTNAAAAAAAAAAAAAAAAAAGAGAAAAAAAAAGTCGTGGATTACCTGAAAGGATGAAATAATTTACAGAACAAGTTACCTACTGGCACTACAATTTTCTAATTAGTCGCAGGTTCAAATGATATCAGTATTGGTTTATGCTTCAGGGCATGAACAGCACTGAATTAACTGAATAAACTTATTATAAACTGGTAATTAATGATAATTATAAAATGGAAAGAAGAAGAGTGATATGATTGGTTAATAGGAGTGGGGAGTGCTGAAATTAATACAACATAATTTCCTGCTCAGTACATGCTAGCCTTGTAACTAAATTAACATAAGTAATTTAAAACATTTTATAAGAAAACTTTGTAATTGCAATGAGGCATTATGGCGTATTAGTTCATGCCTAGTTGCATTGATGGCAATCAGGTGGTATTAGTTTATGCTTGATGTGTGAGTTGATTATTGACAATAAATTTAGATGTGAATGAACACACATACATTTATGCTTGGGGCATAAATATTCTTTTTTTTTTGCATATTTTGCAAATCTTCATATTTCAATTTTGCAAATAATGCTAGGTCTTCTGAGACAGAAAATAGAGGGAAGAGGACAGCACCAAACCGATCAAGGTCATTGGCTAAGCATCACGATTCCACTAACCCAAAATGGAAAAGCACAACGATGTTCCTGCCAAAACCTTTCAGAAAAGTGACAAAGTGACAGAAGCCCCTTTAATCAGAACAAGAAAGTGGAACAAAGTTTTGTACAGGTCAGGTTTTAGATTATATATCTCAAACCATTCTTATAAAGCTGTGCATTTCAAGTACTGAGAGCAGGTATTTAATGAACTGTAAATGACTTATTTGAATATGCTTTTCAGAAGTATAAAAAGGCCATTAACTTACTGCTGACCAGCCACCTGAGGTGAGTAGGAGAGAGAGCTTACCTTACTGGGTCACTGCACAGTACTTATAACACGTTTTTTTTCCTTAGTGCTTCATTGCAATCTTGTGTTTACTATGGCTTCAAGTCCCACTGTAGTTCTTTAGCCATACATACCCTTCCATAGAACAAGAATAACTGTTCAGGTTGCTTCTGTCAATACACTCTGTCTCTCCCCTGCAGCATTTCCCTGGTCCAAGGAATCTCAGGTGGAGCAGAGGAATGGTCAGAACATTTTTCTGTGCTGAAAGACACAGCTTTTTGGTGCCAAAACCACTTTGTCAATTTGTACCTATTTCAGACAGTTGCTACTGCCAAAAACAAAAGACAAACAAAAAGCCCTCTTTAAAATGAATGGACAAAATAGTCCATTTTAATATTTTCTGGATTGCCAACTGATATTTCAAAGCACATAATTTCATGTTCTACGTGAAAATGTTTCTCTTTCAATTTGAAGCAATGTTTCTCCCAGAAACAAATTTGAACTTTATTTATTAAATATATATATACATGAAGCATTCTACTTGGTAGAAATGGACAATTTTCACTTTTTGATTCACAATTATTTTTTTTTAAAGTAAATGTCATGCAAACTGCACAATTGATTATTTATATAGTTCTAATTCTCTTATTTAGAGATGTAGAAATCAACAGTGCTTTTGCTATATGTCATGTTGCTCCTAAAGTGACTTTATTATCTCCAGTGCACTTAGGCAGAGGAGAGGCACAGCTATTCAAAATACTGTGTTTTCACCCTCTACCTGGACTTGTGCAAAGCATTTGCTGTTCTGCATCACATCCTGGTCTCTAAATTGGAGAAACATGGATTTGATGGACGGAGTGCTCCAGGGACAAGGAACTGGGTGGCTGGCTGCACTCAAAAGGCTGCGGTCAATGGCTCAATAACTAAGTGGAAACCAGTGATGAGTGGTGTTCCTCAGGTGTCAGTACCGAGACAAGTGCTGTTTAACATCCTTGTCAGAGACATGGACAGTGGGAGTGAGTGCACTCTTAGCAAATCTGTCAACGACACCAAGCTGTATGGTTCAGTTGATGCTGCTGGAGGGAAGGGATGCCATCCAGAGGTATCTGGACAGGCTTGAGTGGTGGGCCTATGCAAACCTCATGAAGCTCAACAAGGCTAAGTGCTAGGTCCTGCAGCTGGGTTGGGACAATCCCAAGCACAAATACAGTCTGGCCAGAGAAGTAGCTTGGAGGAGAAGGATTCTTTATCAGGGAGTTAGTGTTAGGACAAGGGTAATGGTTTTAAAATAAAAGAGAGGAGTTTTAGACTGGATATTAGGAAGAAATTCTTTACTGTGAGGGCAGTGAGGCAGTGGAACAGGTTGCCTGGAGAAGCTGTGGAGCCTCATCCCTGGAGGTGTTCAAGGCTAGGTTGAATGGGGCTTTGAGCAGCCAGGTCTAGTGTGAGGTAACCCTGGCCATGGCACGGGAGTTGGAACTCAATGATCTTTGAGATGCCTTTCAACTTTAGCCATTCTATGATTCTTTAGCACCCAGACCTCCAAACCTCAAGGAAGTTATTGAGAAATCACTATACGAATTTAGGCACTTTAGCAAATGCTGCAAAGAAACCTTAGGAAATCTGCCTTATTCCCCACACTTTCTGTGGGCTATCTCCTCTGAAAAACAATACTGGCATTCTTCAGAAAAGGTCTCTGTCCCTGATTCATCCCCAGAGCAGGTATCCATGTGCTGAACGAAGAAAGAAATACGATGAAAAATTTATTGAGCTAAATATTTAAATAATAGAAGACATAAATAAAAGAGAATAAAGGCATATGGTAAGTAATCTTATTTCTGCTGTTCCGAGTTCTTCGATATACCATCTTCATGACACATTTTTGAATGGCTCAATAGTGCTTTTCTTTTGTAAGGTTTATACCAAAGATCTACTCTTTTTCTTTCTTTCTGTAATGAACTTTCAAGCAAGTCTTACACATAGGATCTACAGATGTGTGTATAAATTAAGGTAACTCTGCAACTGCTCCCTGTCTTTTACAGTGTCAATGCTTGGGGCTTCTGTACACATCCAGTTGTGTGTGCAGATCACACACAAATGATTTTAGAGACCGAGAATCTGGCCTCTACTTCATAACTAATTAGTCTCCCCAGGGGCCTTCACTGATGCACAAAATTGTGATTTCAAAGATCTTATTGCGACTAAATATGTATCACATTAGAGAACTGTCATGTTTTTAACGACTTTTTGAATACTGTTGCAGGAGGAAAGACACTTTGGGGTTGAGCAGTGAAAAAAGCATCACTGAGAATATAGGTCAAGACATTAATATAAATTTGATCACTTCCTTTTTATTCACCAACATTCCTCACAATAAATCAGATCACCTCCTCACCCGCACACCCCCCGCACACTTCACCCTTCCTGTCCTGATTTCGGATCACCGAATGTAAATCTGTGACAAGGGTATCTATATATAATATTAATGGTGCTGAGGAGTGTTGGTGTGAAGCGTGAGTACTTGCCAAGTAAGGAGTGATCAGAGCAGAGCTGTTCATCCTCTGCAGCATGCTCTACATCATCTGCAGGACAAATGTAACATCATTAGGCAAAAAAAGGCAGCCATTCTGCAAGGAAATGGCTAAGTTGGAGGTACCAATCAATCTCACCAAGTGAGGTTCCCTGTGATACTGTCACAAGCAACAGACAAAACAGATTGCAGTGTAGATCACAGGGTGGTGGGGAAAAAAAAAAAAAAAAGAAAAAGGGGAAAAAAAAAACCCCACAACCCAACAATCCCCTTCTCCTTTACCCTTTTTCCTTCTTTCTCTCTCCGCTTTCTAAGATTAACTCATGTAACTCGTTGTCTTGTTGTTGCTGATCTGAATCCATTTACCAGACGGTCCAGACTTTACTGCTGTGTGCTTAAAAGCTCAGGACTGATGTTTCGCTGTTAATTTAGTAAGGCATAAGGTAGCTTCTGAAAGCAGGATGTATCAGTATTGCAATGGGCTGTATTAAAGTCAATAGACATGAATTGTGAGCTTAAAAAGAGCCATTAACAGGCTCCTGAAAATAAGTTACAATAAATAAATAAAAAGTGAGCTAAAGCAGTTTCAGTTATCATCATTATTTAAAGTCAAATTGCAATTAAATAATTTTCTCAGATATTTACATGTCTTATTGACTTTTTACCTTGATAAATGTCTGCTTTCAAGTTACAGTTTTCTCCATATCTAGGACTTGCACGTACATATATCGAAGTCAATGGGAATATTTGTGCTGCCTGCAATCGTCGGTGAATGAGACCAATCATGAGACCGAAGTAAAGCAATAGTAGTCTATTTGTATAATACACATTCAGCTTGATTTGCTGTTGAATGGAAACTAAATGCAGCTGTACAGATTGTTTAGTAAAATGTTCCTCTGAATCTCCTGTATTGCCTAAAAATATATTTACTAGTAAAGAATTAAGGAGACTGAGGGCATTAATTTCATTCCCACAGATAACTTTATATATATAAAAAAATTGAACTTGCATAGAAGTTCTGCTGTTTGACCACAACTGATGTTTCTTTTAGCAGGAATTTATTTTTAGAATCAGCAAGGGTTAAATCTACCATTCGCCGTTTCTGTTCTTGTATCAAGGTCAGAATGAGCAGGTAGCCCAGTTCACAGTTTGCAAGACTAATAAATCTTTCCAAAGGTCAGCATCTGCAGTCATTATCAACTAATCAGTTTTAATTTGGTTTTTAATATATAAACACTTGGGATCATGTAGAAAACATCATGCATGTTGTTTAAATGTGAAATTTTTTTAAAAAAACCAAACGCTTGTTTTAGTCAGTTCATTAATATTTTAAGTAAAGGAAATCAATAGGTGCATTAAAGCTGCTTACTTTCAAGTCTTTCTTGTTTTCCTAAAATATTAAAGATAGCAATAAATAGGTGCACTTTTATTCTGGTGGGGATTTTATTAGAGCCGCCGCCTCCCTTATGAGACTAATCAGATCAACTGTAGTGCAAATCAGTATACATTGATTCACTTGAGAACCAACTTGATCCATCTGACTTTCAGCTATTGAAAAAAGTTTACTATTTAGGCTATTTAAATGTAGAGTAAGAACAGCAATGCAAAATGTCAATGTATTACATTTCCAAACACAGAGTTTGAAAACCCTTTGAGAAATGTATTTTTAAATCACGTTTGAAGAGTTCCACTTAAACTTATCTTGTAATGTTATATATTTCTACTGTTAGTCATGTTTTCTCATTGGAACGAGACTCTAAAAATTCAGCAGAGTGTCCCTATATGACCCTTTACAGCCAATAGGATCTCCAGTGTTAAATCAATAAAGATACTGGTCTGGCATGCTGCCTGATTGACATATTATGCACCTAAATAAAAGATTTAGATTTTCAAAAGTGTCTGCTTAAATGCCAAGGTCCTAGATGTTCTTAGATTTGATGATCCTCTTTAAATTTTAAATTTTTTTTGTCTTTTCCCTTACAATAGTTATGCCTACAGTCACACACATCCTTGAAGTCTCAAGACTAAGTGAGAGTGAGTGGTACAGGAGATCTCAACTGCTAAAGAGAGGAGAGCGAAAGATTTTGCTATAGCTGTAGCAGATCTTGCACTCACTGGAACTATTTTAATTGATGTCATTTGGTGCTGTTTGCTTCCATGTCTCAGCCTATGGAGCAGTTCTGCACAGACCAAAACATTACTTCTCTGAAATCTGTTTTCTTTCATCTGCCTTGCTGCTTTCATGGAGATTTCCTCACAGTGTGGACGGCGAGGTGATGTTGCAGTCCCACTGGTGGAAAAGCTGGGGTTGCCAGGTGACAAGGCTCTTCTGCTTTCTGAAAATGTAGCCTGATTTGCAAATGGACAAGCAGAACAGCAAATTACTTTAATGAGCACTATCTTCTCAGAAAGTATAGTGTTTGCAGTGTCCTAATGCTATATATAAATTTTAAAATTTAATTAAAATATTCAATATTAATCCACCTGTGATATTTTTAAGAATAAAACATTACTTTTAAAAGAAATCAAGCATTTTTGCTCATTTTCCAAATTTGTTTTTTAGCACCAACAACAGATTTTTAAAATATAAAATTTCTATAATATACCCAAATATTTTAAAAAGTATTTTTAAAGCCCTGCGTTGAAATCGGATTTTTACTGTGATACAAAACACACTGGATGACCTACCTACACAATAATCTCTAACTTTTCTAACCTCTCTTTTAATCTGAAAACACCTCAAAGAAACATTGTCATTGCAACATTTTGCAGTGGATTATGTTGTATTGCAGGAACAACATCACTGTAACAGGTCTGAGTTGATGATCTGTTAAGAGTGCTGACAGTCATGGACCTTGGTAAAAGTGTACCTAATCAGACGGAGGTTGAGGGACTATGCCCACAGGACCTGATCAACCACATATGCGATATAACAAAACACTTCCTTTTAATGTGAATAGGAAATCAATTGGACGATAGGACTTTCCCAAAGGTTCACCTACTAAGTTTGTATTGCAATAGGCTCATCCAGTGCATTCTAAGGATCTATAGCATCGTATATGATCATGAACTGCTGCATTCATGAGTTATTAATTACTTAAAAATCCTCAGTTAGAACATAAAAAAGTTAAGCAGAAGCAGATAAAATTAGAGACTATAATTTGAGCATAATAGGTGAATAATAAGAATATATTAAGAATATAATAAAGAAACTGTAAGAAGAGTTCTTTAGCTACCCAGCTAGGACCAACACTGCAAAGAATATTAGCATCTTCAAGAACTAAACCTGAGCAGGACTTTGGTTGCTGAATACATGGAAAAGATGGTGTCCTCAGCTGTACAATGTCATTCTCTTCAAGCATTTTATCCGCCACGGCGGAAACATAGCATCATCTGAATTTCTGGGACCATTTTCTGTAGCAGCCTGGAACTCTTGCAGAGGTGCCTGGTCTCAGTGTCAATTTTTTTCAGACTCATAATAAAGTAAAATCAATTAAATTATCCAAAGAGATGCTAGAGCTTCAGAAAAAATGCCATACTTTCACAGTTTGCATTATTCACAACTGCAGTGGTGAAATACACCCTGTTATTTGGACAATATGAACGGTCAGCAGATGAACACTCATTGGAGGATGTAAGACTCAGGAAACTATATGTTTGCTAAATCCAAAGGGAGCCTTAACTTAATTAACTTAATTAAATTAGATACTTACTTGGCCCTTTAGATAACTGAGGTAGAAGGGTGCAAAAATGCAAATTAAATTCAAATAGCACACGAATCTATAGGCCATTGGATGAGTTGCATGTACAAAAGTAATGAAGTCCTTGATCTAGGAATAGGTGAGATTTTATGGTGAGGTTTTACAATGAAGGAACATACTATGAAAAGTTTGTAGGCATAGAATTCACTCGCTGTGAAACTTTTCCCATGTCTTCTTTTTAAAAATCAGCCAGAGCTACAAGAGTATTTTATACAAACAGATATTTCTAAGGTTGATTTTTAATAACTTATTTAGAGGGTTGGACTTATTATTTCCAAAGTCATTGAAGGCTTTCAATGACTTCAGAACCAAGCGGTTCTGAAGGATTATGAGCAAAGATTAAAAGAACTATGGGCCTGATCTTGCTCTCATTGAAACCAACAGGAAAACTTTCCATTGATTTTGCAGGATGGATCAAGCTCTTCATCCTTTGTATATGTGACCTTTCCCTTAATGCTATCCCATAAATTTGAATATCTGCAATGGAAACAAATGAAGGGAAATTCCTGGGGTTGACTGAAGAAAAAACAAGCACTGCTTTTACTTTTCAGTTTAGAAGCAGTACATTTTTTTTGTGTTACACCTGTTGGGCCATAAATATAACCATGCACATATTATGAAGCAAAGTTTACTGATATCAGAAAATTACTCTCTTTGACTTCAGTTAACATTGGAACAATTGCATGAGACAATTCAGTAAAGGATGAAAAAGCATTAAACTGCATTGCTATGACATCTTCTGGTCATTTTTACTCAAAGATGAGTCCTACTAAAACCAGTAAGAGAGGTTTTTTTGGGAGTAAAGGAAGATTAGGGGAAGTTTTAATCCTGACATACAGGTTAAATAATAAGAGCAGACTTCTGGACAAAAGAAAGCCAGGGAAGTTCAAGAAAGCTGGACGAAGGCTGGACTGCTTGTCCAGTCCTGCTTTTGCCTCTGAGTTGTAACATAGGCTTTGGAAGTCAGTCATAGCAAGTTGCTTATGTAAACTAATTGTGAACATGAGTGAAGGCTTCCACCTACCGTCTTCTCCCTTTTTCCCCACTGTGACAATTTCGATTCTATTTAAGTAGAGTCTTTTCCATTATGAGTCACTATACATGACACTTTGAGTCACTCTGGTACTTAAACTACTAAAACTTCACAAATATACAAGTCCTTGAAAATGAATGCTACATTATGTGTAGGGGTTGTCTTATCATTTACTGTACAGTTTAGAGATAATAAGTCTAATTGGTTCTCCCTTCTGTTATCTTAACACCAGAGTCCAGTGCAAACTGTACAGCAATATTTAAATGACCACAGCACAAAGTCAACATGATGCCGTGGAAAAGAATAGAGCAATATTCTTAATTCTGAAAACCTGTATTGGTAATCAATTTAAATGCAGGAGCAATTGAAGAGCTGTCCAATTTTCAATTGCAGTATAACTTGGGAAACAATTTGAAAATAATGGCTCATACAAAGGGTTTTTGAAACAGTCAATATGGTCTTCATGTGAAGGACAAATAAGAATTTGGCAGTCTACCCATTGTTCAGTCTTTGTGTGTTAGACATTATCTGCAGGACTCACCTCAGTGGCCCAACTGAGAGCAGAGTTTGCAATCTCTCAGCCTGACTCCAATGAAAATGTATTTAGTGGGATATTCAGTTTGGAGGCATATTCTACGAATGTGTACCAGTATTACTTTGAGTATTACTACCAATATGCGTTCACTGAAAACTTATTTTATTGAACTAACTCACATTTGAAACGTTTACTACCTGTAGTATATTTCCATTATATTGCTGTGTTGCTTGTTATTAAAAGTAAGGGTTTTCACAAAGTGTAGTTCACTGATGCCAAACTAAATTTTCTTGCACACCAAACAATATGTTTTAGAGACCATATTTACGCAGCTTTCATTTGATAGAAATGACATTGCCAAAGCTTGGCTCTTAAACTTAATTTAGACACAAATCTGCCTCTCTGTCTTCTGATTGTCTTAAAAAAAATAATTGAGATTTAGACAAGCAGTACTACTATGGGTTAATTTCTATGGGAACCTCTGGCTGAAAGCTAAATACTTTTTGCATGACATTTCGCAGATGATTCTCTCTAGTGTGACTGAAGACTCCTTTCAAACCTTCAGCTTCTGACCCTTCCCTGGTATAGTCAATGTCTATCACCCCAAGAACTGTGGCTTGCAGAGAGACTCCTAAGTGGAAGACCAGTGTAGCAAGATGTAGCAGAACTGAAAATTCAGTAAAGGAAAATCATACTTGTGAATCCCTCTTAATGTTTTATTGAAGCTATCCTTTGAAAAGTACATCTTTAGTAACAAGGATGAGAATCCAAGCTTTGGCAGCCAGGATTGTGGTAGTCACACGTCTGTGATTTTCACTACACAGTGTGAATAAATACACAGCAAATAGTGTTGTTTCCATTGAAAATATAAATTTAAAATAAAATTATTTAAGTTAAAAAGGATATTGAACTCTGAAGAAGGCAAACAATTATGTTCTGGACCTCAAAAAAAACACTGGAATTACTTTGGATTTGGAAAAATATTGGTGTAACTAAGATCTATGAAATTCATTTTTATGGGAGTGTTGTGTGGATGTATCAATACAAATTACTATGTCCTTACATATGGAAAGCATGTGGTTTTTTTTCAGCAATAGAATAGACAAAAGGCAGTTTGTGTTTTTCATATTCACTATATGTAATTTTCTAAGCATGTATCTGTGATTTATTTTTTTTTTCATTTATAATTGTAGTATTTTGCCAGTTTAAATTCCAGTTTATAAAGTGGTGCCCTGGAAAATTCTACCTTCTTGGTATTTAAATTGACCCGATGGCATTAATTGACTCTTTTTCTTCCCATTCAATGACAATTTGTTGGGCAGTGTTGCCTGAATTTGAAATGAGTGGATTTACTTGTGCAATTTTCAGTTCTTTTATGATGNTGTTGGGCAGTGTTGCCTGAATTTGAAATGAGCAATTTTCAGTTCTTTTATGATACATTTATACACCAAAGATTGTTGTCCTCTGTCTAACAAGGAATGATCTCAGCTGATACAAATAAAAATACATTCTTGGTATTCAAACAGGCAAAGGAGAAAGGTTGGCCTTCTCACAGGGATACTTATCTGAATGTTCATGGATCCCCCAAAAGCAGTGTGGCGCTACTGACATAAGGAAAATAAGCAGATTAATGCTCCTGGTTTAACACTCTTGGGATCTTCTCCAGGCTTTCAGCTCCCCACTGCAACAGCAAACATGAAACCTGACAGTCTGGTAGAAGTCTTGACAATAGAATAGCTGAACCAAACAAAGTCTTTGCTCTTTTAGTGTCAAAACACCATACTCAAATTCAGTGAAAAAGCCAGTTTATCTCTGTAAACTCTTTTCTATAAGATACTAAAACATGGTCTTTGAGTTGTTCACACACTTAGTTAGGATGCATTTAAAACCTTTGCTAGATGGACTTTTATTTACCCACCTATTATAGGTATTCTTCAAAATGCATTTACTCTGGCTACTGCATCTTTGGAATGAACGTGTTTGTGTTGTAAAACTCTCTTGCTCTGCTTCTGAAAAAGTAATTTAATCTTGGATTATCTTTAAAACCATATTCAAGGCCTGGATGGACTTTTGTAGCTGATTTCTTATGACATAATTAGTTGGCAATTTGACATCAACACATGCAAGCACTGCAATAATATAGTAAACTGTAGAAAAGTTAGCTAAATGGCATTTGTACCTCTGAAATCCTTAGAATTATGATAATAAGAAAAAAAAAACTCAAAACAAAGATCATCCTGTAATGTTAATCTTTGAAGCTAGATCAATTTAATTCATTCCACATGTTAAGGAAGTATTAACAATTTAATTGCTGTCTAGATAAAAAGAACGTCCTGCATGAAGTACAAAAGCAGCAGCAGTTGGACTCATACAGCATGTCTTTTCTTGTACGAACGGAAGTGAAACCTATGGGATCATAAGCCAGTGACGTGTAAAATCAGAATGGGTCAGTCTTTAAAATTCTTCACACAGATACTTACATCATGTCTAAATGAGTAAAGCAACATCCAAGCATCTTTTAAGGCATTTTAAGCCCTAGTTATTTTACCTTCTTACTAGCCCAAAGCAGTACAATGAGATCAGATGAATGCCAACACTGAGGGGAAGGGAGGGCAGGGATGCTGGGGGTGATCCAGCACCGGGGCATGGTGCTGTCCTGGGAGAAACACCTTTCTCACCATTCCTGGGACCGGCGCCGAGTGGGAGGGCACAGCCTTTTGTAAGTCAGGCCTGGCACAGCAAGTGGAGCCACAGCTTTTTATTTTTTAAGGACTTAATCCACCGCTCAGTTGCTGCCCTCTCATGTCCTGTGCAGCATTTCATTTTTCTATCCTCTCTTGTCCTTCTTTTATTTGCCTGTACAAATTTCTAAGGGGAGCTGGAGGGAGCGAGGAGGAAGAACATGTTAGTCCACAGCTGCCTATCAGTGGAGGACAGTGGGTTTGATTAAAGGGGAGCTCCCTCCTGGATTTCACACATCACATCAATCACATTGATCAGCCCCCAGAAAGGCAACATATTGTCTGGGAATAAGCCAAGGAGGGATATCAATTTCACAATAGCACTTATGTCTTTCAGCCAAGAACTGGTTTATTTTTGGCTACTGAAGGCTGAGACTCACTTCAGAGCTCCATTTATGTCCAAAGATTTTCACTGCTCACTTACTATTTCACTAGCAAGTTATTAACTAACTTCTCCCCTGAAATTTGTAGTCTTATATGTGATTTCTAAGTAGAAAAATTGGCTCCTGCTTGTATATGGTGATGGGACTTCCCAGCTATGCATCTAAGTTTTTCTTTTCTATGCTGCTACTGGAAGATGTAGAATCTTCAGGAGTGATTGCAGTTTTTATGCTTTTTCCTATAATCTTCATGAAAGCATTGAAGTCCTTAGGAAAAATTATATCTAAAAAAATCTCTGTGCTATTCCTTGATCTACATGATGTAGTAAAATATGTCTATTGTTTTCATATACCATTTATTAATGCCATTTGCAGAAGAAATCTATGAAATTTATCCAGTTTTGCAGTAATGGTATCTACACTTCCTGGTCCCAAGTATTCCAGGTTTATGGATATGTTGCTTTGTCAGATAGGGTTTTGATTGATTATCTCTGCCTGTCACTTTAAAGAAATCATTCTTACATACTGTTTTATATCACACTCCCAAGGAGGTTTCATCTAGTTTGTTGACATAATGAATCCTACACCACATGATTAATTACTTGTATTATATTATTATATCCACCTACATTTACCCTGGCTACTTTCTCAATAATTGCTGCTCTGGAAATGTATTTGAGAGTGCCTCTGTATGTGAGAGAGAGAGAAAACTGGGGCTCAGTTAAGCTGCAAACTGCTGTAGCAAGTGCGTGTAGGAATTAGCAAAATGACCCCTTCATCATTATAAACAAGGACTTGAAACAGAAAGAAAATTGCCAGTATGGCATTCCTCTCACGTAAAATCCTGATGACTTCACTGGTTTTCTAAAATAACATGTATCTCATAAAATGTCTTTTAAGGCTAGTTATCATTTAGTACTCAAATTGTTATTCTCCCCTCACTGTCACTACTTACTGAATTATTTAACTGACGACAGGGTTACTAGAACGGTCTTTAAAAAGGAAGGCACATGCTGGCTGCCCCTGTGGCATGCTAGAAACAAATATTTTCAAAAGATCTAATTTAACATTTGCATTGATGCAAACCCTACCAGCTCCACAGCTTTGCCCCCTCCTTTCATCTTTATTCAAGAGTCAGAGAGAGATTATCTCCATTGTTTAATAGAGCCATATAGCTAATTATATTTTTCAGTAAGGGAGTGAAAGAGGAACTATGTAGTTAGCTAACAAATATTCTGGAGGTTCACAAAATATTCTGTTATGTTTCTTACAGGCTACGTAATCCAGTCTCAGTGTACTATTTCCATAATATATTCTAAAGACATGATACAGAGAATTAGGATATGTGCAAGTTTTAATCATGTTTTGTACCAGAGGAACTCAAACCACCTTCTTAAAGCTTTCCATAGTAAAAACTCAAAGTTTACCTAAAGTGTTGTGATTAAAAAATATCATCATAGCATCATTTTTTCCTTAGCATAATCAGGAGGGCGTAATCCTGTTTTCAATTATTTGAGCAAACAGTCAGCTATGAGAAGGTGCTATTACCTTGCATTCTTGAAGCTGGTATAGCTACGCATCTTCTTCTCCGTCAGTACTACCATACTAAAGAGACAATGACAGGCAGTGTTTGTAGCAATCATAATTTTTAATTAGTTAAAATGAGTCCTAAAGTATCAAAGAAACTGGCCATCTTTCCAGTCCTGTGATCCTTAATTACTTGTAGGTATTTTAGGAAGATTTGTCTTTCTCTTTTAATCTCTAAGCATTCAAAATAAACATACGATTTTGATGCTTACATTATCAAACTATTTAATGTTTATGGAGTTTGGGACCAGGTCTTTTGCAGGCTAGAATTTTAAGAAAATAATTTTTATAAAAAGTGACACAATGTCACACATGCAACTTATTATTTCATTGTTATTAATCCTGGTAAGGAATCTGGAGGATTGCATTTTCATTCACTTTTAGAGTAAAATCTATGACACATTATTGCTAAATTTCAGGCCTTTAAAATTTAATTTTTCTTTACCAGCACCACAAATCACTGGGATTTTTTTTGTGTGACTGACATTATCTTTTGAAATTTCCTGTGCATGTAGAAGGATATGTACTTTAACATTATCAAACATACTTGTGAATATATCTCTGGCATATTGTAAGCAGGGTTTTCATAGAATAGTTATAGTAGAAAATCTAAAATATTTTAGATGAAGGAGTATGAAGTAACTACATTTGCAGAACTAAAATAAGCCTATGCTTCATACATTAAAATCTCCATGTCTTTTTTTTTTTTCTCCCAAATAGCTACATCATACAAATAATCCTAAAAACCAAACCAAACCAACAAAACGCCAGCTTTCTGGTATCAGGAAATGTGAAGTCAAACTATTATTTGCTTAAATGAGTTTCAGAGCCTTGGATAATTTATCATCAATTTCCCTGAGTTCCTTGACTTTCTTCATCTTGATCTCTCCCGTTATATATATCCACCATTTCAATATGTAGCCAATATTATCATACTCTGAACCAAGTCAGCAGTTTTGACGTCTTCATTTCAATGTCCTTTTCTGCACCTTCAGCAATGTTAATGTTACAAATTACAGGAGGGTGTATTAATAGCCATACCCAAGAAGCAGAAAGAAAAGTGCATTTTTTTAGACTAAGTACTAACTTGGGATTTCCCGGGCCCATTGCGGAGCCGGCGGAGCCCCAGCTCCTCCGTTGTGATGATAATGGATTCCGTGTTGTTGGCTCAAAGGTCGATGGGTCACCGTAAGCTCCTTAATGGACTGTGAAATAACTTTAACTGCATTAACCTCTCCGGATCACATGGGTGGCACCAACATCCACTCCTGAAATTCTCATTCGCTTATAGAGACAATACCATTAGATTATTATATTTTCCTTTTGGAATAGCAATAGGCTCAAAGCAATTATGCAGCTAAGCGTTTCCATTAAGCGAATAGGGCCTTAAAGAAGATTAACTGGAGCTTCTCTGACGTTCAGTATAAAGGTGGAATAAGTCTAAAGATTTCGACAGAATTCAAATCTGCTAAAACCCATATCTGTGATATCATGGTGCTGTAAAGTATGAAGTCATTAGCTGAAATAGAGACGTTGTGGCTATGCCTGCAGAGGCAGGTGCGGTTGGGTGCCTGCCCAAACTGAGTGCCTGTCTTTATATTGCATTTTCCTAGTATTTGCTCTTAAGAAGGTGCCCCGGTTTGAGGAAAAATAGAAACAACTTTCTGTTTAGTGATTTTATTTCTTAGCTAGGCCTCTTCTAACTCTCTGAAATTAACATCATATTGGGCAGAAAACTATTTGCTTTTAGACTGATTAAGACCAATGTTTATATCTCGTGCCAAGGAAGAACGTGCAGAGAGGCTCTTGCTTATACTTATTGTTATAACAACCAAGGTCAGTAATTCTGTTATTTGCCCAGTTGGTGGATTGGAAATGGAAAAGCATCGAGGTGTCCCACCTGCAGGGAGGAGTGGACAGGACAGGTGACCCAAAACTGACCAAGAAGGGTATTCCATCCCATCTGCCCCATGCTTAGTATAAAAGCTGAGAGATCAAAAGGTCAGTCCTCTTTTCTCCAGTGGCCAACATCCAAAGAGGATCCTGTTTGTTCATCTGCCTTTGATCCTGATCCATGTATTCCTGATTCCAGAGCTGGAAACCAGTTCCTATCTATTGCTAAGTCCAGTTTGGGACTTCCCTAGTGCCTGCCAGTGACATCATCCTTGGAGCTTGATATGGTTTTGTGTATATCGTATCTATTTCATTATTTCCTTTTTATTTTATTATTAATATCTCATTAAAGTAGTTTAGTTCCTTCTAAACTTGTAAATCTCTTTATGTCCCCTCCTCTACTGGGAGCGAGAAGTAGGGGGAGAGCATCTGTCACCGTCATAGGCCAATTTGCCCTAAACCATGATAGAAGGTTTTGAAAAAATTAGCACTGCAGAGAGCAGGAGGAAGATTGGCTTCCTACAACCAGCAGTGAATTATTTTAACCTGATATCTGGGTCCTATGCTATCTGAGAGTCAAATATCACACCCTAAGCAAAGTGAGCTGGTGCAATGTTCATCTTCAGCCTTATGGCAGGACCATTGCTGCTGCAGCTGGGCTGAGGCATGGATGCACATAGAGCCATGGGAAGGGGATCCCAAAGCCTAGCAGGCTCACTGCTGTTTTCTCGGTCCGTCAAAAGCCTGAGCAGAGACTTATCTCCAAATTTCCCTATTTGGTTTGGTAGTCTCCAGGCTGAGAAAAACATGGCTCAAGTTATCACAGCTCTGTTCAGAATAGCTAATTTTTAAGCCTACTTGAAAGCTAAGGGCATCCTTAAGTGATGTGCTTAAGTAGGGTCTTTCATCCCCCAAATTACCCACAAAATAGATCTGCTGATGGTATTGCCAACCTTTCCTTGTGCCAAGTACAATAAAAGGCGTACAAGAACAATACCATGAGCACAGCTTCCAGGTAATAACAATTATATGCATTATTGTAACAGTCTGTTTATATTGTTTTACATAAAAAAACACCTAAGTACCTATCCCAAGTTCTAGGCACATTAACAGATTGATAAAACAATCACAGCATCGTCTCCTTGACCACACAGCAGAAATCCTTCAAAAGTGATTGTGGAAGGTGTCATTCTTTGAATTTCATGGGGATGTCTCTAATTTGGAAAAAGAAGAGATACTGGTAACATCTGGGAAAAACTAGAGTTTAATGACTGTTGAATACAACTTCTAGTTATCTTTTTGTGGTGAATTTGAAAGGATAGTTAGGCTGTGACCATGAGTTATTATATCAAACACTTGCAAAAGGTTTAAAAACTCGAGGTAGTGTAAAAAATTATTATCAGATTGTTTTCTATTAAAGCTGGTTTTGCAGAGAAAATGGAGCTGCAGTTAAACTTAATTATTTTTTTAAAGATACTTAAAACCACTGTAATACTTCAAAACTGAAAATAATCATTGCACATTTCTTTCATCACGAGAAAACTATTGATAATATAGCCTAGCAAGTTATTTCAGCATTAGGATATGAGAAAGTATTTCTGTTTCTGGTTTAAATACTTTTGCTTTAAATTTTTCTTTTCCTTGAAATGTAATTTATATTTTTTGTAGAAAGAAAAGAAATAACCCATTTCTCCATTCATCAGTTTCAGCTATCAGTAAAGATAATTTTCTGATTTTTTGTGGACTTCATCTTTTGGTTGTCTTGTTGAAACTTCATACTAATATTGGCAAAACTGAGATTAGGTGTTTAGTATTAAGTTTATTAATATTTTTTCTTTTGTCTCACCAGCTCCCAATAGTTTTAGCCATTATGCTACATACAGATTCACTACAATGAAACCATTATTTAGTTGTAGAGAAGGGCCAGGTGATCAATCATAGTTTAACACAGGGCTAGATAAAGGATTGAGAAGAAGTTTTGACATCAGTCTTCATGGGAAAGCTTTACGGTAAAGGAAAACCATTTTCAAAGTTAAATGCTCTTCTGTGCATGCAGATGCATGCAACCACCATAACTGCATGCATAAATGCATCTAAGTTAGTATGTCTTATTTTAGTAAGTTATGTCAGAAGAAGAAATAAAGGTAGATACCCTCTGTCAGATATTAGCAAAATACGAAAAATGATGGGAAACAGAATTTACAAAAGAGGTAAACAGAAGGGAGACCAAGAGATTGATGTGTTTCCAAGCTCAGGAAAGAAAGACAGCCCTCCACAATGGAAATGACTGCACCCATTTACACTGGTGATGGTGGTGCCTGAACAGATGAAACCTTTAATAATTTGCTCTTCCTCTACTTCCTACTTGCTTCTGCCTCCCAATCTACTGTTCAGACTCCTGCTGCTCACAGGCTCAGATTTTCCCCTTCTCTGCAATCTTGTCTGTTCCACCAACTTCAAGGGAGCCTCATTTTAAGAACTGTTTGAGCATTTCTTTCAGCCCTGTTGTCTTCTCTGACTTCATTTCACTTCTCCCTCCACCTATATTATTACTTCTGGCTTGTTACATCTGGTATTAAGCCCTAAAAAGTGCCACCTTTGGAAAGAGGGGTCTCTCATTGGGTTTTAGGTCTTTTGGTAGTTGAGTTTTGGTCTTTCCCAATTCAGCAATCCTAGAGTTCAGCCCAAAGCAATTTAGGCTTTAACAAGCTAAGAGATGTATCTATAGCCCCGCATTGTCTCTGTTTCTCTGCCGTTTCTCAGTATCAAGGAGCAGTCTGTATTCTCCTGCAATCCCAGCAGCCCCCTGTGACCAGGCAGCTGCCAGCAGACTTGTCAGCTCCTACATGCTATGTGTGAAACTCAATATTTTTTTGCACCTCTAACATACCTGCTGTGCTTTTTTTCTCCCCTCATGGGTAGAAATCACACCACTCTCATTTAAATCAACTGACATTTTAAATAATATTAAGGGGGTTTCCTGCCTGTTTGATTTGGGTTTTTTTTTCCACTTTTATTTTGAGAGAGGGTGGATGACTTTTAACGTTTGTCATACTGAGATAGAGTTGTCAGCCAAAATCTAATGCATATCTCCACATATTTGGCAGATGCAGTGTAGACTGAATTGCTGGCTAAGACCTTATTCTGAGCAGCTACAAGTCTCATGAAAGTTGAAGAAAACAACTTAGGAACAGGGTTAGAGAGAGGGAGCTAGAAGATTGTTGTACTTAATTTATCCCGGCACCTTTTGCCCACAGCAAGCTTAAGCAATGACATTTAATAATAACCTGAAAATTTAGTCCTGTCAAGAAATCACAATAGCCAATGGTATTTTGGCACTCATTGCTTACAAAATATGGTACAAGTGCAACAGTAGTAAGTCCTCAGAACTACTCTATGCTTTTGTACTTTTAAGGAAATTGGATCATTTCTGTTTTAAATAATAATAAAAAAGCTCACTGTGAACTAGATTGGGAAATTTGGTGATTTTTTAAACACCATTCATTTTTGCTGGGCTCCCGATTTCTGTTTACCTGACATCACCCAATACGTTTACACCAGCATAAAAAAATGACTGTGAACAGGTTGGTGTAGGGGGCAGAGAAGCAATACTCCCAACAACAGACTGAGACTAGAGGCAGATGAAGTTACTTCTCTTCATTATTAAAATGTAAATGTTTTGATTGACTGTAGCTCCCAGATAAAGCAGAATTTAGAAACAGAAGAAAATTCTGAGAAATGCAGATCCTCCATGGCTCTTGTAAACCACCAGGACTGTCAAGACAAAACAGTCATCTCATTTCTTGTGGTCTCCAAAATGCAGAAGGGATACAAGAGAGAGAAAGAAAAATCTTAAATGGAATTTCGAAGTCATCTTTATAGGAAGTCTCTTCTGTGAGAGAAATTATTGTATGTGGTGAAACTCAAGACAGGTTCACTTTCCAAAAGCTACAGGACATCTCTGATCCACTAGGGAGGGCCATATAAAGTTGACTTCCACAAGATTGTTTGTAGTAACAGCAGGGGTATTTGGAGGACAGAGGCCAGCATTCTCAATATTTTGTTCATGGGAAATAAAGGTATCATAAGACCCTCTCTGAAAATTAACTTCATTGGCTATAAAAGTTGTTATAAATATACTTTCTTTGAGAAAATATAAAATAAATAATTTTTTATCTTTCTGAAGCAACAGAATATCAGAAATTTTCTGAGAGAAAAGTAGTAGCAATGCTACATGGTTCTGTTCATTCTGTGAATATATTTTGGTGAAAGATGCCCAGCAAAAGTCCTAATTCAGCAGGGATTACTACTCACAAAGAATTCCTGTTGTCAGCAGAGTCTCTTTGACCTGGAATAAAATCTTCAAAACATTGCTTATGGCAAGATTGCTAAAGATTCAGAAAAAGGATTCTAGGAATGCCATTTGATATATATAAAAAAATAAGCGCAAAGGAAAAAACAAAGGATCAGGAAATGTGTAAGATTCCATAAGCCAACCTAATCTTCTGGAGATCCATTTGCAGTATATGCTGAAGGTTAATCACTTAATTCTAAAAAACGTGAAGGCAAAGTAGAGATATTAAATACCAGTAAATATGAATTAATGCAAAATAAAGGAGAACACAGTAATTAACAATGACTTATAAATCTCTTTCTCAGAGGGCCAAGTTGCCATTTATCACAAAAAGGAGTTCTAAAAAAACGGTTGCCACATCAAAAAGAAGTTTCAATTTGATAGTTCTATGAGATACTATAGGACTAAAGAACGTTTTACTTATCCCAAACTTGCTCATATCTGTCCTGCCTCTATTGTAGAGAGAGTTTCTACTGCAACTCTATGAAATGAGTTTGTGAATTCTGGCCCTATTTAAAAGGCAAATAACCACGTCACAAAACCATGGCATTGTTGCCATGACCCCTTGACAGATAGCTTTGCCCAAAACAAGGGACTGAATGAGTGCAGATGCCCTCCTGTTTGTGTCAGAAGGATATTTGTATTGCAGTACGAGAAAACTAACACTGCTGTGTATCCCTAAAGTCAACAGAGTCTTAAACTCCCTTTGCTGTCATAAGATGGGATAAATTGTGGAAAACAAGCAAATACTTTCCAGAGGTAAGACCCATATATAGTTGTATTGACTTGAGTGGAGCATGTTTAAAAGAAAAAGGCTGGGTTTTCTAAAATATTTCATGCTAGAACTATATCAATGCCAGAGTTCCAACATTGCATATTGTACATTATGCTAGAGAACTGGAACAAGAGAAGGAGGATATAGTCTGTCAGTTGTTGACACTAGAATGTGGCAAATATTGACAAATATTTTTGGTATCTGTATCTTATATTGATCATGACTGGCTTTGAAATATGAGCTATAATAATATTCAAATACATGATTATTTAACACTTGAAGGAAACTTAACACCTCTGCTTCAGGACATCTGCATCTGCATTGAGTGTTTTCTGGGAGAAAAAGTTGAGAAATGGTTTTCCTTGACAGAAGTCTAGCCAATATTTGTCTTCTTCCATGACAGTGCAAGAAAAGTTTTTTCTCTTTGATTACTAGATACAAGCTGACCTTAAATTATTTGGCATATTTACTATATAGTGGTGGAGGACTCATTTCTGGTGATTAATTTGGTTAACCTACTTATTTATCCTTCATAACTATGTATTTCTCTTTGTACTACATTTATGGAAACATATAGAACAGAAAGGCATCTTCAGTAGTCAAGTATGTTTACTTGAATCGTCTTTTAAGACAATGTCTTCTTGGGCACCATGGATCCAGTCTAAATGTCCACTGACAATATTTGCATTAATTTTTTACATTTTGGCTTCAGTGCATAAAACTGACATAAATGTCAATGCAAGTTCTTCTTGCCTTCAAAACTCATCAGTCATGCACTTGCTGCAGCTCATTTTCCAGTTGATGCACAACACCCAAGTTATCAGATGCACCAAGGAAGGAACTTGCAAAAGGATAATGTTAGCTTTATTTAAGGAAAAGACGCCTAATGAAAAATCTATTCATAAACATTCACCAACATACACATACACAAACACTTCAGTGTGAACTGATTCATGACCCTAAAAATTAACACACAAGTTTTAAGCACTGCTTGTATGTGTTTATTTTACACCTACATATCTACAGTACATATTGAAAGCTTTAAACATACACAGTAAGAAGTGAAGATCAAAAATAATTAAAAAAAAGGTAATCCTCATAGTCTCTTGGGGCTTTTTTTTTTTTTTTTAATTTTTAAAGTTTTTTTCCCCTGAAGTCTGATGTTTATGGAACCAGTTTAAATAGCCACTGAGAGTTTATGACCAACTTACATTTTAGAAATTTTAGAAGAATCTAAAGCCAGAGTGCTGATTAAAAAGCTAAGGTCTATGTCCTCACTCAGTATAGTTTAGAAAATTTCCTCCCTACAGAAATTGCCCCTGGCTAAAGTGGAACATCTGAGTCAAATGCTGAATGAAAAGGACATGTGAATCTGCACTGAGACATTTCAGATCCTATCTCTTTTCAGTCTTCAACTGAAATCAGCTGTTTCGTAATCTCAGTATAAATCTTCCCATATCAGTGTGAACATCAGAATATGTACCATGATAAAATAATTAAATTAAATTACATTTTTTGACAGGATGTCAAAGATTTTTTTTTTATGTGACAAAATGCACATACTTTTTTATACTTTTTTAAAACAGTAAATTTATTCACTGAAATCTTATTTGTGGAATTAGAGCTATGTCAAGATGAAGTAATAGGCTGGATGGTCTTTGTCCAGTCTTCTGCAAATGCTAGCTGCAGTTAGTCCTCTAACAAGGATATCACAGAACGGAAGACACTTGCTGAAAGCTTTTCTCAAATGCCCATTCACAAGAAATCAGACAAAATGCATGGATATCTGATCCCGCCACTGTGTACACCACAGCAGAAAATTTCCTCAAACTAGTAATTTTTTTTCCATTTCTTCCCTCCTTCATCTCCTCCAGGCACAATGTAGCCTTGACTGTACTCTGTGAATGTGTACCCAGATGTCAAACTCTTTAGAAGTTTGACAGAAGAATTTTTAGAAGAGTCAGACTCTTGAGAAGATACGGGGGGATGCTCCATCCAGGAATCTGGTTTTGCCCCATGTAAAAGTATGAATCCGTTGTAACCTTCAGATCTTCATTTCCATTTTTCAACATTGGCAGATGTGTGAAGTTGCAATTTAATTTTGGACCCAGAATTTCTTTATTTATTATTATTATTTTTTATTATTATATTATTTTTTTATTATTTATTATTTATTTATTAAAGACATTCTGCTAGCTGGACAGCAAGCTTTTACCTCCCTGGAATGACAGAGCAGCAGGGGAGGTCCACCAAAACCAGCTGGGTATTGCTAATCCCCATACCATCTCAGAGAGGACAGGGATGGGCAGAGTGGATGCTGAGCAAGGAATTTTCCACAGCAGCACTAAACTTTTCCATTGCAAGGGACAGATTTAGGCAGCAGAATGCTCTACCTCAGACAAAGGGTGCCAAGAAACATGTTATTCTGAGGCTCTCTATATTTCAGTAAGACCAACTAGGGTAGTTTTATCTTCAGGAACCAGGATGGTAGAAACCTGTGAAAGTTTAATTGGTTGCTTTTGACCCTAAGGCCCTTGTCATGTTAATGGGAGAAGATGGGTTCAGTTTGAGTTCATTAGCTTGGGATAGACAGTTGACAAAATCCTAGCAAAACAAGACAGTTTGTTATTCTCAAATGAGCTAGCAATTGAGCTGAAAAGCAAGGCTTTCCCAACACCCCTATGAGGAAAATTTTATTACACTTGCCTTGAAGAGCAGGGAATTGAAATGAAATTATTTCACCATCAAATACACCTGAAGTACTATTTTTTCCCATTACTGTGGACTGTACATCTATTTCTTCAGTGCAAAGTGAGATTAAAAAGCTGCCAAATCAAAATGTAGGGCCATCATCTCTGGTGGTATAAACTGATATATCTACGCTGAAGTAAATGTCAAAATGGAGCCTGTAGTGTTTCGCACTCATTTTATATAGGTTGAATAACAGCACAAGGTATGAGGCAACAGAGGATCAGTCCCCAGATTCCTAAAGGAGAAAGAAATGGTAATTGGGACTTGGATACAGTACAAGAGTAAAACAGAACCTGGGGAATTTCCCAGATCACAGATACTTGAATGTCAGAGGATCTGTTGGGAGGTTACACTCATTCATATTTAAGCCCTGTTTGGTTGCTCTGAAGTTGGTCTATGATATGCTTCTCTGAGTGTGATTATTTTACACCATCTTCAGAGAATGAAACTATATCCCAAATTGTATAATTACTTCCAGCTAAACAGACATGGGTGAGTTACATGCACAGGTACATTCTCTATGCAAATTTTGTTGATCTAAAGCAGAGCTCCTGTCCAAAGCATCAGTAAGAGGCAGCCACTGGACACACAGCAATGGTTTACTTTCCTAAAGTAGCTTTCCAAATGAATACCTTGCCTTATCCTAGAAAGATCTTTTCCTACTGACAATGTATTTTGTGTGAGATATTCCAATCAGGTTTTTGTATAATCAGTTATATTCCCAATATACTTGTCACCTCTGTAGAGTATAAACAAAATGAAATAGAACACAGTTCCAGATCCCTTCAAGGCTCTTATATCTTCCAAGAGCTATGACATCTGAGTGTATCTAGTATCAATTATTTAGGTGGAAATTTAGGTGGAAAGCACTATGGTCAGCAAGGCCAGAGAGGATTCAATTATTGGTACAGCTGCATTAGAGACCCACTCATAAATTACTTAAGTGGACTCTAACAATTATGAAAACTAATGAGAATAATCTTAAATGGATAGGAACAATCTTATATCATTTTAACATTTTAATCATAAAAATAATATCTAAAAAAAGCTTTCTACTACTGAAAAAATTCTTGAGCCTCAGCTAACTTCAACTTTCTTAAATTTAATGACAGAGCTGAAAAGCTGGCAAAGTCAAAGTAAAGTTAAACAAATGTGTTGTAAGCACATTACTGCAATGGCAAGAATGATTATTAGCAGGTAAGAACTCACCTTGGCAGTGGCAACTAGCTTTAGGTCTACTGGACAGCAAAAGACCAGCCTTTCCTCTTCACTGATGCTTCACTTCATGCATGCTGAACTCTCTGACAGCATAAAAAAAAAAAAAAAAAAAAATAGACTTACTCTTTTTTAAAAAAGACAACTGGGATGCAATAGGTAAGAATGAATCTGCCTCTGGAAATACACAGCTTTGTGTTATGATAATCTCCTGCATTAGAAATAGTCCTTAGCTTCAAAAAATTGAACTAGTTTCTAGGTGTAGAAACATCCTTTTCAAGTCTTTTAAGAAGCTTGGACTCAAAGTAAAGCTGAAATAAGGGAAATAAACCTGCACTTGATGTAGAAACAATGGATTCAGTACACACAGCGTATGTATTAATTGCATGGTCAATATCTCTGAGATTCAGACTTTCAATGGAGCTTTCATGTGTAGGATTGTGTCCTACTTCAGCAATCAAGTTCAGACATTTGGACTGAAGTATAATCAGAATTTATCTACAGGAGTCAGGGTTGTCTTTAATTAGAAAAAAAAAAAAGGGATGTGTTCCAATACACAGGGCCAGAGTCAAGTTAATAGCAATTGCCTCTGAATTAACTGGAAGTAGGAGCAAAGCCATAGTTTAGATAAGCAACAAAATGTAGAAACCCTCTAATTTGTGCCAATGAGAGTACAGTACCCAAATGGAGTATTTCCAAAGTTGCATCTGTGAACTGTTATTTTCTGCTCTTAGTATATGTGAATATGAACATCAAGCTGGCAGTAATGAAGAATAAGTATACACATAACTGTGTTTTCTCTCTACTTGATTCCTTCTATGCTTGAGCAATTAGCCTGGGGGAATAGTGTTGAAAGGCATCTTCTGCAGCAGTGTAAGAGGCAACGGGTGAGAACTGCAGACTCTGTGAAAGTGTAGAAGGGCTGGTCCTGTCTTCTCTCCATGGATGTTTCTGTGCAAAAGTCAGCTGCCATCTGGATTCTTTGAAAGTGGTGAGTGAGAAGCAGTGTGAATTTCTTTGTCATCCATCTTTTCTGGCTGATAATCACGCATTATTATATAACAAAACACTGTACACCAATCATCTGTGTCATTGGCAGCAACATTTTGCATTTTACTCCTGGAGAGGAAGTGAGGGGCTTCAGCCTACCTCTGGTTTTCACTTCTTGTCACCAACTGGATTGGTGCCAAGAGATAACCGGTAGAGGATAGCTTTCCCCTTCCACACATCACACTGAGGGGTGCTTTCCAGTTGGGAGAATGAACGAGGGTGATTACATCCTGAGCAAATAACCTAGGCCAAGAGGATAGCTGGCCACTAGGAGAAGGAAGTACCAGGCTTAGAAGGTGTGATGTAGACTTATTAACAAAAATACTATTTCCATTCTACATCAGAGTTTGCACAAACACTTTGTCTTTGCTGTACTTTTTAACCTGTTGCAGAATCAATTTTCTTAGCCTGTCTGGGGTTGTGCAGTTATATTTGAACAGGTAGTTTTAGCTGGATCTCATCCAAAAGTATGGGAACCCATTCCTTGTCTGTTTTATAGAATCAAAATATAAAAATATTTGCATATACTTTCTTTTTTCCTGGAAAGTTAGGCTGGTGGGCCCTTCTGATTTCTAACCATATATTGATGAAGGCTTAAGTGTTCATATGCAAATTAATTCACTCATTAACTAAAACTTTTTTATTGCTTTTGATATCAGTATCAGAGTCTCACCTGTATGTAGCAGACTCCTGTCCTGGCTCTAAGAAGTAAGCTGAACATAAGTCACATTTAGAAGTTCATTACTGGGTTTACAAACCTGAGACCACTTCACTACCTCTGCCCTTTCTAAAATGGTAATGTACAGATCTTGGAGCAGATCCAAAACACAGGTAAATCAGTGAAAAACTGTCTATCGACTTTAAATGTAATTTTAGATCAGGCCCATGGCAAATATGAGTGTGTCCAGTGATCTCCCTCATAACATTAATGAAGAAAGACAACATGAATATATCTTATTATACAACATTGCTAAAGCCTAAACTGCAGCACATGTTGATTTACTTAAAACTTGCTCAATTTTACTTCATTCTTAGATCCTGTGAAGGAGGATTAGGGTAGTTTTTGAATACCAGAATATTTAAGAGCACATATGCTCCTGACTTGTGGTGTTCAGAAGAAAGGTTCAGTAGAAGTCTGTTTCTCATCCATTGCTGCTTTTACTGGTCTTAAATATTTTAAAACTCATGCTTCAGGGTTTCAGCCTGTCTTGAACAATTAGAAATCAAGCTGGCCCTTAGCTGAAGGCAGCAAACATGACCACTTCACACCTTCTTATTTATTCCCTCTGTTGGCCACTGTCATAGATACAGGCAGTGGACTAGACACACTTTAGGCTTGAAGCAGCAGGACAGTCCCTACCATGTCTGCTTAATAATCCATTTTCCATTCTATTACAATATAAACTGTATTTACTTATTCTGATATTCTCAAGGCAGCAGCTGCTACTGCTACTGAAATGAACCATCTCATTTCTAAGGGCATTCTGGGGCTTGAAAAATAAAAGCAAAGGGAAGATAAGCATTCAACTCTCCTCCTGGCTATGTGGAAAGAAGAACTGGGTGATGCTTTGCACCATCTCAAAAAAGAAGCAGGAAAGGACTTCTGCCTGAAGTGCATGTTGCCAGCACCAGTTGGTCCCCTTAGGCAGAATTAGATAAGATGCAGCTGTAGCTGTCCCAACTGCATGGTTCCCTTTTGGCATTAAATGCATAGGCAGTCGGTACAGTGAACTTACCAAGCTGGAAGATGAATACAAGGAAGATAAAACTTAAGGAGGAAAGGATAAATAAAAACACTGTTCAGCGTCCAAGCATTGCAATTGCAATATATGCTCCATAATAGCCAACTTCTTCTTAGGGGGATCAAAGAGTTGCCTATGATATTGTTACTGAGGAGCTTCTCTGTACAAGGAAATATCAGCCTTCTCTCTGTCTTCTCTTTCAACCCTGTCCAGCTTTATGAGTAGTCTTTTATTTTTTCTCTACTAAAAAAAAGTTTACATGCTGCAGAAAAGAAAGTATGGGCCTTTGTTATTAATGTTGTAGAAATACAAATATGTCCACCTAAGAAAGGAGTCTTCATTAACTCCCACAGCCCAGAAAATTAAGGCACGGCTCATCAGGATCCGTGCTTGCTGTTGGCTAAATTGCAAGGGACTAGTTGAGTTGCTGGGGTTCATAATGCTGATAGAGCGGTTTCCACGTGAATGAAGGATAAACAGCGATTAATTTCAGCCCATAAATAATGGTTTGAGGCCCACATTGAAAGAGGAACAATTACTTTTCCATTTTTCCTGCCAAATGAGCTGATAAGAGAAAACAGGGGAGTTGGCCACGTAAATCAGTCTTAATTTTATCTTCCCCATTAAAAAGCAGCCATTAAGGCCATCTTCGGCTCATTTCATCCTCTTCTTGTTTCACTTTTTCAATTTGCACAAAAGGGGGGAGTTTGCTCGTCATAAAATTTCACTTTGGCCAACCTATCATTTGCATCTGAGCCAATAAATAGCAATTAGCATAAACATTTAAATCAGGAACTGGAACAAATTCTTGTTCCCCCAGCAAGCTGTTAAATTACTGTATTTCACTATATATAAGAAGCGTTAGAAACAAGATCTGCTGGGCACAATTATCCCTTTCAAACAAGACATGCTTGAAATAAAATAAAAAAAGAGATGGCTTACTAGGCAACCTTCTTGCTCATAGCCAATGAGCTTAATCAGTGCAGAGAGAAAAGGTACCATTAATGATGTTCAACAAACCCCTGTTTCAATCTTTCCATCTAAAGGGATTTATTTGATCTTTATCCAAAATACCTTCCCCAGGAATTAATTTAATTTGCACTGCTGTTAAATCATCAAACCTAATTTTTTCCTGTACATTTTTCTCACTTTGCAAAAATGTGCATATCTTTACGTATTACTAAGCCTGAGCTTTGCAAATGTTGCTCTCTTGCAGCATGTTAATTATATCAACACACTTTTGGTGAACTTTCCTCTGACTTCGTCATGATATGGTAAATCAACAATAACTGTAAATGCCAAAACAACTTCAGTGGGTGTAAACCACTTGCAACAAGATAAGAAGGAGGCTCAAATTGTCTCCTTTTCTTTTACATATATTCTTTTTGACTTGCAAGAATATTTTAAATCTTATGCAATACTTTTCATCCTCTTAGACTACAACAGAATGTGGAGGTCTCTCCACTTTACAGTTGGGGAACCTAGAACACAGAGAATAAATGACTTGTCCAAAGTCATACAGGAGCTCTGAAATGCACAAACAGTTCATACATGAGCTTCAAAATATTCACTTGGCTCTAGGTTTAACTCTTTCTAACATAAGGGTTGAGAAAACTGATGACAGATACTAATTAGTTCTCCCTTAAGGTGATCTAGGCTCCTTTTGAATGTGACCCGTACTCATTACTTTCTTTAGAGGTGTTCTGAAGATAGATGGCAAAGAGAGAGAGCTCTCCTTCCAATGTAGCATATGAGGTAATTTTTTCTGTTGGTAAGTTTTCTAAAATAACAACAAAAATAGTAATTTAGAATAGTTATTATGCCATGGGTCACTGAACAAAGATATGAAAAATCTTCCAAGAATTTGGTGGTGCCTTATCACATTAAATGACAATCCTTGTTCTTGAGTCTGAACTACACTCAAACTTACATTCAAATAGCAGACAGGATTACCACTTTTACCTCTAGTGAAATTTTTATTCATGGTATCACAGAATTGTTAGAGTTGGAAGGGACCTCTAGAGATCATGTAGTCCAACTCCCCTGCTAAAGCAGGATTGCCCAGAGCACATTACTCAGGACTGCATCCAGGAGGGTCTTGAAGGTCTCCAAAGGAGGGGACTCCACAATCTCCCTGGGCAGCTTGTTCCAGGGTTCTGTTACCCTCACTGGAAAGAATTTTTTCTCATATTCAAATGGAAATTCCTATGTACCAGCTTGTGCCCCTCATCCTGTCACTGGGAACCACTGAAAAGAGTCTGGCTCCATCCTCCTTCCCGCTCCCCCCCCTCCTCAGATTCTTGTGAGCATTAATAAGGTTTCCCCTCAGCCATCTCTTCTCCAGGCTAAAGAGTGCCAGCTCTCTCAGCCTTTCCTCATAAGGGAAATGCTCCAGTCCCTTTATCATCTTTGTAGCCCTACGCTGGATTCTCTCCAGTAGCTCCCCATCTCCCTTGAACTGGGGAGCCCAGAACTGGATGCAGTATTCCAGATTGAAAGTCTCTCTGAGGAATAATTTTTAGATTGATTGCCTTGTTTGAGGTTTATGGTAAAATAGGTTGAATCCTCACTGGGTACATTTTTCTTGTAGCCTGTGTATTAGTACTAAAACCCAAAATGTTTTGTATTTCAACATCATATTCCACCCAAGGATCTGAGAAAGGAGTAAGTATTATTATCCTCTCTCTATGAACATAAAAACTGAGGACTGATTTACAGACAAAAGTGCATTATTTAAATTGACAGTGTTAATTAAACCACTTTAGCAAAACTAATACAAAAATCTCTTCAGAATCTTATTATGATTTGGAAGAGGTTACATTGTCGTAAAAGTCACTTGAAAAATAATATACTAAAATCTGCATGTAGCATTATACCAGGTTGATCAAATTATTTTTAAAATAGTGATGACAACATTTCTGGGTGTGAATAGAATTCATAAATTGTGATAGGTTCAGTGATTTGTTTTAAGGCCATAGAGTAGCAGATTCATATCCAAGACTTGCATCTCCAAGGTTTTTTTAATATAATGGAATCACAGAATGATATGGGGTTGGAAGTAACCTTCAGACATCATCTAATCCAACTTCCCTGCCAGAGCAGGTTGCACAGGAACTTGCCCAGGTAGGTTTTGAAAGTCTCCAGGGACAGAGACTCCACCACCTCTCTGGGCAGCCTTTTCCAGTACTCTGCCACCCTCAAGGTGGAGAAGTTCCTCCTCATGTTTAGATGGAACTTCTTATGTTCAAGTTTCTGCTCAGTTCCAGTTCTTGTTCTGTCACTGGGTACCACTGAAAACAGACTGGCCCCATCCTCTTGACACCCACCCTTTAAGTATTTATAGGTGTTGATCAGATCCCCTCTCAGTCTTCTCCAGACTAAAAAAGGCACAAATCCCTCGGCCTTTTCTCATAAGAGAGAAGTTCCAGGCCCCTAATCATATTCGTAGTCCTTTGTTGTACCCTCTCCAGCAGTTTCCTGTCCTTCTTGAACAGGGGAGCTCAGAACTGAACGCAGTACTCTAGATGGGGCCTCACCAGGGCAGAGGGGAAGGATGGCCTCCCTTGACCTGTTGGCCACCCTCTTCTTGATGCACCCCAGGATGCCATTGCCCTTCTTGACCACAAGGGCACATTGCTGGCTCATGGTCATCCTGTTCACCAGGTCTTCCAGGTCTTTTCACTCAGAGCTGCTCTCCAGCAGGTCAGCACCCAACGTGTGTCCTCTTGCAGGGGGCTATTCCTTCCTAGGTGCAGGACCCTACACTTGCCCTTGTTGAATTTCGTCAGGTTCCTCTCCAACTCTCCAGCCTTTCCAGATCTTGCTGTATCAAGGCATCCAGCCTTGTGGTCTATCAGCCACCCCTCCCAGTTTTGAGTCATCAGCAAACTTCCTGAAGATACAACCCCATCTCTTCATCCAGGTCATTGATAAATATATTGAAGAGGACTGGACTCAGAAATGACCCCTGGAGAACACCACTTGTTAAGAACCTCCAGCTAGATTCTGTGACACTAATCTTTGTGGGTTTTGGTTTTTTGTTTTTTGGTTTTTTTTTAATGTTTTGGGATGACACCCAGAACAAGCTTTTCCATCATCTTTCCAGTGGTGGAGATGAGGCTGACCGGCCTGTAGTTTCCCTGGTTCTCCTTCTTGCCCTTCTTGAAGACTGGGGTGACATTGGCTTTCTTCCAGTGCTTGGGTACCTTGCCTATTCTCCAGGACCTTTCCAAGATGATGGAGAGAGGCCTGGCAATGACTTCTACCAGCTCTCTCAGCACTTGTGGCCATGGACTTGTGGATATCCAGTTCACTTAACTGATCTCTAACTCGATTTTCCTGAACCAAGGGGAAGTCTTCCTTCATCCAAACTTTCTCTGCTACCTCCAAGGTCTGGTACTCCTGAGGGCTGGCCTGAGCAGTAAAGAGTGAAGTAAAGAAAGCATTCAGAAACTCTGTCTTATCAGCATCCTCTGTCACCATGGCACATGTCTCATTCAACAGCAGGTCCACATTTTCTCTAGTTTTCCTTTTCCCTCCAATATACTTAAAAATACCCTTCTTGTTGACTTTGACATCCCTTGCCAGGTTCAATTCCAAGGAGGCCTTGGCTTTCCTCATTTCATCCCTGCATACTCTAGTGGCATTCTTTTACTTGTCCCAAGTGGTCAGTCCCGTCTTCCACATATTCTAAACTTCCTTCTTCTACTAGAGCTTTTTAAGAAGCTCCCTGCTCAGATATGCAGGTCTCCCACTTCCCTTGCCTGATTTTTTGCTCTTAGGGATGCACCAATCTTGAGGCTGGAGAAAGTGATGTTTGAATAACAACCAGTTCTCTTGAGTCCTGCTACCTTCCAGAGGCCTAACTCATGCAACTTCTCCAAGCAGTTTCTTGAAGAAAAGGTCAAAATTAGCCCTCCTGAAGCCCAAGGTTTCAATCCCACTTATTGTTTTATGCCTACTACCCACAATCCCAAATTTTGTCTTGAAAGTGTTATTTCAATACATATATGTATTTAGACATTTCAGTTTCTCATCATTGCAAGTGGATAGGACATCTTCTGTACCAAGGAAAAGTCTTGATGATGACAATAGTTAAAATTAGGACAACCTTGAGTATAAAGCCATATACCTTTTATCAATGTGCTGAATGATTAACAGCTCTCTTCTTACCAGAAGTTGAAGAATTTATGGAATTTTTCTTTTTTTGTGAAGCTGGATAAAATCAAGTGTGGATATAATACAAAAGTGGAAGTCTTGACTATGCTTGGTTGAAGAGAAGAAAATGAAAAATGGAGAGAAGATAACCGAGGGGCATCTGTAGTTGGAAGCTATGTAACCCAAAGAGAAAATAAAAGAAAGGAATAAAATTAAGAAGAAATAATCTACAAGTATGTCCAGTATTTAAATTGAACCAGTTCTGTAATACTGTGATAATTATAATATAGTGATTTTACATGCCAGCAAACTCGGAAGCACAGATGTCAGAAACAGGACCAGTACTAGGAGATGAAGGGCCATCTGAGAGGTCTGAGAAGTATTACTCAGAATTTTGCTTCAGAATGTTCAATATATTTAGGAATGTGAAACTAAGAGTGCAAGTCACATATCCTAACAATATTTAGCCAAAACTGCAGTGGATATCTTTTGAAAGTAAATAAATGACCATCACCATGAATCAATTCAATCAGAAGAAACGTCATCTGGTTTTATGAAACTGTTTAAATTCTTTTGAAGTTTTCATGAAATATGGACTGGGAAGGTGTCTATCAAAGTCACAGATTCACTACCAGCTTCATGGTGTATGAATTATGAGTCAACCATTAGTCATGAAACTGACATTTTATTTCAGATCTATAAATTGTTTTTATTATATTAATTGATTTATAATTCCATAATGCGGAGGTTAGCTGTTGGATGAAACAGCTTAAAGGTTTAGTCTGTGCTGAACAGTCACAGTTTTCTTACAAAAAATCTTTCAAAAGTTAAATAAATGTTTTCCACAAAATATGGATTTTTAGTGAGAGATTAATCCATTGTTTTCCTGTCTATTTAATAAATATTTCATGTGCAAATTAAATGTAAAGTACATGCAAAATGCTAAAATATTAAAAAAATCATATCTCTATGATTCCAATATGCTGGCTTTTCTTTTATCTGAATTAAATTGTAGTGCAAAGCAACCACACATTTCTGTAAGAAAAAGGGGAAAACGGAAGTTAAAATTCTTTGCTTGTTTCCCTGAGCCTGAGGTATTATTTAGGACAGGAGGAGAATTTGGAAATTTAAATATGAAGTTGATTTTGTGGGTTTTGAAATTGTTCTCGAAATCTACCCTAGTGCATGACAAACCAAATACTTCACCAACAAAGCATAAATAATAACTATCACAATTTAGGTAATATTCATAATATGATAATCAGATATGAAATTTTGATGATGAATTGGACACTTGAAAAAATAAAAGTTGCAAGAGAAACTGTTAATCCAATGTAGAAAATTACCAAAAGAAATAAAACCCCTTAAGTTCGGTTGTTCTTTTACACTGGAGGGTGCTTGAAACAGTTAAAATAAACATGGATGCCACCCACCTGGAATATGTGCTGCTCTATCTTGCCAGGCTGTGGGTGCACAGTGGTAGCCAGACGTATGTCTTTCCTTCTCCTGCAGATGCTCCTGTCATTCTGGGTCATGAGGAAGAAGACTGTACTGGAATGGTAGACATAATAGATTTAAAGGGACATATCATAGAGAAGTTCAGCTTTTTTTAATTTGGGATCAGGAGTAGGCTGTTGCCTACTGTGGTATCTGTGTCTGAACAACATTTTTTTGATGAAAACTAAATATTCATGCAGAATAACAGAATGTTTACCAGAGTCTTGTCCTAGCATGGCAGTCAGACGTTGTGGTTTTTTTCATCTGACATGGAACTACTTTGATTTTTTTTTTTTTTTTTTTTTTTTTGGATCTTTAAGCCCTTTTCATAAAAATACTTCTAAATTAAATTTCTGTATCAGAAGCAAAGGGCAATATCTCTTTCTTTCTCAGAGATGAAAACAAAATCTGACAAAGCTGTTGTTTTTTGAGTTCTCTTTTCCTTTACTTTTTGTATATTATTCTAGCTGTAGCAATTTAATGTTTGACATGAGTTTTAAAGAATTTGACTGACCAGCTTTTGAAAATGTTTAGGTGACTGAAGATTTAACTTAATGACTTTATGCAGTTACGAAAAATCTAATTTTATGTGTGTCTGCATGGAATATGAAGTGGCATAGAGGAAATATCAAGAAGTAGTATGTAAATAATCACATATATACGTGAGTCTACATATAGAGAGACTGACATGTCTTTATTCACATGTCATTTAGACTTCAGGTGAATTCAGTAGTGCAAAGGTAGCATAGCACCTGAGTAAATGGAAGGCAAAGCAAGGTAGTTATCTAGTCTTAAGCATCAGCTGGGAATATGCTGATAAAAAGCAATAATATCCCTGAAAAAAACTGTGCTGCTATTTCAGTAAGTAAAAATTAAAATTTTGATCTGATTAACTCCTTTTAAAATTTACTCTGGTTCCAGTGTAGTATATAGTTCTTCATAATGGATCAGACAGATTCCAAACATTTATAGCTGAGTAGAATTAAATATCAGAAAAGGCTTGTACTCATTTTAGAGGAAAGGGAGAACCATGAAACTTCAATATCAATGTGAAAGTGCATGATGTTTGAATCTGTTCAAAGCTAAGATTTTGGTTTA
>VZRU01005013.1:523906-536406 GCA_013398155.1 Pedionomus torquatus | reverse complement strand
TAGGAACAACACCAAAAGAAGTGGTCAATAAATTCAGAGTGACTGAGGAGACTGGATGATTGAAGAACCTGGTAATGGTATGTGGAACATATCTTTTGTCAGTCAGTGATGCAACCTGGATCAGGTTGAGAATGACAAAAACTGGTGATCATATGAGAATGAGTCAGTGCTGTTGATATTCATGTTAGCAAAAATGCCATGATGATTGACAATAATTGGAACTCTTGTTAACATTACCAGCAGAGAGGGAAGCTGTGGTCTAAGCAGACATAAAGGTTTATCGCTTCTCTCCTCTGAAAGCAGAAAAAGGCAGACTGATGATTTAGTCTCTGCTTGCCATATAAAGAAGTTTGCTCAGTTTTAAGTGGGATCTATTCTGCACCTTTCAGTAGCCTTATACAAAGGCTGTGCAAAGAAAAGTTAGGATGCCTCAGAAGTGAAGTAAATCAAGTACCATTTATAAAAATCTCTCTCTAGCTTTGATTCCTGAGAGAAGATAGAAATTTCTATTAGGTCTTCTTGGTTACATTGGTTGAAGAAAGTAACCTTTCATATCTAATCTGTTAAGTCTTGTACCTGAAAACCTGTTGTTTGAAAAGTGTTGGAAGTTACCATTTGATGAACATTCTCCCAGTAATTGAAGTCAAAATAGAGTATCT
The DNA here is from genome assembly GCA_013398155.1 of Pedionomus torquatus. NCBI lineage: Eukaryota > Metazoa > Chordata > Aves > Charadriiformes > Pedionomidae > Pedionomus > Pedionomus torquatus. The sequence continues at coordinate 535,747 of VZRU01005013.1, read as the reverse complement.
TCTGAAAATTTCTCATTTCCTGTTTCGTGCTGTAAGGTCATCAGGCAAAAAGTGATTCAATATACAAGGAAAATAGTAAATCAAACTTTAAACAAAATATGTAACACTGAACATCTGAAAGATGGGGAAAATATATTGGATCTTGACTCTCATTGACACTTGACCCCTTTCTTCTGCACTGACAATGAAGAAGCATAGATATTTCAACTTTTTTTCCATATGATTTTTCTCAGCTCTTGTAATCAGAGGTATTTGTGTTAATAATGTTCCAAACACTGAAGAGGAAAATACTACTTTTATAGTAGATAGAAACTCTTTAAAATACAGACATAGGTCTTAAACTGAAGTTGAGTGTCACATTTAGTCCCATTTATCCACCAAACATGCTAGTACATTTCTATTTTAAGAACCACTTGATTTTTACTGACATTTTGTAGCAAAAAGCCTGCAGTCCTTTATTCTATAAAATATGCTCTGATGGCCTAAGTTATGACTCTGTCTGTTGTTCAAGCTAGTCTGAAATTATACCTCATCCCTAGCCAAGTGTTTCTTCAATCCTGCTTTGTGCTGTCACAGCTGGAACAGACCAAATACTCAAGATTTGGGTGATTTTGCTGGGACAACAATCTCATTGATATCAGAGCAGCTTCCTTCTGCTTCACAGCTATGTTCACAAGTACCACTCTCCATCTGTCCCTGCCATTGAAGAAGATGTTAAATTGCAACCTAATAAAAAGGTCTGTTAGACTGACAAAATTCAAATGGGATTTGTTAAAAAGAAAAGGAGAAATATAAAGATATAAAGTGCCACTGCAGTGTGGTTTCAGTTAGTAGTACTGAAAGGAGAAATCTGTAGAAGTCAGAGGATACATTATGGAACTCTAAGAATCAGCATCATGAAGACCAATATAAGTCTTACTAGGAAGATGTTTACAGGAGTAATTAAAAAAATAGAACCCAAAACATAATTCAAGAATGAAAAATAATATATATTAAATGTTATCTAAACCAGAGAAAACAAAAATGGGATACATTTGGAAAACATATGGTCTTGGCTTTATTTTTAATATAAAAATATAATAAAAATGGAAGGAGGTAAAGCTAAAGGTATCCAGAATGATACAAGGACTCAAGGGTCTTCTATATTCTGAAAGGTTAGAAAAAGTATTGTTTGGAAAAGAAGGGTCTTATGAGGGACTTCAATGAGATATATGAACCTCTAACGAGACCAAGAAAGAGAGATGAAGCAATGCTATTTGAGCTAGTGTCAAATGCGAGCTCAAGGGGACACAAAATTATGCCAAGGAAAAGCCCAACAATGACACTCTCTAGGTGGAAATATACTGAAATACTGAAGATTGCAAAGACTGCAAGCAGTTTAAATGCTTTAAAAAAAAACCACACCAAACCAAAACAAACAACTTGAGAAAACAATGTTGGATTAAATAAATATTTCTGTAAATGGAAAGGCTCAAAACAAAGTTTGAGTCACGGTTTTTAGCTTCACAGGAAGATGTGACCCAGAAGTAAGATTTTCCCCTCTCAGGCTCATGAAAAATTAACAATAAACAGTAGAAAGTTCGTTGAACTTGGACTCCCAACACCCCACAATATCATTTCACCCCCAGCATGCTCCATCAAGTACTCAAGTCAAAATGCAGTAACCCAATGAAACATCAGACTAGGAGAACTAACTTCAATACTTGGCTGGCCCTTCAGATTCCCCCCTGATTTAGATCATCACTTCATTACTCAGCTGAATGCCGCCTCAGAGCTCATCCACCCATCATCTTCCCACTCTGGCACCAGCTGTGTCCTGGGACACTCAGTGGGCACTTTCCTCTTCCTTCCCTCTTTCTCTCTGAAAGGGAAACTGGCTGTAGTTGCACAGCAGCATGTCACCAGCACCTTCACCCCCTGATGTGCAATGTGACATTGGTATCCCCCGGCAGAGGAATTAATAGCTGTGAGCAACTATCATGTGTAACCGCCAGGAAGCTGAGCAGGTAGAAGAAGAGGAAAGCCACATAATAAATGTCAACCCCAAAAAATCTCTTGGCAAAAATTGTGTTAAAATAAAATTAAGCATGAGAGAGACATCAGTACCTGAAGGACAAAAATCCTCACAGGGTCTCACATCATGTCCAAATGAAGCCATTCTGAGTGTACAATTACTCTTAACATTTCCCGCAGTGAAACAATCAGGAAAAAAAAAAAGTATTAATATAATCAACGATGTTTGCAAAAAGAAGTTAAATCCAAACCTGATTAATTTACTTATAATTTGATCAAGTGGAATCACCACAGGCTAGAGTGAGAGTTGACAGGGATCCTAATTTCTGTGTGCATCCCTCAGGTTTCTTAACTCAAATTTGAGAGTATTGGCTTTATACAGAATCCAGATACCTACTACCTTAAAATGATATTGTCATGGGCATTAAAATCAAGTTTTATAATACTGTAAATATGCCTTTAAATACCCATTTATCCTTACTGAAAACTCTTCTAACATTTCATTCAAAAAAGGTATTTATCCATACTTCTGGCATTAAAATAAATTGCTATGATCAACCTACCTATCCCAAATGTGCCTTAACTGCAAGAAAATGATTTAATTTGGGAGCTAGAAATTTGAAATTTCACATAAATAAGCAATGGGAAAGGCAACAAAAATCAGAGGTAAACCTAGCATCTATTCAGTAGCAGATTTCCAAGAGCGAGGCAATATCTCAAGAAGCAGTGCCAGAGGGTTTTTTACATCCAACTAAGCAGGGAAGCCAAGCTGAAGGGGTTAAAATTTGCCACTGATCCCAAGTATGTGATTTTCTTAACCCCTTAAGAGTTCAAACTACACTGGGAGGAAAAAGCAATTATGCAATGAATAGGAGAAGGGAAAATATCTCCCAAACTGTTTTGCCTGCAACAAGGTACAGATTCCTCAGTAGTCTTCAGGGAGCAGCTGAGCTCCCCAGCTTATTCTTTAACCACACCTGAAATAAAAACTAAAGGATATTTTGGGGAACAGGAAAACACAACAGCTCAGATAATGTCCCAGTCAGTATATTCATTACAGCCTCATCAGAGTGGATGCCTGCAATAGGAAGATTAAATACCCATTTACCAGCATCAGAGGAGAGTTTGGTTTTATAATGTATTGTCCCCTATTCCCCGTGAGGCTGCTTTGTTTGATAAAATGCTGAGTGTGGTGTAAAAATATCCCTCTCTCTGTAATTTGCACTCCTCTCCATTTAAAGCTATTCTTGCTGCAAACGAGAATTGAAAGCTGCTAAAATTAAGTGGTGTCAGTTCTCAATGACACTTTAATGATAGAGCGCTCAGCAAATGAGATGAGAATGAATTCCAGCTTCTCTGCTAAAGATAGTAACCAGCACTAAACAGTATAATGCTCCAACTGGGCTACACTTCACCTGCTTCATTCATATTTAGTAGAACTGAAATAGGGAAACTATAATTAAAATGGTCATAAAATGAAAAATGCTAATTTCTAATAGAGATGGCAGAAAACAACTGAAGCTTGTGGAGTCAAAGCATAGCTCTTCTTTGTCACATCCATACTGTCACTGGAGCTATCGGTGCCTGACCACAGGGCTGATGTGGGGTTTATACCAAACTGCTGCTCCCAGCAAGTTTGGTATAAACCTACTTAACTGACACAGACATTGGGAAAAATGAAGATTAGGAGATCCTGCATGGTCTTGGGCTAAATGAAACTTCCGCCTCTGAAAAAGCATTCAAGGAAAAGAAACCAACTCAACACGTAAACACTTTCTTTCTCTCAGTATTGTATTATTTGGACCTTCAAGGATGTCCACTCAATCTTCTGCGCAGATCACGCTTGGAGTTTCACTACTGCTAGCAAATGACAACTTCAGAATATGTCAACTGGGTGCTGTCTCCTCTCTGCCCCCCCTTGTGCCACATCGGTGTTGCAAAGGTGTTTTATGATGGGATGTTTATTCTCTGAAAAAAATCTTTTTCTCAGGGCTCTGTGCGTGGCACAGCAATGGGGGCCTCCTTCTTTTGCACTGGCTCTGGTACAGGGGGAAACACGAGTTCTGAATTCATATAGTGCCTGGGCAGAGCCACTGCTGCCTTTCTTTCTGCCTTGTATAGCATGGGCTCACAGCTTGTATTTACACCGTACCTCTTTCCTCAAATTGTCATGAAAGAGAAGTAGATTGTTTCCAGCCCTTGGCAAAACCTACATTATTTTTGTATAATGCTGTGTCATTCAGTTGGATAACAAAGTCTGTCAAACACATGAATGGAAGGTAAATATTAAGGCATGCAAAGTATTAAAGGCCATCACTATGGAGAGAGAAGCATTTATTACTATAAGAAATTTTCGGTAGGCTTACAATTACAAAAGCCTTATTGTAATAAGGTGAGTTCAGGTTTCAAAATTCACTACAAGTTCTTGCAGAATGTTCCATGGAACTAGAATAGAGATTGGGCCATTTGTGATGACTGACAATATAATCATTAGACTTCATAGTAATATCAGTCTTTCTTTACAAATACAGTATATCTGATGAATAAGTGATCCTTCAATACTTTATAAAGTTTTAAAATAAGATTCAGCCACTATTTTCCCAGCCTTATCTTGATGAAACCAGACTGCATTTGTATCCCGAGTCTTTACCTACAAGTACTTCTTCTGAAGATATTTCTAGCAAATAATGTAATGAAGGAAATTCCGCATTTCTCAATTTTCTATGGTAAAAAAATAAAATACAGGTTTTTGCATTTGCACATACCAGAACAGTTCAAAAGCTGTGTATATGTCTAGGAGTTGTAAAACTGGTGGCCTAATGGGCTGAGCACAGGTCAAATGGTGATAAGTGAATGAGAACAGTAATTCCATGCGTATCTCTGCATTTCTTTCTGTACAAGTTCCATTCCAATTCCTGACTGTACCAGTACTAACTTGACAGCAACTGTAAAGGGCTTCTTAGAATGATCTGTCTTGTTGCTACTATTTGCAGATCTGACAATATTGTATATAGGGGTTTCACACAATATATTTGTATGTCTTCCATTATGTACATAGCTCAAAACGTGTGTTTTTTCTGCAAAGATTGGATGACTTTGGTCATTTCAGTCTTCATTCAGGCATAGACAATTCAATAATAAAGCCTTTTTTCATGCCTCTCTCTCTTTCTAGCTCAGCTCTGTTTCAGGGAAGCATATTTTTATGCTATAGCCCAAGGAGACATGAGAAAGCTTCAACTGTTGCATTATAGTTACTTTTCTGTATCTTACTCCGGCGTAATTATGGTAAGGTAAACCACAGCTACAAAAAAAGGGCCCTGGTTCAATTACTACATCTACTATTAATTTAACAGGAAAAATAAAAAAAAATAATTAGTGCCCCATAGACGATGTTTACACATCCAGTTCTGCCCATCACAGTTCAGAAGGATTTATGAAGACAAGGTTCCAGATAAGCATACAATCCCAGCTAAACATATATTGAAGTTTTATGAAGATAAATGTATAGACGTCAAGAGGTGATGTAGAGACATTTTGTTCCTGCTCTTTAGGTAGCCAGGACTGGAGGCAGAAAGGAGACCAAGTGTATCCTGATGCCAGTGAGTTATGCTTGTTTGGCTTATTCTGGCCCCAGGTTGGTCTTCTCATTTATGTCCAAGTGCTGCCCTTCACCTTTTGGGAGAAGTAAAGGAAGGCATCAGCTTGCTGGCACCATGAATAAGGGAGATTAGTATGTACATGCTGATGGAATATGGGTGCACCCTGGAAAGCACACCTTCCTTGCACACAGTTAATGCTCCTTTTGACTCCCAACCAGCCCACATATTGCCACTAGTTTTCTGTCTTGTATATTGGAGCAAAATCAACAAGATTCACTTACAAATCCTGTGAAGTACTGAGCATCACTAGATGATAATATTCTCTATCATGATCTCTATCATGATAATATTCCTACGAGTCTGAAACACCTTGCATATGTGGTCTCTTAAGCAAACAAAATGGGGAAAAAAAAACAAAAAAACAAAAAAACAAACCCTCCTTATCAAAGCAGTTTTACAGAGGTTTGGAAACAGCAAGACAAAATAAATATTGAGCGAGAAGGAAAAAAAGGCAGTATTGCATCAAATACTTGCCTCAGGTCCTACAACAGCAAAAATGAGGTGACATACAGCCATACATGAGTGGACAACATGTCAGCTGCACAGAGGGTCTCTTCATCATCACACATGTCCCCTAACTGGCAGTTTACCCCCTCAGACACAATGTTAAGAGACACAGGAAGAATGTTCTCTTTTTGAAAAGTGTCACATAAAGTAGCTTACCAGCCTGGTTGGCAGAAAATCATATTTTCTGATATCTGATGTCACATTTTATTAGATTTAGGATACTATTATCCTACTTACTTAGGGGTTTAAAAGTATCCTTTTTATAGCTAATGCCACAGGTAGAATGTTAAACTACAGACATTTTGCAATAAAGGACTAGACTGTTCCTTATACACATCTGGTATTTTTTGCCCCAAACCATGCAATAGTTGTTCGGTATTTTTTTTCTTTTTTTTTTTTTTCTTTTTTTTTTTTTTTAATTCACACATTTGTCCTCAGTTCATCCATTAACCTATGAGTGAACCTGGTCATAGAGTTTGCAGAACTCTGGAACTGTAATTTGTAGCTCTATTAATATATTTTAATGAAATACAATGATTTAATACTTATAGATGGCTTAATATTAAATCCAGAGCTCAGAAGCAATTGTCCTTACAGCTCAAATATAATAGCATTTGTTGTAGTGTTTGGTAGCAGTTTCCACCCACTCACATACTCATTGTGCTGCTTGTGGTTCTGTTTCAGTTCTGAATAATCCCTTTACAATAATGTAAAAAAGTTTCGTCTTGATTTCAGTTATTAGAGGGTCTTCAAACAAAAACCTGAGTCAAATTTTCTTTAAAGTCTTTAAACCAAATTTTGATTATTGGCAGTTGAGGTTTTTTTTGAACTCACAGCAGTTTCAAGTTCTAAACATTTTAATTTAATTACTATTGTTTTCTGAATATAGTCATGCTCCTGTTTAAAGAAGTAAATCTTTATGTATTTAAGGGCAGAATTTGACTCATACCATCGAGTAGTACATTCATGATTACCATTGAAAGACAATTACCTCTGTTGTATTCTGGAAGAAAGGTTTATTTACTGAGATGAGAACTGGCTTATTACCTATAGGAGAATTAGCCTTATCCACCAGCTAAAATATGAGTGTATCTTTTCTGAATCAATTTTAAAATATTTAGAGATTAAAATATAGATATTTATACCTAATCATTTTCTACATCCTTAGTTACTTATCAGTTCTATGGTTTAGTGATAATGAAGTGTTGCTGATGGGAATCCAGCTGAACAGCATGTTCTGAGAGTATGGCAAGAAGCAATCAGAAAAATCCTCAAAAATATATGGCATACTTGATTTGTTCATACAGCTCGGCTTCAGACATAACTGTTGTGAGAAAGGGGAGACAGAAAAGAGAATGCTGATCAAATGTTAATATTTACTAAAATTAAATAGCGTGAGTTTTGGCAGGGTTTCTTTAGTGTTACATACCAAAAAGACATAACTCCATAGGAGATCAGAAACAGGATTCAATTTCTGTTAAAGAAGAAATGTATTTTATAATGTACACTATTAACTGCTGCAAGCTTTAAAGTAAAATAAAAAAAAAATTAAAAAAAAACAAACCCAAAAACAGAAGACGTGATGCTAAAAACATACAGAGAAAGAGCCAAATAGTATTACCACTTTGTTTTTAATATTTTACAGAATTTTCTCCAAATGCAGCTGCAGAAAGTTTAATTCCATGGATTTGAAACAGTTAGGTTGGGAATTATACATATAAAATAACTTGAAAGAAAATTTAGGTATTACTTTACAGGCTATGCAGCTGAGTAAGGAATGTCCTTCTGCCAGGCTAAAACAACAAGCTAGTCTGGTCTTGGAGCTTCTGGCCTGGATCAGCTTTAGTCTGATGGCTCGTGTTTGCTGGTGATTATTAAAACATCTCAAGGCACATTTTGCAAGGAGGTGGACACTACTTTCAACTCCCTTGGCAGAGCAAAAAATATTTCCCTACGTTTTTTGGACAAGTCTCCTAAAGAAACTTGCTAAATGACATCAAGTCACTCCCCGAACCAGAAGCACTCTTGTGGGAAATTTCCAAATATTTTTAATGCATTTTGTAATTATTTAGAATAAAAGACACATTTGACTAAAATCAACATAAAGACTCCAAAGGACAACCTTCCCCCCGCCCGAATCCTGATGTGCTTTATCAGTACTAAGTAAGAATTAATAGACTTTATTTCAACTTTTCCTACTCTCTCTTAAAGTTTATCATTCTTTGGGGTAACTCCATTAGGTGACTGTCTCATCACCTGCACGAAGAATTTTTTTTTTTCTGCCTGAAGTGAAATGTGTCAGTCCAATACAGAAACTATGCTACTTGTACTTCTCAATCATCATTATGAGTATATTTTCAGTTTTTTAACAATAAAATATTTTTTTGTATTTTCTAAAAAAGTATTCATCCACCTAGAGACATTTATTTTTTTAAATCTCTGGATTTAAAGCTTTTCTGCCTTTACTGAGAGTCATTTCCACATATCTGTAAATTATTTCTCCAAATCACTCTACCTTTTGTATTTAAAAAACAAAAAGAAGTAACTACCTAACTAGCTTCATATTTAGATCTACAACTGACCTTTAGGATTGGTCTCCTTAGTGTACATTTTAGTAGGCATAATTGTGTTGAAATATGAATTAATTTGGTAGTGGTCTCCCCTGCATACCCTGGATTATTTTAAGAAGATGAATGTAACCTTCAGCTGTGTTCTGTACAGGTTTTATTCCAGCGCTTTTCACCATGATTTGAGATTGAAAGCTTACCAATATTTGAAGAATGCCATTGAGCACTAGGCTGTATTTGTTTATCTCCTGAACTCATTCAATTAGGAAAATAATCCATTATGGAAAATCTTGATTAAAAGTTGGCTTATTCTCCCATTTGATTAAAATTCAGCATTACACTGAATCAATTGTTCAGTACTTCTGTGAAACCCGTATCAGCTGCAGGCAGAAGACTAATTGCTCTGCTGCTCTTGCATCTTATTCACCTTTTCTGTCATCTGATTATAAAAAATCTACTGGAGAACAATAAACATGCTCTAGTATTGTGGTTTCACTTAGTCCTTGACCCTATTCCATGGGAGAAAGAGACACCAGAAATCAAAACAGCTTGAGGGGACCTGGGGGTGAAAAGGATTTTCTTGGCCAGAGGCTTTAGCTCCACAGCCTGTCCCAGGATAGTGACTGTGGCATCACTTATCCCTGACACAAACTTCATGGGTCTCCTAGCTTTCTGAATCCTGAAAAAAAAACCCCTTCAGGATTCAGTCCTTTGCACAATGACAACAGCAAACAAGGCTAATCTTGCTTGCCAACAAAAAGTTTTTATAACTCCATACTAAATCCCTAATTAACATCACCCATTACAAAACTCTGCAGCAAGCAAAGCTGTTGGGTTGCAACTTGAATGCCATGTGACTGGACATTGACCCCATCAATATTGGGGGTGTTCTTTATCTCAAAACAGAGCCTCAAAGTCGTTTGTATCCTTGTCTGTTTTTAGCTCTGGAAGAGCTACCTCAGTGCATCCATTCAGACTGCTGAACAATTTCAGTGGATGAAGCCCTGTCCTCAGCCAAATCAGTGGCAAAACTCTTGTTCATTTCAGTAAGGTCAGGCTATTGCTTCCAATGTGGCAATGAAGAAAAAGTACCAGTTATGCAATATTAGCATGTTTGCTTTTCATTTCCAGTTTATGTCTTCTTTGCTAAATGCAACAGTTTGCAGCAATTTGAACTCTTGACTCAGGAAGGTTCTCAGACATAAACAAGAATATTATCATAGTTCTCAATCAAAACTTCATGGAAAAGATTTTCCAATTTACTGTTACAGCATGACTAATTCTTTTCACTATTTCCATGAACAAAAATTCTGCCAATTTTCCCTAGTTTTCACACAAGGTGGCTTTTGCTAACTGTAGTTGAACTGTAATATTGAGCCAACTAACTTCTAACACCAAAACTGCAGCACAAGGATTGATTTATTTTTTTTTTCCCAGTTCTTTCATATCTCAATTGATCTTTTGGCTTCTTTATGTTTTTTTTTTCCTGTGGTTGAGATTTTATGTATTGAGAAGTTTACCTAGTGGAACATTTTAAAAGTAAAATAAGAAGCTATACTTTCAGTATATTGCCAGCAAACTGAAATGTTAGTTACCGTAGTGGTCTTTTATGTTGATATTTGATGAGGAGGCAAGAGAGAAAAATTTATAGAAATACTGAAAAAGATCTTCAGCTGATTCAAAGTTTTTAATGGCTAGTGTCTTCGCTGGCAAATGTACATTTGAGAAGTGACCTCAAAACTAGACCAAAATAACACGAGAAAAAAACAGCGTTAGGAAATAGTCACATATTGGATATAGATTTATTGAGCTTAATGTTACTTCCATTTCAAATTATTAACCGGAATCAAATATTTGTGAAATTTAGAGAAACCCTATTTTAATACCTCAGAGTAAGAGGTGAAAGTGAAATGAATGTGCATAAATAACATGGGTAGGTGAAGAGTTACTGAAATAACTTTGAGGTCAGTATTTGCAATGAAAATAGATAAGATTTATGGCAAAGTAATTCAATCAAATAATCTGAAGTGGGTCAGAAGTATTTCATTCTAATGTAGTGTTATAAAATCTATAGACATTGTGCAATTAAATGAAAAGCAAAAGCAAGCCATAGATTGTTGCCAAAGAGAAGAGAATGAAAGAAAAAGCAAAAGCAAATGTCAGTTGCGGAAGATCTCATTTTGGAAACCTACAATGTGTTGATTGATAGGACTAGCATTTTTCAAGCTCTGTCACAGCTGAAGTATAAAGCTGTCAGTGCACATGATAATGATGGATGCTTTAAAACATGCAAATAGCATGAAAAATCATTTCTCACATAATTTTGGAAGATGAGAGGAGTTGTGAACTGAGAGGAAAGGGGAGGGTAGGTCAAGCTTAACATTCAGCCAAGAGGAATAGGCGGCTGCCGTGCTGCTGTTTGAGGTGGTAATTACTATGCAAGTGAAACAATGAGTTATGTGGGTCTTCTGCAAATTTTCCCACGCAAATTTTATTGTGACCGGTGAAGGAAGAGTGGCAGAACTTCAGCTTTGGAGCTGAACACAATGGTGTGCTCCCCCGGAACAAATCTGAGCAAAAAAAAAGGAATCTGCTCCAGGGGCTGCCGGCGTTTTCAGGAATGTGTTGCTTTAAGAATGTGCTGTGTATTTCAGAGGTGACATTTACAGTATACCATCAATATTGGGGGTGTTTCAGTTAATTAGCCATTTTTATTAACACTGAAGTACAGTAAAACCCAATGTAAGTGTTAAGAATGTAAATTAACGCTATCTCTAGGTTGATCTAGCTCAAAGCAGTGAATTATCACACACTGCCCCCATATTTATAGTGGGTTTTATTTTCCAGACTGAGCAAAGGTTGCTTATACTATCAAATTCCAGCTGATTTTCACCTCTTGTTCATTAATTGCTTGATTTTCAGGAAAATTACATTAATAACTGATTCTAGTGAAAAGTTAATATACATTAATGTTAGTTTTGGGTTTAGGTTTTGGGTTTTAATAGTTGCAATGATACACCATATAACATCTATACTGGGGAAAACCATATAAAATAAATCATGGCTCCATTATTTATATGCAGGGCTTTGCCTGG
>VZRU01005013.1:498906-518906 GCA_013398155.1 Pedionomus torquatus | reverse complement strand
TGAGAGAGAGAGAGAGAGAGGGAGAGAGAGTTTGAGAGAGGCCTCTTCCTTCATATTGGCAAAGGAAGAGGACAGTGACAGATAGGGAGGAAAATAAGAGGAAGGCAATAACTGGCAGAATAGTGGTGTCTGTCCTCTATAGAAACTGCCCCTTCTCTTGAGAGCTAGCCATTCCAATAATAGAAAGGAGAACAAGACTTTAAAATCCCTTCTACAAGAACCTGCTTAATTCTCTGGCTGCTTTTTATGCTCATTTCTCACCCCTGCCTGAAAGCAGAGAGAAGCTTTTGGTACCATTTCTGACACAAGACCTACGGGCTGATCTCATGAGTGCCCTCAACTTTTACTGAAGTCAATAGGAGTTAAGGGTATTCAGCACTTTCCAGGGTCAGGCCATGTATCACTTAAAAATAACTCACCAACATTAAACATCATTAAAGAAACTAATGCTCATTAACTAGCAATAGACCACTGGGAAAGGATCAATAGTTCTCTCTGAAATCATCTTACCTATTACAGTATATGCATACTCTACTTAATGACAGTGAAGGATAGTGACACTGAATGATAGGTCACTGATGACAGTGAATGGGAAAGACTGCTTCTTAATTAATCAGGACAGTATTAGCAAAGAATTCCACTTAACAGGGATACATTTGAGGGCCTAACCAGGTGATTAGGAGGAATGATGTTCTGACCCTTGGTGAAACAAAGTGGTGGCTTAAGAAGAAATACAAAGAACAACCTTTTGATTCTTCTGTTTTTCTTTAGAACAGAGGGCTTTATGTCATCTCACATTTTTCATGGTATTGCCTTTCTTTAATTGTGTCTTAATACCTGGAGTAAATTCATAATCAGCCTGCCAATGGAAAGGATTCTGTCGTGTGGCATTAATGTGCTGTTCTCTGTGAACTAAATGGCTCTTGTTCTGTAGCCTTTGTTTAGAAAAAGCTTGTACGATGTTTAACTAGAGTTATGTTTTGCCCTGCTCTGTCTTCAAGGCCATTATTTGGCAGACCGTTAACAGTGAAGGCTTGCATGCCTTGTATGGAGCCCTCCAAATGCAGAAACTTCAAGAGAAGATCTCATGGTAACTTTAAGAAAAAAATAAAAGCAGCACAATCTTATGTGCATTCCACCAGTACATAATGACCCTCCCCATTTGACTGAATTTATTGTAATCACTATAAATCTAAACCACAAAGAATGTCAATGCTTTATGCATCTCTCCTGTTCAAATTTATGAGAAGTTAGTATTGTGCCATCTGGAGGTTTCACTGCCATTGAGAAGCACATGCAGCCCACAATGGAAGATTTTGAGGCCAAAAAGAGAAAGAAAAGAAAAGAAAAAGCAAGGGAAGGAGAAGACTAGCTTCAAGGAAGATGTGTCATGAACTCACAAAGATAAAAGCTACGTTTCAAAAAAAATCAGTTTTAACTTGCATGATCGGCACATATACAGCTGATAACCCAAGGTCTCAACCTAAGGACATTAGCAGCGTTACAGGGCAATCCTTACACAAGGACAAAAAGTTCTTGAGCAATTTCTGCAATGTATTAGACACAAACAGGTTTTTCCTCAAAACTGAAGTCATGTCAGGCGTTTTGCTTCACCTCTTTTAATTTTCCCTGAACAAACATATTTATTGTGGTAGTTTCAAGTAAATTTCCAGTTCAGATACTTTTCCTGTGTGACAACAAAGGGCGTATTCGGGGGGAGCTTTTAGGCTGATTGGTTGATTACACCCAGGTCATCAGAGGTCTGAGTCCCATTTTACTTATTGAAAAAACATGCCTAGGTCTGATTTTATTCCTTTTATTAAGCTACTTAAACAAAAATAACATTGAAAACTGAATGTCACAAAAGTCATAATTACTAACCTACTGAAGAGAGCAATTCAGCTGTCAGGCTGGATCAAATCAACAAGTTAGACACAGTACTGAGAAGTATATTATTACTAATACTAAAATAATCAATCCTAACACAATCTTAAACACTTTCCCAAATGTATCCTACAGAGAATATTAAGGCGGCAGCTGTTTGTTCATTACATGTACCAATTACAGAATATCTTGATATTGAAACAAACTCATCATCTAGCATCTGACCCATATCATCAGCATCAGTTATAAAGTTCTTCCTTCAAACACTTGCTCTTCCTCTTCATGGGTGAATGAACCCTTGTCTCCCAGGCTCTCGCTACAACAGATTTGCTGAGATAGAGATGCTAACAGCAGTGTCTAGCAGAAGAGTCTCCTGTTGACCAGAAGATAAAGAAGAAAATTTCAGATCACTTACCAAAGACAAGATCCCTTTTACAAGGCACTATTAACTTGACTGAGTAACTGCCTCTCTAAGGTTTTCTTCATGAATGCTTTTCTGGTTCCCACACCCACCTCTGTGCAAACAGCTGTAGTGCAGAAATTCACAGTTCACAAGGGGTTTAAGACTTCTCCAGTGGGTTAAGCTGAGGCTATTTTGTGACGAGTCCCCCAGGCACTTGCTTCTCCCTAGTGTCTCTGGGCCCTGAAATCGTGCAACTTCTTAGCCCTGTTTATTGCTGTATGCAGTCATACTCAGCGCTTGCACAGCAGGACAGGCTGCTAGTCTCTGCCTCTCCATCCAGGCTGAGCACAAACCTAGTGTGGCACAGCTGGCCAGAGGAACAGTTGGGGACTGCAAGCACCTGATTTGGTGCTTTCCTTCCCTGCTCCCTCTTTCCTTCCCTGCTCCTATGTCCCTTTACCATCTGGGTCAACCAAGGCAGGAGCACCTTCTCCTGCAACCATGGGAAGCTTAGGGGAGCCAGGGCAGGGTGAGCAGGGGACTCCTGCAACTCCTTGCTGAGTAAAAGAAAGGCTGAGAGGCTAAAGAGGAAACCAGCCTGTTTTGCCAGTGCCAGGGAAGCTGGGCTTTTGCTACTGGTTCTTTAGTATTGCATGTAGCCATGATTTCTTGTCCCATCGATCTGCTACCCTGCATAGTTGTTTCTGCGATCTGTGCTTGAAGGCTGAGTAGGTCTCAAAGAAGAAGTCCAGTGGGGCTCCCAGTAAATTAAAGAGAACTTTAAAAAAAAAGTGAATTATTACATCAACATTTAATCAAAAGATGTATTCAAACACTTTACAACTCTTCATCTTTTCTGGCTCTTGTAAGTTAAGAGCCATTATGTCCCTCATACTTTTATTTTGGGGTCAGGAAGCGGCTGAAGACTGATTATTTGACTTCCCATCAGTCATCTGTACTGGAGACTCTGGATGAGAAGCCTTTCCTGAAATGTCATCTGAACCAAGATAATAATTTGTTTGTTCTTCTCACCTCTCCAAGAATTTCACCCAGAGGAGACACAAAATGCACTATGTCTAGTCAGGTTCAGAATAAAACATATTAATCTTCAACCAATGTGTGAAAGCATAATTTTAATGAGTTGGTATACAGTTGGTGTTTTGAAAACTGTGGAATCTGCAAGTCTGACCTTCCCTCTGCCAGTCAGAAAAATCGGATTACAAGATCGTGGTTGATCATTTATTTATTTTAATGGATTTGGGGCAATATTACATCACCAGTCTAAAAAAGCATATACAAATACATGAAAAACAGTATCTTCAACTCTCAGGAGAATTCTCTAAACACAAACCTGTTGGAGAACCCTCCCCACTTTGATGGAAGTGGAGAAACTATGCCGCAAAGACTAGAAGTTTCACCAGGACAGAGAAAAAGCAAGAAACGTGTGGCATAATTCAGTAGTCCATTAACAAGGTGCTTAGCTAAGGCAGCCCTGGTTTCCTGCCCTTGCTGTTGGATAGATCACACAAGCAGCAGGACATGGGCACTGTTAGTGGGAGTGAAGAGGATCCATGGGGCCTGTGCAGTGGGAGCTGGAAAGTTAACGTTTTTAATGTCAACTTTTATCAGTGATACTT
The DNA here is from genome assembly GCA_013398155.1 of Pedionomus torquatus. Classification (NCBI taxonomy): domain Eukaryota; kingdom Metazoa; phylum Chordata; class Aves; order Charadriiformes; family Pedionomidae; genus Pedionomus; species Pedionomus torquatus. The sequence continues at coordinate 514,982 of VZRU01005013.1, read as the reverse complement.
TCCCCATTATGCAAGTAAGCCAAAAGAACATGCCAAAACAAAATGGGGTACCTGCAAGAAAGGGAAAATCATAGTTCAAAAGTTCCCAGTTCCCACATAGACTTTTACGTGCCTTGGATCTGATAATGTTCGTATGTCCAGTGACTGAGCCATTGCATCTGCCCTGGTGACTCTAAATCACAGCATTCAGGAATGGNNNNAAAAAAAAAAAAAAAAAAAAAAAAAATAGTATCGCTTTCATTTATTTCTGTGGCTTCTTGATCTCGGAAAAAGCAGTTCAACACCTACAGAATACCTTCCCTAAGGAGATAACTGTACAAGCAAAGTTCAAGTATCCCATCATTGATTGCATGTGTTTCATGCTAAGCTCCTTCCACTATAATGCACTTTCTACAAGAGCTGATAGATTTTTCCAGGCTTCCTCTGGGAGTCCTAAATGCTAGAGAATTGTAAAAGCTCTTTTTCTTTCCTTCACTGACAAAACTCAATCTGTGAATGAAATGTTTGAAAATCTTTAGAAATACTTTGTAATACATGTTGAGTCTCTTAAAAAAGAAGGCAATTGTGCAAACAGTGGAACACAGCTGGTGGTGTGAGAATATGTTAAATTGCTCTAGAAATTTGATTTTCTAACCTCATGATAGTATAGGTTGTGTAAACCTGAATCAAAATTCTCTGTGTACACTCTTATCAACAACTGTGTTTACTCTGATGCAGAGGCCTTCATTCTAGCAAGCATCTCTGTCCAAAAAAGTATTGACATTTGTGCTTAAATTTAAACGTAAGTCCCATTCAGTGGGATGTAAAGGACATTTAAGCACCTGTATGCCTAAAAAGAGACTGACAGAGGGCATATCTGAGTCAGAATTTTATTAATATCCGTGAAGGTTATATAAGATCAAATGGATAGATTGACTTGGCATTGTATTGCAGTGACTTTGTACAATGTTTGGGAAAATGAAGACATTAATGAGATATCACCTGAATATTTTTTCATTGACACTCTGGGTAATAAAATATGAAGTGCTTTATTTCTCCAAATGAGGTCAGCACACAAGTGGATAATTGCCTGAAACCACATACTTTTTGTTTAACTTGTTTAATTGTCTAGGTAACTTGTTTGTTCAAAATCAATTTAAAAAAAAAAAAAAAAAAAAAAGAAAGAAAGGAAGAAAAAAAAGTATATATTCCTGAGTTTTACTTGTAAGAAGCCCTGGCTTTCATGATTAATACTGCAGTCCCTGGTGGCAATCTGCTGGTGATTGGACTTAACATAAACATAACAAAAAGCAGTTGTTCCTGCACAAAGTTTTTAGTTTAAATAATCTGGAATTATGCAAGAGCCATCTTCTTTAACTGCTTTCTCTCCAGAAATGCAGAGCAGATTCATCTTCATTTCTTATATTTGTATTTACCTGTGCATTCATCCTTTGTTTTGCCATCTGTCAAAGAACCAGCTGAAAAGTTGAACATCTGAATCATATTTTGATAACTATTTGGCATCATTATTTATGCGAAAAAAGCACATAAGTAGATAAAGCATAGGGGACTAGAGAGACTCCTGAATATATTGAGTTGAACATCTTTATGAGTATACTAAGAAAATTGGCATATAGCCACATTTTCCCCTTCTTTGGTACTAGATCCAGATCTCTGGATTTCTGCTAAAGAGCACAGAGTTTGCATCTTAACACTTTAGTATTTGATTGCCAAATCAAATTTGACAATCAAATCAATTGCCAAGCTCTCCACTTGGAACTGTCCACTTGAATTCCCAGCTGGAAGGGCATGTTACATCTGTGTGCAGACTTGGCAGGAAGAGCCCGACACACTGGGCAGTACACGACTCCTCTTCACCATCTTGCAGGATCAGATCCCTATACCAAGATCTGACAGAACTCAGAGCATAAAGGTTGCCAGATCAATACTTAAGCTCAAGTAAGCATCTGTTTTTTCAGGAATTGCCAAGAAAAGATCACTGGCTTCTCTTTTCAGCCAAATCCAAACTATGCTAGTAGGAAAATCCATTAACATAAAGGGGAGAGATCCCTGAATAGCAGAGGTACATTTGAAGAGTTTTACTGATGTCAAAGTAGCTTCACCAATTTTTTCCAGTTGAGTCTCTGGCCAATAACACTTCAGAGTGCTGAAATCTCAAATTCATCACTCTGTATTGCCTCACTAGGATTTTCAAAGTCTCATTTTATAAAAATCATTTAGTGCCACTGAGGGACTGGATCACATTCCAATTATTCTCACAATAGTGGAAATGGTAAGGAAAGAGTTGACACTCTACTATGTGGAACAATTACATTGTGTACAATCAAACAAGAAAAAAAAAAAAGGGGGGNNNGGGGGGAAAGCACCTAAATCAATGCACTGTGTATCCATTCATTTTACTGTGTCATTTAGCATATGGTCACTCATGTGATCAAGACAGTAACTGGCATTTTTCCCAGTTAATTCACCTCTTTTCCTTTCTCTTTGTCCTCTGTTGTAGCACTAGTCTTTCAGCAAGATTTCAGGTTGTCATCCCCTGGGAGAATGAGTGGTCCTCATTAAGTGTCTGGAAAAAGACACCAACTTATTAGTGCATTAAGACCAACTATGTTGCTATCTTAATCAAATAAAGGATCGCATAAAATAAAACCCCACACTTAAAATCAACTTAAATATTTTTTTCTTTCTCTCTTTTCTGCCTCTCTCTTTACCCAAACTACCAAAGTAATGAAGTACTATAGCTGGAACAGCTGTCTTAATGAAGTAACTAACTCCTCAAAGAGTAATGTTTTGGGTTTTTTTCCTGAGGTTTGGTGGTTACAGTGATGTGAACTGACTAATGCTGTACAGAGCTTAACTGTGAATCATTCAATGCAAATAAAAGGCACACAAATGTTCCTATGCGTGCTCTTCTCAATTATATTTCTGAAGACATCCACTTGATTTTGATACCTATTCAGCATTACGTATTAGAAATCTAGGCAAGTGACATCTAGATATCTGTAGTGCCCTATCCTTTTTTTACAGTATTTGCAAATCTAGATGCACTTTCAAAACAAAAAAGACCATTACACTCAGTAAAGGCTGGATTCCATGTCAATGCAAACTTATTTAGATTTAAGTGATATCAGTTGCATAAGCAGATTTTTCTGGGAAATATGAATGGGTGTGATGATAGACCCAAACTGCAGAAAAACTCTGTGTCTGTGGAAAAGATCAAGAAAAATTAGTATTTCCCAATCTGTGTACATCCAGGTGGCTTAAGGTCTTTGAAGAATATGAAGAATAGCGCCGTTCAAACACCTTTTCTTTTTCTTTTCTCTTCCTCCCCTCCCCCCCTTTATGTTGTTTTATTATTCAATAATAAATTAGTAAAGGTAGGAGACTTTGTTTACACACCTGAAGTCCAGGAGGATGGCAATTCCTAGAGTTATATTCTACCTGAAGTGTTCAAGGACATGCAGCTGACACAGTGGGCCTCTGACTGCAAGACAGACAGCTCCAGGCCACAAAGCTGCTGTATAAAACTGTCTACATCTATCTAAATTGGAACTGACAACCATCCCTGGTTTTATAATGCTGAGTTCTCAACTTTTAGACACCAAAACCTATCCAGAAACGGAAACAGAGTACATGAGAATTTTTCTTTGTTTTGCTCTTGGGCATTATTTTTCTGTTTCTTTTCCTCCCTTTTATTTTACCCTCCTTTTAAAAATACAACATTTGGTACATCACATATTTTGCTTCTTTTTCTTTTTTTTTATATTTTTTTTTTTTGGTAAAAAAACCCTTTAAGCTAATCATTTAATCCTTAAAAAAGTGTAACTGAAAATTTATGTCAATTGCACTTGAATACGGTACAGTGCTTCCATTAAAAACAGAGCTCATTAAGGAAAGGAGTTAAATTTAATAATAAACCACTGCATTAAATGCAAACAAATTTAATAATAAATGTCTGCATTAAGTGGAACCAGTAGGTAGAGCAGAGAACTTGAAAAAAGATTCCTGGAGCTGTTTTGCAAACTTCGCTGTAGTATCACTTCTAGTGAGCTGATTAAGACTAATGTTTCAAAAGTGGCCAGTAATTTCAGGTGATAGATTTCAACCTTCTGCAAAAAGGGAATAATTTTGAGGTTCTGACTAGTAAGAAATTGGGTGTCTATGGCATCTGAACATGAGGGCTTAAAGCGAACTGACTTTATCTTTCACACTCATGCCATAAGCACTTTTGGGGTTTTGTGCATTTTGAGGGGAGGGACATTTCTGCTTATGCAAATGTGTTCTTCATTTGTTTATAATAAATAATACACTGAAGAAACTAGTAAACACTGCTTGTAGTTCCGTTAGGGTTTTGGTGGTAACAGCTCTGTCACACCTGTTCGGTTTTCAGGTCTGCCTGATTACATCTCTGTTTTAAAAATGAGCAAAAATATTCTGGGTGAAGTCTTGTATTACTCTTTGTTCTGCAACATATTTTGTTAGTGAGCCCACAGTAGTATCTAAAATAGTGTAAATCATCAGATTTTAATCTGGCAGGAAGTAGATAGTGGCCCATTAAACTTTCGTAATTAAATTTCCCTGCACTCCCCCATAGAACCATTATCTGAGTTTTCTAATTAACACAAGCGGAGGGAGTCAGTTCAGAGTGATGAGATCTATAGCCATCCCCTTTCATTTTAATGACCTTTAATAAACTTTTATTACTATTGATATTGATAATTATAATACACCCTTTTCTCTGCAATGTGATTCTAAGGGCCTTGTCAAAAATTGAAAAATTCTCCCTCAAAGTTGGAGCACGGCAAATGACTGTGTCTTCGAACACCCAGAATATGGAGCCAACAATATCAGCAGGGAAAAAAGACAAAGAGTAGGCAGGTACCATAGGAATGTCCTCTCTCACACAGTTGCTAACAGGTTACGCCTTGGTCTTGGTCCGTCACAGCCCTCTGCTCTTGCAGCAGGGCCTCCCCCAAATGGGCTGACACAAGTGCTGAATAGTGCAGTGGTTTCGTGAAACATAACCATGAGGAATTATGCAGAGTTCATTTAACTTATTTTACTTCCAGCCTTACAGAGGTCAGATACTAGAGAGGAGGATTAACCATCATGACATCTAGTCCTTCCTTAGACTTTCCATCAATGGCTTTTATACCAACTAAACATTTTTACATGGTGCTTTTATTGGGATGTCAACACTTCTAACCTCACTGCAGCCTCAGTACAGCATGTCTCATATCTTGATGATCCCCTTTTGTGTAGGCAATTATGTTCCCAGCAGCAGAACAGTGGCATGTGTTTCATTGCTTGGATGAGACATGAGGCTTAGCACATCAGACTGTCCTTTCTACTGGGCATGTAAGGCAAAAGCCATTTGGCCCTCCAAAACAGGAGGTCTCTAAACCAATGAACAAAGCCCTCATCTGTTTACACCTTCACTGCTGCAACAAATTGGGGGTCCTCACAACACGAGGGCAGGAGTGGGTTCCTTCTTGCCATTTTCACTGAGAAGATCACAAAGCAGCTCTAGCTAAGGGCTTTGGGCAGAAGGGCTGTCATCTCACGCACAGAGGTATTGCTGGTGGTCTTTTCTTAACTCCACAGGCAGGCTTTGAGCCTAAACCTATTTGTCTGGAAAGAATTCTTTATGGGAAATTAATTTCTTACACCACACCACTCTCAAGTATGCACATAACTCTAAACAGCTGATCCACCCACGCATTCATTACAACTGCTCATTCACTACAAACTATGTAGGTACCCCCTCATTTCCTATTGGGGGTGGGGATCTCAAGACATCTATAGGCACTTTGGTCTGTGGATGTTTGACAGTCCCAGCAATGGGTCTGACTCCCCTGCCCTGACTTTCCTGCAGTCTTTTGGGGTAGACCAAGAAGCCTTTCCTTCTAACAAAGCATGGATGTCTGCTCTGGAGAAGTATGTGGTACTCGGCTACCTTGAACATGCAACCAAACTACAGCTTTTCACAGCCTGATCTCTATTCATGGGTTGGCAACACAACTTCTCTACTGGGTGTTCTGGATCTTGGTGTTGAACATTGTGACTCCTCAAAGCTGAATATCTCAATGTTTTGGAGAAAGATTTTAACTTGAATCCAGTTCTAATTTGGGACAATTTTCTGTTTTCAGTAATTTCTTTATGTAGGTTGTGAGCATTGAGATGATTAATGTCAAACAAAATGTCAAATTATTTATGTCAAACAAACCATGTACCATCCTTGGAAGTGTTAAGGTCACATTGGACAAGGCTTTGAGCAACCTGATCTAGCGAGGGATGTCCCTGCCTATGTCAGGAAGGTTGAACTAGGTGATCTTTAAAGGTCTCTTCCAACCCAAGCCATTCTGTGATTCTGTTAAAAAAAGTTTCTTAAATAAGTTTAGGTATCAAATGCAGAAAAAATACAAAGAAAATGACTGTAAAATTATTTTAAAATAAAGTTACAAGGTTTTTTTTTTCCAAATATAAAGGGTGAAATCTTGATTTTGGAAGTCTATGATTCAGACAGATGAAATCACAGGTGAATCATATTGCCTTAAAAAAGAATCACTCTATAAATAGCCAAGAGTCACTGCATATTAACTGCCAAAGACTTAGCAGTTAATATAATTGTAAAACATGAAGAATGCATTTCCTGTAAGAGTATGAAAAAGAAAACCTCAATTAATAGCAACACTCAGCCATAGGAGGTGGAATCCTAAATTTAGATTTGGTAAAAAGCAGCCATTAAATTGAATTAGAGAGCTTATTAAAGAGATGATCTTTCCTTCTTTTGTATGAACGGCTGATGATCTAACGATCAGTGTTTAAACTCAAGCTCTCCAAATGCTATCAAAAATACACCCATACACTTGCCTCTTTTCAGTAAATTCAAAACATTTATTTGATGTTTTCAGGTGAACTTTGCACTTTCCCCCCACCAGGACTGAGGTGGTTTCTGAATTTCAGTGGTAAACACTGAATGAAACAGGAGAGAAATAGCTTCATGAAAGAGGTATGCAATAAAATTTGGCATGTGTTGTTGAAGTGATTATGAGGTCTGTGTGAAAGCAGTAGTAGGTAAATTTTGGCTGGCACAGCATACAGATACACAAGAGAAAAAACACAGCCAACAGTGTGATCACAGGACAGGAACCAGCTGCCTGGATTTTGCCTCCTGAAAACGTAGAAGGAGAAACACAGGGAGACGTCCCCAGTGGCTTAAAGGATTAAGTATATAACAAAGCACAATTGAATGGCCAGCAAGCATGATTTGTAGCTGTGAGTTAAAGTCCATATAAAATTCCTCTAAACATTTACTGAGGCATCTTTACCACCACCCATTGCAATTATTTCTGCCCTTAGCGCAGTGTGTCCATGGGTGGGGAAGCAGGTCTGAAGAGAGGTTTTTGTGACAGCACATCAAGAAGAGAGATATAATAAACTTGGGAATGTCTGGGGTTTGGGGGGATGTTTTGTTGGGTTTAGACAGTATTGTATTTCCTTCAGTATTTGCTTCTATTTTGTCATTCAAAGAGTTTTAGATAATGTAGAGCTTTTCAAGAAATATATACAAATTCCAAACACTTCTATCGTAAAAGTTTATGTACTGAAACAAGAGTAGTGACATACTCTTTCTTGAAAATATCTTCTCAGAATTGCCAGAAATTAATGTTTCAGAAGTACGATACCTGCCAAATTGGCAGGTACTCACAAATAGACTTAGATTTGCTTTTCTGACCTTGTATGCTGATCACTTTATGCCTTAAATATGAAGGTGCAAAGTCCTCATAAATTCTGTCCACATCAACTTCTAATTTTAACATTCTTCAAAAGTGATTAAACTCATCCTTCAGCATCAGTCAGCTGTTTTTGTCTTATGTATCCTGCCTCTTTGAGTTTCGTAGATGAATTAGAAAAATTAGAAAAGGGTAACCAGGTTACAGAATTCCTTGAATATTATGAATATTAGCTGTATTTTTCATCCAGTGTAGATGATGAATATGTCTCATGACCCACCAATGTATTAATTTGCATCCTTGTCTTCATTACTCTGTTTCAGGCAATGATGGTTCTGCAAAATGTAAAATCACACCTCGCATTGTATTAGGCAAGATTAATTAGAACTGTTTCACTTGTTTATTCATATATATGATATATGAATTTGGGAATATTTAATTATATATATGATCACTATACACACATATTTTTATATTCACACACAACTTGTATTTCGTATTTTTATTTCATATACGTTCACAGATCATTTTTCATAAAGTATATTTATGTGTGTGTGTATATATATATGTATATATGGGTAAAAATTCAAAGAAAAAAATATGAAGACAAAACAAAAGAAAAAGTGAAAATGAGAGAAGAAGAAGAGAAAAAGCCCGTATCTTTCTAGCATCCTAGGACATAGGAATGATGAAAGGACTATTTTCTGCAGTAAGGACAACACTTTGATAGTCCATTTTCATATATGGAAAACTCTCCTTAAGAAACACCTAGGACAATGTCCCCAGATTACCTGAAAGGACCTCTTTAATTTATATCCAGACTTTCCAAAACACTGCTTATCATGAATAGGTGGACATTTTTTATACCTCCAAAAGATTACCCTTCTTCTCTGTGACTTCCCTGTTTGCTCTCTTCCCTCCATTGCATTGGGAAGAAGTCCTGTGTGATAAAATTCCAGTAACAAATATCAAACTTGTTCACATATTTATCATTTTTAACATTATTTTTTTTTCTATAAATATTTGAAAAGATAGATGGTAATCAAGTCCCCATTAATAGGTTGCCTGACTTTAATCCCTATGTACAATAATATGCTGATAAGAATTTAGGGCAAGTCAGGAAGAGCATGCCAAGCAAAGAAACATCTGTGATAAAAACATCAAGCAGTCTTTCTAACCATGTACCAAGTTCAAGGTTTCTGATAAGCCACCTGGCTACACCTACACACTCCGATAACCCCAAGCTGGTATTACATTGTTTAGCCAGGGAAGGTCTTGTTGCTGGGCACTGTCTCTCTCTGTTATGAGACACAAGAATATTTTAATACCATGTAGGCAAAACATGCACAGAAAACCATGAGGATGGGCATCTTAATAAAGAAGTTGGCAGTAACCAATAACTTGTAAGTCAAAACCTCTGCATTTTTGCTTCTTTAGGGTTGTTCTTCACTTCTGAGAAGCTTCTGAGGCAAAAGTCAAACAAAATGCCTTCCTCAAAGCTCCTGTTTGCTGCCTCAAGTCAGTAAATACTGTCTGAACCCCAGATGTCAACCCTATATTATGCCTGTAGTTCCTTACTGAACTCTTCAACTTACTTGTTCTCTGTAAGATGTAACTGTTAATTTACGTTTTAGTGTCCTTTCCCATAACTTTATCTTGCTAGTTTTCTTGCACAGAATCATCTTTTTTACTCACAACAAATTATTGCACTCTAGGAATACACAGCACGTATCTACATGGTCAAGTATAGCTATCTTTCATGTTCAGCAGAGTCTTTCTTTTGCAAATACAGATCAACTGGATATAAATAATCAGTGACATCACCAAAATTTTCTGTGTTTATCTATGAAAATTTCTGGATTTATCTATGAAATTCTCTGGACTTGCCTATTGTTCATGGCTCCTAGTCCTTCTCTGCTAAATGTGAAGGTCAACTTATTTTCATCTCCCTTTCTCACAAGCAGTCCAGGTCTCCTCTCACTCAGACTTCAGTCTGCCAGGAACCACTTCATGTCATGGCAGCTGGCATCTGTGAGAATAATCCCTCATCTACCTTGGACATCAACATTGTATGTTATTTTAATGTGCTGAACTGACTTTTGCAAAATATTGAAGAAGGAATAACCAGTTATTGCTGTGAAAATGTGTGCCCTGATATCACTGGGAGGGAGAACCAGTATTTCTTTCAGTCATGAGGCTTTACGTTTTATTTTAATTGCACAGCCAGAAAGGTAGTGCCCACTTACATTAATGACATCCGAATAAGCAAGAACCATGATGTGCTATGATGTAATGGCAGCATGGCAGAAAGTAAAGAACAGATAGGTACTGAGTCTGGAAAGTTGCTTTGCACATGTATTCCTCATTAGTAGGTTCCAATTTATATTTAGGTTATTAATGAATCTGCAAATGTTATCCATCTGCTTTTACAGACCTTTTAAATTCTACTTAAAACATGTTACACTCTTAAAATAGTGTTCTTACATCATGATTTACTAGAAATGAAAGAACTGAAAGATAAATGATGCATTCTATTTCTATTCAGGTTATTCACCCATTCAGAGAACTCCATGTGCGGTCAGTTTCACTGTTTTCTCTTGATCAGCCCATATTCCATGTAAATTTGAGTTGTGGTTGAAATAGGAATTCAGAGGAACTAGCACAGAATTCTGCATACCACTATTGCATTGCAAAGGCCGCCATGAGAAATTCTGGTATATCTGCACACTTCATTCACTCTGGACTATTTTTATTCCACAAATAGGAAAAGGGAATAGAAAAGCATTCTATAAGACGGGAATACAACTCTAAAACATTAGCAGGCTTATCCAGGGGCAGGTGTAGATCTGAATTTATTTTCTTAGCAGAATACATTTCAGCTATTGAAATTATTCTCCTATTTTCATCTTCTTATGTTCTAAAGATTTTGTTTCAGTATTTTTTCATTGTTTTTCTCCTTCAGTCTCACTGTTACAAAAACTTCAGAATTCATGAGCCTTGGGTGCCAAAGCCAGCCATGGTTAATAATTTTCCTCCCAAAGAAACTAACACTGAAAAGACACTATAATTTTCATATTTCAGTTAATTTTCTGTAATGACTAAAGGTCATTGTGGTACACAGGTTTCATGCACGTTAAGGTACTTTGGAAAATTATTAACTAAACCTGGATTGACAGCAGTGAAAAGAATTGATGGAGAGTTAATATGTCTTAGAGCAGAAATGTTGTGGATATCCTAGCAAATTTAAGGCATTTTGGAAGTCAGGGGAGGAGGGTGAAGAAATAAAGAATAGTTGTTCAAAATTACTGCCACACATTGTCTTGATTTAGGAAAAAAAGCAAAAGTCACCTCAATGAAGGTCAATTAACAATATGTAGCTGACTGACCACTGTTCTTAGGCATGCAATTAGTCCATTTGGAATGGATTTGATTCTTTTAGATACAATTCTCAATGCCATTGGCGGACAACATCTGTAGATTTTACTTCTTTTTAAAACCTGAGGCTGTAACTTGCTTTGATTGAGAAACAATTTCCAAACAGGATGCAGTTGCCTACAAAGTCTGGCATGGAGCCACATACCACCTTTGGGAAGGACATCTTTCACAGTCCTGCTTCTTCATAACCTTATTGCCATTGAAAGGTAAGGACAAGTTCTGTGAAACAGCAAGTATAAACAGCAATATTCCTCCTCAGCCAGTCCATTCCACTGACTATATTGGTCCATTCAGTTTTCAGCAGAACTCTCCACTGACTTCAATGAGGATTTAATTAAAAAAAAAATAATTAAATGCTGGTATAATATTGTCACTTGCCAAAAATTATATTTATTTTTCTTTTTTTTTGGTGAAGGTAGAGTAAAAAGAAACATGAAATTAATTGTAAATGTTAATTCAGGGTTCCAGTTGTTTGTTATTTGTAAAAATTTCCTTCACTTCCTCCTATTATTACTCTGATGAGATATCATGCAGAGTATATTACATTCTGTGAGGGTTAAATTAATAGCGAGCAGCATACACCAGTTAAATTTGAAAAATTCCTTGATTGATTTTCATACAAAATTTCCATGGAGATTAATATCTGAGATGTAGTTGGGTTATCTTTGCAGAATTTCTGATCTGTGGGCTGCACGTGACCAAGGTGTGGGACATGTAGGCTGTGTACTGCATAGGGCATTTAGGATTGCAGTAATATTGTTATGAGTATATGAAAGCAAAGTTTTGGGTTGACCTTGAATAATGTTCTAGCGGATGAGATAAAGGAGTTGCCTATTTTTGTGGCATTGAAGGTATGTTGACATTTTGGAATCTGGATGCAAATAGATAGACACCAATCTTATGAAAGCAGAGGCAGAAATAACTTTATAGTGGGGCAATGTACATACAACTATGATGAGGAAAACACTTTTAATAAAAAGTTATGATGCTCTCCAGCTTCTAATTACTAACAAAGAAAAAATACTAGTAGCAATATGTGGGTAAACAATTTTTTCTTTACTTTTACAAGATTATTGATTATTTATTTTCAGGTTTCCTTTCAAACTTTGATATTCCTGTACTGTAAGAACCACCTGTGACTATCAGAAAGCTACAACCAATGCAGTATTGAAGCCATAACTCATCCAGGCGTTAACTACATTAAATAGCTTCAGTAGTTCTGGGACTTTTTGCTAACTAACAGAAAAATTAGATCTACAATCACAGGATTACTGTCAGAAAAAGGAAATTAAATCTGTGGAAAAAACAAAAGAATGAACATCATAAATGAATCAAAAAGGGAACCTTGGCTGACTGTGAAATTTTATGCTTTTTTCATTATGGGAAACTTCACTCATCTGTATTTGTCGTTTACAAAGGATTATGAATTGAGGACTACAACTCCATAAAATTTATATTTTGTCATCTGGTTTGATTGGTGGAATTGTGTTATTGAGAAGGATTCTGAGATCACATTAGCCAGGAAAGAGTAATGCACTACACCCACTGAAGAACAATACATGTTCTTATCTACCCAGGCAGGCAATCAATTCTCTAGTGCATATATCAATACAGGCTAGAAGTCCATTATTGGCAGATTGTGTGGATGAGGTCTTGATACCAGCTTTACCAGGAATGATTACCACAGCTGAATTCACTGTAGGTTAAACAAATAAGCAAGCAAATGAAAAAGCAAGCAAACAAACGTGGAAAAAAAACCCCACAACTGATTAGTCCTCTATCACTATGAATTTATTTCCATAATATGATAATATAAAAGCTCCTCTCAAATGTGTGAGTGCTGGCAGTAAATGATGCACTTTTAAACTGTAACCCAAAGTAACAATTCAGAAAGTAATCTAACCTATTGTAAAACATTGAGTACTGTGAAATGTCTTTTGATGTTAGGGAAGAGAACTCCAAAAAGAAATGTCCCAAACCTCTGAAGCCAAAATAACATAAACATCGTCATAACATTCCCAAACTGCTTGTCACTTTCATAAACTTCAGGACCAAAGAAAGCATTAGGAGACAGGAAAAATTCTAATTCTGCTTTTGCTTGACCAGAAACACAGAAGAAGGTTCATGGATACTTTAATGGGATGTCCAGCTAAGAGCTAGCCTAGAAAACAGCTAGTATCTCATAATTGTTCTGCCAGCCCAAATTTGGAGATGTATCCATATTTTCAATCATCTAAAATTATTACAGTATGACTGGCATTTTCTCTGACATTTTGGGTAGGGATTAGTCAATTAAATAACATCCAGGCTGAAGCCTAAATACCATTGAACCCTTAAAGGGAGCCAGGCTCAAAATCCTGATCTCCCTTTAATCTGTGGTGATCTCCACTGATTTCCCAGGGCCAAGACCTTATTCCATGACTTTGTTGCCTTTTGCACAGAGCTCTTCTCAAATGGTCAATAGCTAGTATCTACAGAGTTTGGATGTACTCCATCATGTCCTGCAGGAGGCAAGAAGATGTCTGCTTCATACATCTTAGCAGAAGATGCTAGCCTTGTAACATAGCGCTAGCATCATAGTATCAGACACAGGCTTTGTACCAACAATGCAAGACCTCAGGACCGAGGCTTCTCAGACTTATTTTGTCTCCAGTTTTTTTGACATGCCTGGCTCTTTGCTTATTTTTGATTTACCTGTAACAGTGAATTTCAAGTGACCAACTGACTATGGCTTATTTTTGGATAATACAACCATAAGTTTTATTTAGTTAAAATTAACAAGTAGTTTTTCTGTGCAAGATGAGATACTTCAAGCTCTAGCACAATGAAGAAAAGTAGAGAAACACAGGTCTGGTGTGCCAGGAGAGAGGCCTTGAGGGGTAGGGGGCACAAGATGCTGTGAGGAGGATGAAGGCGTGGGAAGATATGTGCCACATATCTTATCATGTGGCACAAGTTTGGCGCTGAGGACCCCAAGGCTATAAACAACTGATCTGTCACCTGCTGTCACTGACAGAAACACAGACCTAGAGATGTGCTGAATGTGTTTCAGGGGTACCAAAGAGAAAGAAATAGTATCTAACAAATATAAAAGGCACCGTATATAGTAAAATCATACATACCATAGAGTTTCAGCTCAAGGTGTAAAGCATTTTAGCAAACATTTAAGTGCGGCAGAAGAAACTGTCAGCTAACACCTTTTTCCTCCCCAGGAAGGACTCATGATGTTGGTAAATCACAACACCCCTGCACACACCAGGCTAAAGGCATTGGCCTTAGGACCCAAAGGAGCAATGGAAGGGTGAACGTAGCACCAGGAAAAGGGGTAAAACTAGGAAATGTGCACAATAATTTAACTGTAGTATAGATAACTCTTCTGCATAGTAGCCTTCCTTCCTTCCTTCCTTCCTTCCTTCCTTCCTTNGAATTCCAAAAATCTGACAGCAGACTGAACTTCTTTCTTTTTCCTTCCTTCCTTCCTTCCTTCCTTCCTTCCTTCCTTCCTTCCTTCCTTCCTTCCTCCCTTTCCCTTTCTCTTTTTCTTCTTCTCTAGGAATTAATCTGGACTAATAGTTTAATAACAATGCTTTAATCAGATCACTAAAATTTCAATTATATTAATAATAAAAACTTGGGATTATATATCCTTTTTGCCCATAGGAAGACTCTGTTGTTACAAGCATAAAATTATGATACAGGCTCTAAGCTACAGTTATATAGCAAGATTGAGATATCTGGGGACCTGTACAGGAACATAAATTTTTGGTGTCTGGGAAAGCATCAATTTTGAAACTGAGTTACCTGCAACACTGAGGAACTACTGAAGTAGCAACAGAGAGTTAACTCCTTGGAGGCTGCGGGAAGTACGGGTCTGACTGTAGGTGCTGACATTGTCCCTAAGGCAATTTTTGACCTGAAGTACAAAGGAGAGGAGAGCACCATGTGTCACATTTCCCCTGAGCCCTCAGTCTCACCCTTGTTGATGGGAAGGTCAAACAGGTTTAGCAACAGCCATTCATTCACAGGCATGGCCAGCCTGTCTACATGGAAGACTTTAAAACTTACTTAGTCAAACAAAGGGAAACAGCCATCTCAGAATTATATTTATTTCAGCAGAAGTTTGTTTTGGCTTCTTATGCCTTTGGATTGGAAGATGTTAGAAAGAAAACAGGGCAGTCAACATAAGTGTTCATCCAGCTTTCTGTACCCACTTAACTAAACAGCTTTAAAAATCACATTTGAGGTTAGAACTATGAGATTTTTTTTCCTTTCTGCAGAAAGCTGCAAATGTCTTCTGGAGATAGCATTTCAGCTGAGATTTTCAATACACCTGGCAACAACCAAAAGGAAAAAACGATCCTTGTACAAACAGCCCAACTCCACTAAATGTTAGCGTGACAACTACTACTTTCTGTATTTGTATGGGACAGGGACTTGGCTTACCTTTCTTTCGGAGCACAGCAAGCTTTACTGGTGCCACCTGTGATCTACCTTCTAACACACTAAGACATAACAGCCAGTTCTTAAACAGGGGTGCAGACAGTTCTGCAAGCTGCAGTTAGTAGGAGGAGTACTTGTTATGCAGTCACTGTCATGGCTACCAAAGAGACAGGACACGGGCTTACAGTCTACTCTGCTGTTTACCGTAGACACATACTCTTTTCTCAACCCCTTCCTGTGCCTGTATTCCTCATCAGCAGTTTTTCACTGTGTTAGTAAAAGAGATGATGGAGGAATGGCAGATCTGTGTTTTCCCATAGCCTCTTACTTTCCCAAAGTTCAGTAGCCTGTTGTGGAGAAATTCAGCTTATTCGTGTCTGCCTATGAGTTTATAAAACTCTCTGATTTAGCCCTCACGTCTTATATCACAACCATTTAAGCGTGGTACAAAGACTGTATCAATAA
>VZRU01005013.1:491406-496406 GCA_013398155.1 Pedionomus torquatus | reverse complement strand
ATTCCTTTCTCAACCAACAACTGCTAAAACAACATCAGACCATCAGAAGTAGATGTCCTAAGTATTTTTAAAATATGAACACACACCCCCCCAACAATAATTCTGTTATTGGCCTTTAAGAAGTCACTAGAAAATAAATAAGAATATATTTCTCTCCCTAGTAAACATAGCTGTTGTCATAATTACAGACATATGCATGCAACAAGCGTACACACACAGAAGTGTAACTGGGTACCATTTAGTTGCTAACCATACTCCCAGTTCCTTCCTCTCCTTTTGGGATACCAAACACAGTATGCCGCTGCTAAGACAATGAAAATGGTTTTCCAGCTGCAGCATCTGGCTCTTTGGCAGACTCATTTAGTAGTTTTGTT
The DNA here is from genome assembly GCA_013398155.1 of Pedionomus torquatus. Taxonomy (NCBI): domain Eukaryota; kingdom Metazoa; phylum Chordata; class Aves; order Charadriiformes; family Pedionomidae; genus Pedionomus; species Pedionomus torquatus. The sequence goes on along the minus strand of VZRU01005013.1, from coordinate 496,032 downwards.
GGCAGCTTTGGATTTGCCTCTGGGTCTATCATATGTTTATAAAGTCAGTGAACTGTCAACCTGCACTCATGTGTGTTCCTGGGTGTCTGTTTTTCTGTGTTTCTCATCTCTATAGCTGCTTTTTGCCTGTGTTTGTTCACAGAAAATAAGCATTACACACACAGAAGAACACGAATGACCCTCTAGCTATTCATTTAAGCAAAGCTATCCTTTACCTATGCATACAACCCTATTTCTTCAACTTCAGCCATCCTCTCAATAAACATCCATTTAATTTGCAGAGATAATTCATTAGACAAATTCGCTCTGTTTTACAAGAAAACAGCACCTTTATAAGTGTGCCTATACAAATTATTTCTTTGTGACTAAGACCCTTAATGCAGTGATATCATAATAAATGGAAGGGGACATTTTTCATGTTACGATAATAAATGAGGTGTTAAAGGAATATCATGATACGTGAGCATTTTATAACTACTGCTTGTTGCTTGGTGGCAGCTGTAAGGCAGGGCTCACTGAATTAGCTATGATGTACTACTCCAGGGTGATGTTAATTATCCTAAAGTGGTAAGTATTTTTTAAGTAGCTGCTTCACATTTTTACATGTTTAGGTATAATATGCTCGCAAAGACAGGGTTTAAATCTGAAGTAAATTCTTAAGGGGAATACATTCCAAAATGCTGCAAGATAGGCAAGAGGCAAGGAAAGAAATGAAGTTTTGAATGATCTTACTATCTGGACTTCAAATTTTCAAAAATAAATGGCAAAATTCATTTGTATAAACACGTTATACATAAATCTGGCTCTGTATGCAAATACATACATTAATATATGGACAAGTAGGTTGATATTTTTCTTCTCCATTGAAAAGACTGGAGTTATAACATAATAAATATTCCTTTCTTACTTAAAATATTTATGAAAGAAAAGTGATCTTTCCAAAATTTCCAAAAGAGCATGAAAGCGGGCACATACTTGCTGGTTTGGCAGAGTCTGTAAAACTCCCTGTAAATTATTTAAATGCACGAACTCTAGCACAGGATGGTCTAAATTGAGTGCTGATTCATTTAATCTGCTTGTTTGCTATCAGTATTAAAACAAAACAAAGCAAAACTAAACCACAGCAAAATGTACTGAAATTGTTTTTAAAGCAATTTCTAGTAGAAAGTAATTATCAAAATTTCTTTTACTGATGTCAAATACACAGCCTCCTTGCTTTCCTATTTCAGGACAGTTTTGCCCACAGAAATGAAATGGGGGAGGGGGAGAGTTTACAGGATGATAAATTAGGATTCATCAATTAGTATTTCGGAGTGACCCCTCCTAGCAAATAATTACTGTAAATGTAGATGTGAACTAAAAAGCACATTTTAAAAACATCATTCTGTATTATTGTAATTTGTTAATACTTTAAACAAAAGCAAATCTCTATTTACCCCTAGAATCATTTGGAATAGTATTTATATGGTCATTTTGATTAAGTTTGTAAACATCTGTAGAAATCTTCAGGGATCACATAAAAGTCCCAATGAAAGAAATTTTACATTTTAAAACCAGAGACCTTTTATGCAAATTATTTTGCCTTTGGCCATTTCAGGAAGAAATGAAGGAACTGGAGGATATTTTAGTTTTACATAACACTGGTGAGATATTTGTCATCTTTGATCTTACATTAATTAGTCAAGATCTTGAATGATCATAGGCAAAGAAACCTAAACTCTTCTCCCCAGCTGAACACAAGTGTCAAAGATTCTAACTGCATAAACCATGACATTAAATCCTACAGCAATAATAGCTCCTTTAAGCAAACTTTCTGGTCACTTGTTATGTACTGGGAATAGAATTTTGTCATGTTTCAGTTTTACATGTAACAATCTACTTTATGTATACTTTGTTCTATTTTTCTGACCAGTAACACTGACACCAAATCTATCTTAAAAAGGGCAGAACTGTGCCAAAACCGTGGGCCTTCTGTCAGCTCCTTCTGATAAATAAATGAGTCAAAAGATAAGGGAAGTTCTTTGAGTACACTGCCCACTAAATAAGTTCTCAATTAAAACAAGGAAACAAACTTGATAACCTGAGAACTGTTTTTTTATTGTGATATTACTCACATAAGCAGGATCTGTCCTCCTTTCTTCTGCTTCCGGGATCATTTCAATGTAAACCTAAAAGCAACATTTAACTTTTAGGGAATATGACCTTTACATCATGGGCAAAGAAGTAAAATTTCTGACCACCACCGAACTGCCAATCCCATCAAAGTTTTCCTTTTCCCTACAGGTAGTATGAAATGGAGCCAGAAGGACAGGGCCCCATCTGAGTCGTGCCCAGCTCCCCCAGTCTGCACAAACCCACTCTATCAATCACGGCAGGATAATGCATAGTGGCTGCACCTGTGACAAGGAATGATGGAGTGCTGAACACAGGCCCGGCTTCGCCTCTCGCTTTGTGCATTTGTATTTCTCCAGGGCCACTTTGAGAATTTGCAGAATTTGGGGCGGGAGGTGGGGGTGGGGAAATTCTCTCATGTTTTAAAAAATATCTTAATTTGCTTTCATTATTGGACAGGAATGCAATATGCGGACTTTGAAATGAACTGCAGGATAGTACAATGCCAAATTCCATCAAGGCAACAGAACTATACACGATGTAATTATATTAAGGGGCAGGTAATTTAATCTGGATACAGTAAGCAAAAACTTTGCCATCCGTTTCTTCTCCCTTATATTGTAGAATAAGTGTCAGGATTTCACTTTATCATAACAGCAGACACAAAAAAAACCCTAGCAACAAATACACCCCAGATTCTTAGAGCCATAAAACGCTGAAAATGAAAAGACAGGTCATTGAATAACTTTCTCCAAAGGCATCCTTTACATTGCTAATTTCAAGAGTCAATCCCTCCTAATTATTTTTGGTCAAAAAAGCTCTAAGTAACTCCAGTTAAAAGATGACTAAATTAATTCTCTGCTTTAAAATTTCATTTAAGCAAGAAATGTTGTCTCATCTAAAATAAATGCTTTCTGAATTAATCTGAAAATAATGCACTGTGTTTTACGTTATAAAAATATGTAACAGTTAATAATATATGCTAGTCTTGTAAACCAAGGTTTTTTAAAACTGAAACTGAATCATACACTACAGATATCTATTATAAAGCTGTGAAAAAGTGTTAATTAACGCAGTTAAAAACAAAATAAATAGAACACATCATAAAGACACTCATGTAAATTTCAAGTGAAAATCACATCAGCCTGCAAAATATTAGGAATGTTTTAATCCCTCTGAAAACAGACAGACAAAGATGAAATCCATTTTCCTTTTGTGACAGTTCATTTTTTTAAGTCTCAATATTGTTACACATACAGGATAAAAAACTGTATTAAGAAGGGGGCACTGGAGAATACAATATTTTATTCTTTTAATATGCCTCTGACAGCTGAGATAAAATACTCAAACAAATCCTTCTCATGATGAGTTTTTGGAAAGAAAAAATATATTTGCTTCCGAGAACTTCTGTGGCCAGGTCTTGCAGCCTAATGCTTCAGCGTTCATTTGCAAGCAGCGGTGATGACTTTGGATTTTTTAAGCTGGGCTTTCCCACTTTCAGGCATGAACCACAGTTTCATTTTAAACAGTTTTTTTATTTCTTCCCTCCTTCCCTTCCCCCGCCCCAAGTACATTCAATGGCTGCGGATGGAGACATTTTTGGCTTTGATACTGGCAGGGGGCTACTGTTACTGAAGGACAAAACTTTTAACAAAAATCCCAACAGACAAATGCCAGACCTTGGCTACCAAAAGAGTTCTGCTCTGTGATGGCGTGTCTCCAGTTAGGGCTCTTAGAGCTGCGTATTTGAGCCGAATCGGGAAAATAAATACAAGACCTGGGACAGGGCAGACCCACACAGCTCCCAGGGTAAACCGCCTTTGGCTGGGACGGGATCGGAGGGACCAGCCGGAGCCCCGCCGCCCCCGGGGGGTCCTGCCCCAGGGCTGGGGGTCCTGCCCCGGGGCTCCCCTTCGCAGCCATCCCTCCGCATCGTCACATCCCTCTCTCCCTTCCTCCCGCCCGGCCGGCCCCTCGCCGCCGCCGCTCCTCCGCCCGCCGCCGTTCGGGCATACGATGCTGCGAGCGGGGAAGCGGCAGATTCCCCCTTCCCCGCTCGGTGCGGGCACCGCACGTTGAAAGAGAGAGGGGAGGTAGTGGGAGTGGGGTCTCCTCCCTCCCCATGGGCTGCTTAAGGGACTGCGGTAGCATCCCGCCGGCCAGCCTTACCCCGGCTCCCGCCGGTGCAATCCTCACAGGAGCAGGGAGCTGGGGTGACACTCTGCGGCAAGTCCGGCTGGGAGAGCCGAGAGCATCCTCTGCCTCCCAAAGCCTGCCACCATCCCTACCCACACTGTGAAAAACATCATTAAGTTTAAAAAAAAAGCAAAAAAGCAGCAACGGCTCCCCCCTTTCCTTCCCAACGCCTCTTCCTCTGCGGGGAGGCTGTAAAGGGAAAACCATCCCTGACTCCCTGACTGCTAGTTAGAGACCACCACCAAAACTTGGGGGGAGGGAGGAAAGAATTAGAAAAAAAAAAAAAAAAAAGAAAGAAAAGAAAAAAAAAAAAAGAAA
>VZRU01005013.1:465098-491037 GCA_013398155.1 Pedionomus torquatus | reverse complement strand
AGAGAGAGAGAGGGGGAAAGGGGAGGCAGCCAAGTAGCAGGAGAGAAAGAACAAAACAGTCTCTCCATCAGATGTTGATTTTAGTGAGAAGGGAGCAGGAGGGTGGAAAGAGCAGAGAAAAGGAGAAAGACAACAGAGGAGGAAGAAAGGGGCAAACACTGGAAAAGGGAAGCAGGAGACGAGAGGGTGAAGCTGAGAGCAGAGCTGATGTGGGAAAGGAAGAACTGAGAAGTGGCAGCTGCTGATGCTCTTGCTGCTGCCACCTCCTTTTTCCCCTCTTCCCTTTTGCCCGCCAAGTGCTGAACTGATTAGAGTGTAATTAAGGCCATAAAACCCTCGGCTTATCCACCTGTTTATTCACTAAAGTCGTGGGCTCATCAGGCAAATTAGCTGCTTCCAGGCTGCACGTTGGGCCTAGAGCTGGCCTGATTAATGAAGTTTATTGGAAGCTGTTAAAAGCGTTAACTGAAGGAAATCTCAGTAATTCGTCATATTTAAGGGATGGAAATTAAATTTCCTCATGCAAATGAGGGGAGACTCCAAAGTGGCTTCTTTTAGAGGTGAGAAGGGTGGGCACCCACAAGTGGCTCTCCCCTAGGCACAGCCCACTGAAGCAGGATCTGTACCTCTGACAGGTTTGCCTGGTCATGGCGGGGCGGGGGGATGTTACTAACAAGTGGCTGAAAGAGGAGTTACAGACCAAGTATTCTCAGCTCTCTGAACCCCAAATGTGAGAACCAGGTTCTAATTGAGGCAATACGGTCCTTTTGATCTTATGCTATGGGCATCTCTCCAGGTACCCGAGGCATTGCCAGTGTAGCTCATCCAGCCAGGGGCTTGTAAGACAGCTTCCATGCCAGGTAGTGCTGTCCCCTTTGGTCAAACAAGCTATATTTAGTTTATTTCTACTTGAAATATTTTATACTCTTCTTAGTTCTGATCCATATTATGTGGTTTCAATATAAGTCCACAAATGGCCACATAATGTCTGAAATGTAAAGTGATTTTTTTAAGTAATATTCATAATAAACCTTAAAACTGCAAGAGCAGATGCTCTAGCTGACAAACACTTAAGAAATATATTAAGGCGAGATGGTCTAACCAGCAGGGAATCCTATCCAGAGCTGAATATTCACCAGTTTTAAGAGCATTTTTTCTAGCAATGTCAGTCTGATTTTATTTCTGACATGAATAGTATTTTCATACCTGAAGCTTCATGAGCCACATCATTTTTATATTAACAATTTATAATAAAAGAGAAATTACAAAGGGTCACAACAAGGAGTGAATGTCCTGCGGAAAGGGTAATGAGAAGAAAGGAAGGTCAAAGAAAACATCTTGGCCTTGGTATTCTTATCGAGTGTTTAATTCACAATCATATTAGATTTACAATTTATTTATTTCTAGTGTTTTAATACGGAAAAAAGAAAACACTGTCTGGCATCTTATATAAAAGGTATTTTTAAACAAATAGTCATGAATGTGATGGGGATGGAGGAGAGAGAGTTCAGATTTGATTTAATTCTTATTCTATATGCTTCTCTGTCTAATTATTACAAAGCTAATTATTTGTTACAATTATTGGATTAACAGTTTGCTAATCAGTTTTCTTCTCCTTTGCAGAGCAGCACCAGCACAGTGAAAGGCAAGGTGAGAACACTGTCTGGGTTTTCAACAGAAAATTAGAGTGCCATTTTCCTTATGTGCAGATTTGTTCAGCTGCTTCGTGATTTATGACCAATACAGCATATCTCGTATCTCATCTCACTGCATAGCATCCTTGTTCCTACAGTGATAATCTTCGAACTTTTAGGATGTGGAGGCTCTTTGCCATTAGCAAAGAGTCCCTCTCCTCTTGCCATCTCCCATTCTTTTCGGAAAATGTTTCACTCATCAAACCACCCTGTGGGGCAGGAGGAACTACTCGTCTTCTCCAAACAATGGTTACAGAAACACGGACTAGTACCATGTAGCCCCCTGCATGTGCACACACGCTTAAACACACAGAGTTTTGAGTGTATTCCAGGCACAAAATTATACATTTTTAAAAGGCATTGGATGCTTTTAAACAAAACACACTCCTCAGCTGTTATGCACAGCAAAGGACTGTTTCAGCTGCTAGTAAACAAACAAAACACCCCCAAACTTCCCTATAGCATGTATATCTGTATTTTTTTATAAAGACAGTTGGTAGAGTATGCTTCTAACACTGTATGCAACACTCCAGTGCAGATTTCCTACGGACATTTCTGAGGTCAAGAAAGCAAAGAGTTCCAGTGAAAAAGCAGTGGATTATTGTAATTTTTAACTGCAAGTTAGTTAAGCATCTCCTAGAGAATGAAATGACAGCTCTGTTTTCTAGTTATGGATTTAATTGCAAAAATGCAAAGGGTAATTTTAATCAGTTCATTTGTGGCTGCCTTTCATATTCTTTTTTTTAATCTATCCTACTGCATACTTTAGGATCATTTGCTTTAAATCTATATTGACACAAAATAATTTTGATTTTCACCAATGGAATGCTTAAATTTCAGGAAAAATAAACAATTTGGAATTTTCAGAAAATTAAGAAGAGCATCTGTTCCAAATTAGTAGATTTCTTTAGAAGATCCCTTAAATGAAATTCAATGACTTGTGGAACATACTGTCAAAACACTTATTTTTCTTGATTACCAGTTCCTTCAATAAATTGATTTGCCCTGCTATATAGGGTCTTTTAGTTCTGCAACTAATGAGGTGTGCTACTTGCAAATTTTTCTCTCTGTTTTAGAAACGAACAAATTTAAAGAGAAGTATTTAGGCAAATCACCAAAACCTTGTAAATACACTGAATCCAGGTGGCTTAGTTAGGGATTATTTTTACAGAAGAAATATCTGATATGGTGGATTTTAAGTGAAGAATGATAATGCATTGCAGTAATTAAGTACTCTCCCTGCACCCCTAACAATAGTAATTATTTATGTTATAGACTCATCTTCATGAGCAAATATGTTTGACAGGGATGTTTTCCTCGTTGCTGAAACTTCAGATGCAAGACCCGCTTCTGGAGGCTGCGTTCTTACATGACGTGACTGTGCATAAGGGCACATAGCAAATTTGTTCAGAGATGCAGTTGCACCTAAAATTTATCCCAACTGTTTTTATCTAACAGCAATTCAACCAGGCTTCTGTATTTTACTTCAATAAGAAATCTGGTGAATTATCTAGTCACGTACTGGAAAAAAATCGGTTATTTAAATGTGCTTTCCGTGTAGATGTACAGCACTGCAGTCGTTAAGGTAAGAAGGATACTGTATTATAGAATGCATGTTGCGTAAATAGACAAAAATCAGTATGCCTTCAAACTAACAAAATAATCCATTGAATTCTTCCTATTATGTCTATACTATAAGCCTAATTGACTCTTAGAACAATGGAACAAACTCAAGATAATCCTTGTGAAAACACTGAGGTAGTCGTATTTTTTCTTTTACATGCCTGATTTGACAGTAGTGGAAACAAGGCAAATTTTATCACAGCAGAAAACTGTGTGATGGCACATTCAGGGCTAAATTTAGGTCTCCCAAATTAAGAATGATCTTTCAATCAGGGCCAGATTATTCTCTTTAACCACACTGCAAAAGATGCCCTAAATGATGAAGACCCTGCTCTGTCCTTGAATAAGTGCAGAAGACAGAGAGACCTTGGTGGGAGGAGTGTGAGCTGCTGTTATGCTCAGAATTCAGTCCTAAGTGACCTCCTGCTTTTGCATGTGGTCTGCTACTGAGGCACATCAAGGTTGGAAAGGATACTATTTTACTGTAACTTAATTTTTTCTCGTCTCTCGATAGTTTACTAGACTATCAATGATGCAGTTTTAGAGGCTTAATTAATTTTTTTACACTGTCTCCTTCCATCTCAGTCATATTTGAATCTTTCTCCTTACGAATATTTTACAGCATGTTTTGCAACTCTGGGTAGAACCACAATGTTAATGAACGACAATTATCTCTCTTACTTATCTGAGAACTTTAATGAAGTTTCATTAAAATTAACATGACATGATATTACTGGAAGAGCTGTAGAAAAGGCTTTTTTTTTTTCATTTATAACCTTTTATTTTTTCCTCTGTAGTTTGCTGGGTAATAATCAGTGCATTCACAGGGAATTCTTTCCTCAAGAGCGTCACAAAACTATGGGGAAAACACTGCCATGTCCTTTAGAGGGATCTACAGTACCTTAGCACTTAGTTAATCCCCTCGTCAAACACACTCAAGAAAATGAAAGCTGCATGTCACACTGTCACTGTAAGGAACCAGTTAAACAATTTTCATTGGGGTCTGTTTTTCAGAAGAGACAATACATGCTGGGAGAAAGCAGCCTGTATTGTTTTATCTGGAGTAACTGTTAATGTGCATATCCTTTTACATGTAGCATTGTCACAGACAGTCCCAAATTACAACCTGCTCTGTTATAAAATCTCAGCATCAATGGGCACTGCATCTGAGAGGCTAAATAATTTTAGCTGTAATAATAAGGAGCTGTACCTTGAAACTTAGGTTCAAAGGCAGGTTTTTAAAGTGATTTAAAAAATGATCTTTGAACCAAAACAGAGTATCAAAAAGATACAAACGCATTATTCATGCAATTGCAGGCTAAACTTCCATTAAGCCTCACTAAAGCTAGCTCGTGCTTTAAATATATTTCCAGTTTAATACTTTGAGAATAAAATTTAAATTATTGTCCTTTTATTTTGACACACAAAATTATTTCTCCTGTTTCAACACCATTTATTTCCAGGAGAGAAGTAAGCCTTTTTAAAAGTAAATCTAAATTGCAACATCAAGTGTTGTACTGTCATTTTAATGACAGTAGTAGGCCTTAAGTATGGAATGAATCAATTATTGCAAGCGCAGCCCCTGTGTAAATCACTGATGGCAAACCGACGTCAGGATTATGAAACGAATCTTTGACAAGTATTCAAGGTTTCAGCATATTCTCAATAATGAGGATTAAGTACCTACTATCTGTGAAAGAAAAGTTTTTTCCCTTACTAAAGAATATGTGAGTCATCATTAAGAGAGGTCAGATTAACTGAGGTACTTTTTTAAAAAGGGCATCCAGTACAACATCTGCTGGAAAATCAATGATAAATATGTCAATTTTTTAGCAAAAGGGAAAGATTGAGAGTAAGGCAGTGTAATGGAATGACTTAATGCTCTGTTTTTAAAGAATGGAGAGGAATTATAATGACATCATAAACTATCATTATGAAACTTTTTGACATTTTCATGTCAAGAAAAAGACTCTTCTTGAATCAAGAACAAATAGTGATTTCTGCTATCTATTGGTGATTCAGTCAAGTTCAAATAAATTCTGATTCTACACCAAAAGACGATTAAAAAAAAAAGCCTCTGGACTACTCTGCTATGTAACGTATTGTCTTGCATTTAATATTTTTACACTAAGAGAGAAATTGAATTCAAAGTTTTAATGACAGCTGAGCTGTGAAAATGAAAAAAAAATTAATTTTATTATGTCAATAATGCAAATACTTTTGGAGAAGCCTTTATGGTAAATATTTCATATTACTTTGCTCTCTTTTCCAGTACCCAAACAATATTGCATTGTCTTTTCCTATTTAATTTCCACAAAATAATGCAAAATTGAGAACCAGCATTATTGTAATTGTAGATCAACATCATTTCATGACAGAATAAAGCATTGTGTTCTGTCATCATTTGTATTTTAATTATTAATGAAAGCCTTTGTTTTAACTGTCAGAATTTTTTATTAATGTCTTATGAGATTTGCATACTCTTTGCCTTTATATAGGGGAGGAATGTACAAGTAAATACGAATTTATTTAAAATATATTGGTATGTTTTTTATCTGCAAGATTTATTTTTGAAAGCTTTAATGACTGATATCATACTGATCAAGCATTGTGTTATATACTGGGATGAGGGAATAAAAAAAATAATTCTATAATATCAATAATTGTTATTAAAATAGTTCTACACTTTATAATATGATATCCTCCTAAAATCGGGCAAAGCAACTTTGAAAAAAAATTGTATTGCTGTTGCTTGTAGCAAAATAATGTGCCAGTTTATCTAAACTGCTGCATTTCCATTGCTTTATTTTTCTCAAAATTATATTTCTTTTATTTGTGTGTGTGCTTGTGTATGTTTCTTCTTGTTTATGGCACAATGCACTTTTTCTTTGGCCCAGTGTGGATGATTCATAGTTCAATATTTTCATTTTGCACTAAACAACCAATTCATTACGAATTAATTCAATATTTCTAAATTTTATAAAACAATGCATGGTTTGTTAAAGTAACACATTTTGCAATAGGAATGAGCATGTTAATATTCCTGATAGGAACAAAATAACTGCATAATTTTGCCATAATTGAATTTCAGAATTAATCAAACATAAGTAGGTACATTTGTAAACTGTTAAATTTAGATAAAATATCTGTATATTATAAAGGAAAATTATGGAAGAGATACATCTTGAACTACTAAAAAAACCATGAGGCTAAGCATTAGGAACACTTCTGCAGATAAGAGAGGTTGTAAATATTTTGTTGTTTGTTTACCTGACAGTTAAGGTGTTAAATGCAATTGATTTTGAGCTATTGAATATAAACATTTTGCTGTTTCTGTCTTGCTGTAGACTTGCTGTCTACCAGGTGTTATCATATTCCTTTTGTGCATTTCAGATCTGCTTTTTCTATCTGCCCAGTTTTCATTATGGTTTTGAGTTAGGAGATTCATGTCACCGTCTGCTGTCACAGCAGCCAGCAGTTTACAAAGAGGCTGTTTCTCAGTAAACACCTGTAATTAGTTTACAAACAATCTTAAAGAGTTACAGTACATGCTTAGAAATGAGTACAAAGTGCTCTGCTTAGAGGGCTTACAAGCGTTTCACCGAAAGCAGAACTGCAGAGATTCATGGAAAGGTAAGAGTATAAACATTTCTTTCTATTGTGCAGGCAAAGGGATGGAGTTTTGCAGTAAAAGTCTGGCATCTGGTGGTCCAGAGAAGAAATGGCAGCCCACTCCAGAAAGAAAGCAAGCAGTCACAGCCTGGATTATCTCATCAGCTAGTAATAAACTCATTATTTCCAGTGCATGCATATGTGAGGTCCCTTGCAGGTTGAGGACTCCACCCCACTATTCACTGCACCGGGCTGGTTTTTGTTTTCACCCCACAAGGTCTGTATTTCTTCCTAAAGAGAGAAATAGTTGCACATATCCAGAACTGTGATGAGTTTGTAATGTCAGATTACAGACAATAATGTGACTCGTGCAACTCTTGACAGAAGACAAAAGATGAGAACTACTGTCATTTCCCACGAGTAGCGCTTGGAAGACTGGAAAAGAATTAGAAGACTTTTAGGAGGGCAAGATCCAAATGTGCCGTTCTGGGAAAGGGGAATTTCTTCTATGCTTTTCCAAACCATAACAATAGTTGCATCACAACCAAATTAATGAAAAAAAAAAACCATTCCTTTCCAACCTCCTTGAAGGGCACTAACTTGAGCAGAGATTGTGGAGCTCTGTGGTGGAAATGAGCACATAATACAAAAGGACCTTCAGAAGTACCAAGCCCATTCCCTATTTTTGCACATAGTGACATCATATAATCCCTGTCAACAAATGATAAAGCTCCACCTCTGAAAAATGGATATTTTTCACTTTTTCCAACCAAGACTCTTTCCAATCCAGATTTCTTTAAAGGGCTAAGAATTAGCTGCTAAATTTCCATGCTATCTTTGGGTAAAATAGTACTCCATCTTTCCTTCCCTCATGTACCAAATATACATTTATAGACAGTGATGAAAATCTCTTGTAGTCTTTCTATAGCCTCTAGTCTTCACCCATCTTACTGAACACTATTTCCTGAATTTATTATCATGTCAAATCTGTCAGACTTCTGGATAGTCTACTGAAGTTTAGAAGGATTATATCTTCGGTATTTCATTTTCTTTATCTTCAGACCAAAGGCAAGTATCAGGTGAACACAAGCTACCCTTTGAGAAAATGTGTTTCAATTTCTCTACATTTGCCTCTGTTGTTTTCCCTAAAAACTAGTTATAAAGGATTATACTAAAATGAGTGAGACCTAAAAGTCCTCTAAATCCATTGCTGCCTTCTTAAATACAGGTAAATTAGCCATTCTTTAAATGGTTGGTGCCACACAGAAAATAGATATATTCCAGTACTTGTTACTGTGCTTTTTATCCCAAATGTCAAATCTTGCAGTCAAGCCCTCTGATTTTAACATATTCAGGTCTCACGGTTTGTACATTTCAGTATATATATTTTAAGCATTTCCAAGGTGTAACTGAGCTTGACTGACTTTTGACAGTGCTTATATTGTCATTACACTTTTAGACTTGAAAGCCAGGGGTTATTTTGCTGATCTCTTCTCATATCTTATACTTTGCATGATGTTTTATTTAGTGCCTTTTTGAGGTTATTATTTATCCAGTTGGAAAGTTTCTTCCCCTGAGCTGAAAAAAAGGTTCTAGATAATACTAGAAACCTTGACATAATGACATGCCAGATTTTTTCCACGTCCAAGTCCCTCAGCTTCTGTGCAGACCTGCTTTTCTTTTCTTTTCTTTCTTTCTCCTTCCTTCCTTCCTTCTTTCTCTCTTTCTCTCTCTCTCTCTTTCTCTCTCTCTCTCTTTCTCTCTCTCTCTCTTTCTCTCTCTCTCTCTTTCTCTCTCTCTCTCTTTCTCTCTCTCTCTCTTTCTCTCTCTCTCTCTTTCTCTCTCTCTCTCTTTCTCTCTCTCTCTCTTTCTCTCTCTCTCTCTTTCTCTCTCTCTCTCTTTCTCTCTCTCTCTCTTTCTCTCTCTCTCTCTTTCTCTCTCTCTCTCTTTCTCTCTCTCTCTCTTTCTCTCTCTCTCTCTTTCTCTCTCTCTCTCTTTCTCTCTTTCTCTCTTTCTTTCTATAATGGAAAGACATTTAAGGGTGGCTCACTCCAAGGTATTTATTGCACACACTCCTCTAATTACCATCCTGTTTATAAAAAGAAAGCAAAACGATACAGATTGTTATGTATTTCCATACTGCTTGCCTTCTCTACTTTGAACATTGTCCAGCTTCTCTGGAAAGGATCATAATCATTGATGTATGTCAAGTATATAGAACCACTTTGACTACAATAAAAATGAGTAACATTGAAGTGGTGCTCTTTCACTGAGCATAAAGAATAGGCTGACCTATGCAACACTTCAAGAGTCTTACAGATTTGTGCCATGCTTGTACAATAAAGAAGAAAAAAAGGTACAGCTTATTGCTATTTACAAAAGATAATTTCCTGAGGGTGCTCCAAAGGGTCACATGCAGTCTGTAAAGGAACAGTCAAATGGTTATATCCCTTTCAGTAAAGGGGCAGTTTGGGCTTTTTCATTGCATAGCAACACAGAACAGAATTGAGCTGATGAGACTGGCTGACGCACCAAGAACAAAGCAAAGCTCTTCAGGCAGCAATGTTGACTCCCAAATAGCTCTTAGAGTGACATTTTTGATGACACAAGCCTGGAAGAGGCATCTTTATGAAATAGTGCTAATGATGATAATCCCGCACCAGGACTTTATATAAATGTGTAGAGTGATTCTGTTATTCTCCTTTCCACATCTGAAGAGACAGTCATAGAAATGAGTGTGACTTCTTCAGCATCACTGAGGACAAATGGCAAAACTGGGATTAGGCTTCAATGGTCCTGCTTCCTATGCACTGGTTTCAAGGCTACCCCTGTCACTCTTGCCACTGGAATGTTGTAATTTGCCATGTCCGGCCCTACTCCTTTCCTTTCTTCCCTTCCAACCATCTTCTGTCTTGGTTGTCAGATGGTCCTCTCCCCAAACCCATAATGCCCTTTCCTTCTTATTTTTCTCACTCCTTTCCCTTCCCCTTCCCCAGATATGTTTTCATACCAAACACATCATGGAGAGCACCATGCTCCCCATGAACAAGAAATTTTAATGCAGTTCCAGCTCCTTTCCAGCCCTGTAGTATTTTACCTATAAACACATGAAGAAGCTAAAGAATGACAGATGACAAAGAGAAAAGTTGGAGGATATATTTTATTGGGGGAAAGAACATATTATTCACAAAAGTATTGACTGCTGTAGGTCTGTCAATGCAGAACTAGTCTACCTTGTTGAACCCAGGAATAACCACTGTTCCATGCACAAAACTGCAGTAGAGAAATGGTTACCTGGGGAATCTACACTTTATTATATATTTTACTACACCCTTTCCCCATTAGGCTTTAAAGTCTCATTGGAAACTAAGAGGGGCCTATTACAGATAAGCACCCTACCGTGGCCAACAATATGTAAGCAGAGAACAGAACAAGGGTCTCTGCCATGCAGTTACCTTTCTCTTCTATCTCTGAGCATTTCCTGCAGTAGAAAGAGGATAAAAAATCTTTAATATGATGCTAGTGCATAAAATAACTTCTGTTGCATACAAAGACAACCTAAGAATTTTTGGGACCAATTTCAAATGCTTCTTTTCGCAGAAGGTTTCTAATGCTGAACTGTGCTTGCTGTAGAGACCAGCATGAATTCTGAAGGTATTGTGCAAGCCACAAAGGCTGGAATCAAGTCTCATCTCTCACTGTATTTGTGGAGCATGCCTGCCATTGTCAGTCTTGTCAGCCCTCCTGGTCTCTTTGCTTTTTACTCTGTGCTTACCCCATCTCTTCTTTCATTAAAAAACTCGAAAGTTTCTGTCCTTGTGGATTTGCAAAGGAAAAACATAATCCCCAAAGGCTTAGAAACCAGGCAGCAAATTAAAAATGCCAACACTGATTATTCTTTGAGATTCTATTATTTTAAAGGCAATCTCCTGACTTTCAGGGCCTGATTCGTGGCTTCTGAACTGTAAAATTCAGCCAGCCCTGTGCCTGGCAAGCACCTGGAAATGAAGCATGTGCAACCAAGCTCTATATATAATTCTGTAAAATGAGAGTTGTTTATCTCAGTAGCTGGAATATTCATTATTGAAAATAAGCATTTCAACATTCAGAGGATGAATCATGTGGGCTGAGAATAACAATGATCTGGGAAATAGCAAAAAACTGTGTCTCTATAGTGTCCTAAATGGATACAGCTGATACTTGCACAAGGGAGGTAGAATGAGCCCCTACTGACATATAGGTACTTGTCTTTACTTCTGACTTGAACCTTTCATTGCAGATCTGCTGCTCTTGCTGATGGCTGGGACTACAGAGAAAGCCAGGAAGAAACTGATGTCCAGTTTAGCTAGGAGAGGGGAGGACGATATTAAGAGACGAAACTAGAAAACACTAAGCCTTGCAACTTTTCATGAACCTTTTAGTATTTGGCAGACAATATGGGGTTTGTGTTTTGCTGCCCCTATTGATAAAAACACCTGCTGCTTGGCCTTTGGTTTTAGGCTTGAGATGTCAGACCACTTTAATCTAGCAGCTATATCTCCTCACATTCTTACTTTGTTTTCTTTGCTTCAGTTTCTTTGCACACACAAAAATTGCAGGTTGCAAAGAGCATCCTTGAAGGGCAGTGGAGTCAGATCTTTTTGGTCCAGGCCTTAGACAAGTGAAATTGGGCATTCCTGAAAATGTCGATACCAGACCAAAAGAGAGACAGTCACTAGAGCTGAGTATTTTTCTGTCTTGTACTCCAGTGACTTTGGTTCCTGGCACTGGTTCAGCACATTGAAAGGAGCCTTCAGTCTAAAATGCTGAAGAAACAAAAAGTAGAAAATAGATATGGAGAAAAATATAGATTGGGACAACAATGCAGCAAGTGTCTTCTAGTTTAGGTTAGTTTTGCTTTTCTTAAGGATAGGAGGTAAAGTAAGGGCAACCGGGACAAATCATGAAGGAAAAGCAGATGTTCAGAGGGAAGCTAGGGTAAAGAATAGTCTGTAGTAGCTGTTTGCCTTTGGTAGTGGTATTGGGTTTGTTCGAGCTGGCAAAGTAAAGAGTCTGTTCCCTTTAAAATGCCAGCCTCAGAGGCAATGCCAAGCTGAGCTTTTTTGCCAGCTTTAGCAATAACATTTTGATGTGTAATCTCTGCATTGATATGATTAATTGTTAAGCCAAATATGAGGCTGTGTGATAGAAAAGTCATTTAACTGATTTGCCAAACTGAATAAAGTATGGTCTGATCTTGTTTACAATCAAACTGGGAAAGTATTTCTGATATAACCAGAAGCCTCCATAAAGAGAAAAAAGTTTCAAAAAGATCTTTCCTTGTTACCTTAGAAAACTGTTTCTGTTTCTCTTTCTGCCATGGCATTTCTGACACTTCTGAACAAAGTCCATAAAGTCGGCTTCTTACCCATGGACCACTGAGCAATCATAGCTGCAGCTGAAACCCACAGGGACAAACTTCAGCACTGTGATGTGTTACTTAATACCATGTACATTGAACAAATCAGGGCCTTAGTATCAGAAACTTCTAAATTAAATCCCTTTGTGCCTCATCTCCCTTTCCACTAAATGGCGATACAACAACCTCCTACACAGTGAATGTGAAGATAAACTAATCCAGGTTTGTAAAGTCAAACTGAAGTTGTGAGTACTCACAGCATGGGGCTTTACTCTGAGAATTGAGGATAAAAGGAATGTTAAACAGCTGCTTTTTAAGTGAGAATCATGCAGCCCTTGCAGTGAAGGAGATAAAAGTCTTGCAGAAAATATAATTTTTGATTGTGATTTGAGGTGTTTGTGAAAGTGAGGGGGACAAGGGAACTGTCTTACCAAGGCTCTGAGCACAGCAACATAAACCACAACAAAAATTCTTTCTACAGG
This sequence comes from Pedionomus torquatus, assembly GCA_013398155.1. Lineage (NCBI taxonomy): Eukaryota > Metazoa > Chordata > Aves > Charadriiformes > Pedionomidae > Pedionomus > Pedionomus torquatus. The sequence continues at coordinate 478,228 of VZRU01005013.1, read as the reverse complement.
TATGTTTGGGGTACAGTGTCTGTGCATCCTTATCCTTATTTGAGGTGAAATAGAACCAACTTTCTGTTTAGTAATTGTATAACTTAGCTAGGCCCCTTCTAACTCTCTGAAATTAATAGCATATTGGGCAGAAAACTGTATGTTCTTAGTGGTGAGACCCATGTTTATAGTTGATGCCAATAAATGGTATGCAGAGGGGCTTTTACTTGTACATATGGCTATAACAACCAAGGTCAGCTAATTTCATTATTTGCCTCCCTGGAGGGTCAGAGGTGGAAAAGCATAAAGGGGTCCCACCTGCAGGAAGGGAGAAGAAGACAGGGCAGGTGACCCAAAACTGACCAACAGGGGTATTCCATCCCATCTGACCCGTGCTCAGTACAAAATCTGAGGAATACAAGAGTCAGCCCTTTTTCTTCAAAGGCTGATGTCCAAAGAGGACAGTGTCTGTTCATCTGGCTTTGATTCCAATCTGTGTGTTCCTGACTCCAGATTCAGAATCCAGTTCCCATGCATTGCTGAGTCCAATCTTCCCAGTGCCTGCTGGTAACATCATCCTTGGAGCTTGATATGGTTTTGTATACATTGTATCTATTTAATTATTTCCCTTTTATTTTATTATTAGTATTTCATTGAAGTAATTTAGCACTTTCTAAACTTGTAAATCTCCTTATCTCTCCTCCCCTTCCTCTCCTAAGAGTGAGAGGTGGGGCAATAGCATCTACTGCCATGATTGTCCAGTTCGGCAATCTTCGACAATCCTGAAGACAAACGGACAAAAAAAAATAACTAAAGGGTTTATACCTTCTTTCAATAAACAATAGCACACCACAAAAATTTCAAGCTTTGGTCTTGATGCTGACCTTTGACTCCCTGCCCTGTGGGGTCCAGCCACACAAGCACTTTCGAAATCAAGCTATGAATGCTTGCGGTTGTCACAAGCACTTAGACGACCCAAGGAGTGGGTCTGCCTGTATAATTTTGCGTGCTTGTGGCATTAGTTAGTTTTCTGTAGAAAACCTGGAATTTTTGATTTAGACAAGCAAAGGAAATTGAAAAAATAAAACACCAAAAACTATTTAACTAATCATAAAATTTAATAAAAAGGAATTCTAGTTGATATTGTGTAATGACACTCAATGACAACGTGGTGGGATCTCATCTGTGCCACCTCTTTCAGAAAATTTAGAGTTCCCTTGGATCATGTGTCTGCTATCCACATACTAATGAAGGGCAGTCTGACATAAGTTATTAGATGTGATTAGATCACATCCTAAGATGATATAGCACCAGTAAATGTTTTCTAGTGTTGCATTAAAAGCTGAATAGTTTGGGTAATGAGTCCATTCTTTCTAATTCTGCCACTTATAAAATGCTTTTAAACATTTAATCAAACCTGTATACAATATTAACAAGTGCTGAGGCAGAAAGGGAGCCTATTGATCACAGGTGATATATACAGAAGCAATACACTGTTTACAGTGAGTTGTGTCTCAACTGAATAAAGATTTAGTCATTTACAGGGAAAATCCTTGCAAATAAAAGTCTAATACTGTGATACTCGATCTTTCTGATGGAATTCCATTGCCAAGATTGAGTTTTGTAAAGCACTTCACAAATTTTATTGAAACTACTGTACAGTGCTTTATGTGAAAGATATGGAAGTACATATTGTTCAGTAAATTTTGTAATGAAGGGCCACAAATGGCTTGCTAAAGGTCCCTGTGTGGCTGTCAAGTTTAACAGCAAGTATTGCTAGACTAATGTATTCTTTTAGTAGCTTTTGGTCAAACAAAATATTGTCAAGAATGAGTGCCCTCAGATAAATTCTTTAATTAATATAAGAATAGTATCTCAGCTAAACATGTGATTTGACTTCTCTCAGAAAGTTTAGCACTTAGTTCTAAGTTGACCAAGTCAGCAACCTGAATTTCCACAAAGCCTCACTCTAGAAATGGTGAAGTTGAGCTAAGTAAATAATTTGCAATGAATAATTTACCCTTTTTCTGCAATTTCTTGCATTTATTCAGTATTCAGATTTACTCTGTGGATTAACTGGAAAACTTGAAGATTAGGAATACTTGGTCTTTAGGTCACTCAGAGAAGCTTCTTGTTTTCAATGCTGGGCCTTGATTTCTAGTGAAATGTTCATTTAGAAAACTATTGTTAGATACAAAACTAATGCATAATAATAAATGCAGCTTTGACGTGTACTTTTATCAAATCAGTCAATAAAATTTCATACTTATACAATTTTTAATGAGAAAAAAACACTGAAAAAGCATCTGGTTTCTGCAATTTATCATTAAATTATCTTAATCTGAAAAAAAAAAAAAGACACATGGTAAACTGGACAAAAAATTGATCATTTTTAGAATTCAAGTGAAAAGATTTGCAAGGTTTTTTGCAATACATTAAGCACTTCTTGTACATTCCTATTAATTTCAACAATGCTGGAAGTTACTAAAAGCTTGCTCTACTAAGAGCTATGCTCAAAAAGGAAGTCCAAGCAAATTTAAGGTGCTGCAATGTGCATTTCTTAACAAACTCTTGAAATTAGTGCTCATGACTGATGGTTGAATAATTTCCCAGACAATCATATTCTCCTTCAACAGAAGAGTTACATCAGAAACAGTATCAATGCAATTCTTTCCTCAGAAGTGTCAGGAGCCACCACACCTGAAGCCTGTTTTTTCCACTGTGGTGGCCAGCTCACAATGATAGGTTTTGTCTCTGCCTTTTATTAACTGAATTACAGCTACTGGCTCAATTCACAGAGGCCATCAAAAAGCCTCACAATGCAATGCACCAACCACTGCTGATCTTTCTACGTAAAAGACAATAATATTATAAAAATAAAATTTAAAAAAAAAAAGAAAAAGTTTAGGGGCTCTAATAGTAATCCTTGACACTCATCTTTTGATGTAGAGTTTTTTGGTTTTTTTTTTGTCAGATGGATCAAATAAAGTCAAAAAAGGGTAATTTTAAAAACATTTAGGATGTGGTTTTTTTTGCATTGAAGATATAACTTGTGGAAGAAAAGCAGCAGTTTTTATCTTTGTAAGTGCTTTCAAGGGAGTCTCAATGTAGTACTGCTCATTTATGTGTGAGCACACACAGGTAAGAGCACCCACACTGTACTTTTAACTGTTGTGTCACAAACATTTGCAGAGGGATCATGTACTGCTCCTCTGGTCCAGTTTGACACTGAAAACAGCTCAGAGATGATGGGATTCTTAATCAGTCACCCAATTGTGGTTGCTGCATGGGAGGAGGATTCAAGAGAGCTGATCTTCCCTGACGCTCTGGGGCAATGGATAAACATGCTGGGATTTTTTAAAGGCCTTCACTTGGTGTTCCTGGCATCAATTGAAAGAAGGGACAAACCCACTGACAGAACAGGTAACTGCCAGTGGATGAATGGTTTAGGTTGCTTTGCTGCTGGACTTTCATGCTGTGGCAGAAGAAAAGGACATGACTGAAACCAAAGACTTACAGCACTGAGAGAATCAAAGACTGCGGAAATTCATGACTGGAAACCATTGTGAAGCAACATAAACTGGAAGAGAGAGATAAAGTAAAAATGTGATTATTCCTTGATAGGAAAATAACAGTGTTGAGGCAGCATTAACAAAATACTCGGGCACACAACGTAAGTGCAACATTTTGGCTACTGTTATCAGGAGGCAAAGTCAGAGATTACAGGAAGACCACAAGCGAGATCATTGTAATTGTCCTTGGGGATCTCCAGTGCACCTCTGAAGGCTCTGCACCTTTGAGGTCATATCTCTATCTGAATGTAGAGGTGCCTTATTTTGTCTTTTACATCAGTGAATATGATTAAACTCCTGCTGTTGTGCTAAATTTCAAAGATTGTAAAAAGTCAGGGGAATTAAAAAGGTCACTGCAGTATTTCATTTCAATAGCAAATCTGTGGAATAATGTTGTACAAGTACATAGGAAACTGCTTTGAAAAGAGAACTTGTCAGTGACTTAGCTCTAGTGAAAAATATCAGGCATTTGAAATTCTGCTTCTTAAACCAGTAATTAGAAATGGACAGACAATTAGAAATGGACAGGATAGATGCCTAAATAGATGCATTTCAAACATAAATGGATAGAAAAGATGCCCAACTCCCAAATATAATATAATATTAATATATATATTTTGTACACATACAGTTACAAATGGCAAATTCTACTTCCATGTAACGTGTGCTGATGATAAAATCCACAAGATGAGATTTCTACATAAAACTGCAGAGAGCAAGTAAATGTTTCAAACTCATTAAAAAAAAAAAATCCAAAACCAAACCTAGTGCATTTCTGAGCTCTTCCCCTACTTTGTGTATATATTTTTTTCAGAACATGCTCATATTTACTTCTCTGTGCCAGTTTGTTCAGACATATTTCTCCTTATGAAACCATTGAGCAAGATAACTTCTGCCAATTTACAGTCTCGCTAATTCCAGTAGACGTGTAGCTCTATAAACAGTAAAACTTTCCTTCAGCAAGAGAAAAATATTATTTCAACAGTGAACATGACTTGTCTGAGATCTGCAAAACGGAAGCCTTAGATGAACACAGCACACAAATGTGAAGCCGTATGAAAGGTTTCAGTCACATTTGAGGTTCAAGGAAATTTAGCAGCTTGAAGTTAAGCTCCTGACTAAACTGGAAGGAAAGAGACCAAATCTCTTGAGTAAGGTTAAACCAGTAGTTTTTACATGTTCTATATAAATGAAGACTCTATTGAACTTGATTAAGCTGCAAAGTTTGCCGGAACTAAACTTTTCCTCAGCAACCCTAAGATGCAATTGCAGGAAAAGTCTTGTTTGACTTTTTATTCAGTCTTATTCAGAATGACAGCATCACCAGGGAATTTTGCTGATAACTTTTAAAAATCTACACTTTGTTTTAAAATGGTTGGCATTGTTTTATTTTGTTTTGAAAGGCTTATGTATCAGCTTGAATGACAGAAGCACACCCCTTACATAAAGGCCATCTTCTGGCCAGATTTCAATCATTGATGCCAAAGTATAAGAATGTTAAATTCTTCTGAAGAGCTCTCCAGAATTTTTAGCAGGAGTAAAATATTTTTCTCTAGGAGGAGGAAAAAAAAAAAAAGGGTCTGTTAAAATTTACCAAGTGGATTGTAATAAACTTTATAGACCATCTAACAATCTCAAAAGCAAAAAATGGAAGATGTTTCCTGCCCTCCCCACTCCCCTCCCACCTGCCAAGTTATTCACTATTTTTGAAAGTCAATCTTTCTCTGATGCCTAAATTAAAAAAAAAAAATAATTTTTTTTTTACAGGACAGAAACATGTCAGGCTCTTCCAGCAAGCAGGACACCAGAGAAATGGAAGAAGAATGCTTAGCAGGCTCTTTTGTTGAATAGGCATCAAGCTTAGAAAAAACCCAACCTTGTTCTTGTATCATTTCTACACATGGCCTATACATTTTGATAACAATAGACACAGAACTGATTTTATCAGACCTTGAGGAATAAATTAATGCTATGGGATACAAAACAAATAGAAAGTAAATTAATCTTCTAACACCATAAGAGGCGACGCAGAGTCATTAAAATAAGAAGAAATCTAAGCCCCTCCTCTTTCTCTTTTTTTTCCAAACCAAACCTGATTTATTTTTTTCAGGTGACAACATTTCTGTCACCTTCTCCATGTTGTTGGCCCAGAGCTGGCACAAACATGCAGTACAGAGAGCCTGCTTTCACCAGCAAGGAAAACAGCCCTCCGTCATTTGTGAACTACATTTTCCTATTGTTTTTTACCTGTTCCAGCATGTATACCCAAGTGCCACTTTCTGTGGCAGCACTATCTTACAGGTTTAGATAACTGTATTTTTCTGGAACTTTCCAGTGTCTAGGAGAACGTGTCCTTGAGAGGGGCCAGTGTGTTTTGGCTGGGCAGTATATGCAGATGCATACAGACAGACGTCATTTTACCAGAGCACTCCCTGGTGGCTGGATGCCAGCCAGCTCATCTCAGGACACCATGCAGTCCCCATGCCGCATCGCAGAGCCCCAGCAGCTCACGCTGCCTTCATCAGCCTGCCCTTACCTCCAGTTCTTGGTGCAGGTTATCCAAAAGCCTCAAAGTGTATCATCAAACCCAAAGCCCAGCAAGGGACAGGGTTTGTTTTCCAAAGTCAAGTTAAACCACCCAAGTTCCCTCCCCATGAGCTGAGACCCTGAAGCAAGCAGGTGGTAACCCTGGGTCTCCTGCTATGGATCCTCATGCTGCTTCTGCAAACTGTGCCGTGCCCATGCACCCTGCAATGGGACAAAAATGAGTGCTGATCTGCTTCTCCAGTAGTTCTGGTAGTGTCAAGACAGCATGACTTATCTTTACTGCACTTCTACTGTCATTCATGCATGTAGCGATCTCAAGGCAAACCACAATACAACAGGACTGGCTGTTGTGGCAGAGGAAGGTGGCTTTTATCTGTCCTTGCTGAATTCTGTCACACGAAGCTATACCTGGAAGAGTCCCTTAGCTTCACTAAGCCAACTAATGGATTGGATCAGCAAGTTTTCCCATCTCACTTTTCAACTGTCTTAGAGCCTCTTGACAAAGTACATCTTGGACAACAATGACACTAATATACTGAATTTTGAGATACTCTATTGTTGGGTTGTTTTCCAATCAAGACCTGGTCATTTACTCATCATTTTCTTGAATAATTTTCATCCCATAATGAGGCTCTGCCTTTTACACTCAAGTAACAAATATTACTTGATAATTTCATGGAAAGGGCTTCACTGAGTTTTTTGAAACACTAAATAAACCTAGCAAAATACAACACCAAACCCTTGTAATTATGATATAAAGCACGTTAAGTTCAAATTTGTGAAAGCTATCGAGAAAAGCAAGGGAAAAATCAATGCTAAAATCTTGATTTTATGCATTTTACTGTTAATTGGGTCATTAGAAGTAGTAGTAGAAGAATTAAGAATTGTGCATGATCTTTCCGCACAGACAGCAATACTCAAGACTTGAAATAACATCTTCACCTTGAACTTAGTGAAAACTGTTGAAATGTATTTTGTTGGACGACTGGAAAGTTAAAAACTGAGGTCAGAAGGTAAATTTTCAAAGGATCAAGAAAATTCTGTATTAAAGTTATGTTTATTACATGAAACGCGATATTTCTGAATTCAAAATAACTTTCTGCAAATATTCATCAAATTGAGTCTATAATATATATTTTTTGAGAATATTTCTAGCATCAACTCCAAAGAAAATTTGTACGAAGTCTGAGAAAGGAAAAAAACACAGTCAAAGCAAACTATACTGAATATTCAAGCAGGATTGCTTGGCACTTTTCCATTTTTAAAAATGAGCAACTAATGAAGACTTCAGTATCTCAGATTTCACTGTCAATATCACAAGGTACCTTAAGAAAAGATAATGCTCACAATGTATTTACTACATACTGGAGAAGACATGGGGGGAGTAATTTCTGGAAGATACCTGTTTTGCCTGAAATTTTTTCTCAAGCCATTCTTCCCCAAATTTTCATAGAAAAGATAATTTCAACCATTGTTACTGAACACACTTCAGGAATATGAGAATAATTAAGACTTTTCTGTTGCTGTGATTAGTTCTATGTAATTCCTCACTGAACTGTACTGTAGATTTTGATTGGTAACCTTAATAAAGAAATTCACCATTGGCCAGAAAGGTGACATAAAGTCTACACTTTTGTCTCTATACCAGCTGCAAAGCCTTGAGTAGGCTACACAATGTGAATTTCAACAGCAGTAAACTGAGACCTAGAGCACATTAATTTTCCAATAATCCTTGCAGAGCACATGTTTCTCCATTTCCCAATGGGCCACTAATCTGAGCAGCAGATAAGCACCTTGCCCAAGGCCAAGAAGCAAACCGGTGGCAGAAATGCTGAAAGCACCTGGAGAATTTTGTTTCACAGACCAGTGTTTTAACACCCATGCCACCTTCCGCCTTATTATTTCAACAGTGGTGAAGAGCTGCTCAGATCTAATCTAAGACAGAGTAAGTCTGTAAGAGCATGACAGTGTTAAAAACAAGTTTTCTTTCTCATACTGCAATTTCAGGGACATGGTACTCCTCCAATGGTTTACACTTTAAAAAGGTAACTGGTACAAAATTAAACCTTTTAAATCGGTTAAAATGTTGCTGTTTCTTTGAGTTAGCAAAGAACATTTTCTTGTTTAAAAAATTACATACGTATCAGTGTAGTTGCATGAAACTGGAAAAATCTTGCTCCCGCACTGATTGACTCAGCATCTTGTTAATCATTGCAGTGTGTATCATTAATTTATTATTCAGCTGTTAATTATGTTATATGTTTTCCATATGGCAGCTTAAAATACATAGTGAGTATGTGAATACTTAGATAAAATATGTTAATTTTATATTTTATCATGACACAGAAAGCTCTAAAGCAATATTATTTGATGCATAAGATGTGAGAAAAAGTTGAGACACAACAACCATCATTATAAATGTTTATAGACATACCTAAAGTCTTATCTAAAGTTCATCCTGTTAAAGGACATGTTTTATGTTGTACAATTCCTCTTAGAATATCAATCTAATAAGCACCAAATGAGGCTGAAGACAATGCTGTTATAAAAAATGGAGAAAAATGATTAAAATGTGATAATTATACTGACAGCTTATATGCTCAATCTAATCAACCAAGCTTCCAATTTGTCATAATGTACACTCACTCATACATTATTGCTTAATTATAGCAACACTTCTATTTCGAAAGGCTGTCAATCATGCAAATGCCCATAATTTTTCTCTATTTGCATTTAAGAGATATATTTTTAGTTCAGATGCAAAGCCTACTGTGAACCTGAATTAACCCTAACTCTTTCTTTCATTTCCAAAGCTCATCCCTGTTTATCCCATGTTTGCTGCCTGTGGTAGTTCATGCTGTGAGATTTGCTGCTTTATAGTTCACCTGCTGCTGAAGAGGTTTTTGAATCTCATCTCTGTTCTTGAACAGTGGTCTCAGAGATGTACGTGTTCTTAGGAAATTAAGACCTGAGATTGAACTATTCAGGTTTGACATGAATACAACTATTGGATAATCTTTTCTTCCATTCTGGATTTTCCCTTAGTGCTGCAGGAATGGGAAGAGAGTGGAGAACCTTCCTCTGCTTACAGGGGTAGCCCTGCCAAAATCAGTGGAACTAGTTGCTGGCTATAAGGTCTGAAAAAGTGTGAACAGACATCCTTAATGTACACACTTTAACATATGCATTCTGATACACATTACACTCTGAATTGCTTTTACTCTTTTGACTTAAACGGTTAATTATATACTTTTAAGAACTTCTGCTCCTTCTGTTCTCTGTCTTCTCTGACTTTCTGCTCTAGAACATAGAACGGAAGAGAAACCTGGCACTTCATAAGAGCACAGAGCAACACACTAAGAGAAATGCTCATTGGGATGTGTCTCCAGTGTGACAAAGAGAAAACTTAAGGAAGTTCACAGAATTGTTAAAACACGCCGGGAGCACTAAAGCAGCAAGGGAAACTGCACTGTGCTATCAGCAGGCAATCTTTTGGTACTAAACAAGAGGAAGTGCTCTAACATGATATTGCTTCAGCATTGAGAGTTAAACCCACTATCTCACAGCTTGCCATCCTCCAGAACCACCTTTCAAACAGCACATGCACTGAGAGTACAGGGACAAAGCACACAACAAGTTCTGCCATTCTCCAGTGTTGACCTTCTGACCACATACAGCTTGTGGCAGCTTCTGTAGTACTTTTTAACTAGCCTGAGAGATAGACCTTCAGCTCATTCAGGAAGAATGCAACTGCTTACATTAGTTAGTACTGACTACATTCTGGTAGAATTTATTTTTGTTTTACTTCAAATGATGCTTCCTCCACACGCACTCTTTGTTTCAAATCAAACAGCAGTATCTCAGCCTAAGCTTCAGTCTGATCAGCGCAGATCTTGTGTGAGGCTGCAGGTGCCTAAAGCACTGGTTGAAGAGTGTTCTTTATCACGTGAGTTGACTACATAGAGCTGAGAAATGACACCCCAGCAGGAATCATTCCCTTGTTCTAGGCAGCCACCTCTCTGGCATTACATACCATAACTGTGCTTTGCTTGCCGCTTTCCTTGGCAGTTTTCAGGAATCAAGAGTTTTCCAAGAGCCAACTGCCATCAGGTAATATCCTGAAACTCACAGGCTCTGGCCAACTAATACTTGTCCCACTCCACAGTGAGACTGGACTAAGCTGCTGTTTCCACACCTTTTATATGTTTATACGTGCACATGTTTGTAATTGATAATTGCTGCAAATGACATTATTCAACTTAAATTTCATTTGCTTTTATACATTTCCTAACACTACCATATCTTTGAAAATCTAATAACTTCTTACATATATATTTGTCCTGGTTTGAGGTGAGGCGAATCAATCTTCTGTTTTACAATTTTACTCTCTTGGCTGGGCCTCTTCTAGCTAACTAAACCCTGAAATTGGCAGCACGTTGTTCAAGGCTCTTTCATCTTGCAGTGATAAGACCTAATTATCCCAAGAAGTGGTATGCAGAGAGGCTCTTGCTTATGCTTATTGCTATAACAACCAAGGTCGATATTTTCTGTCATTTGCCCCATTGAAGGATCGGAANGTTTTGTATATACTGTATACTTCCTTTTTCCCTTTTTCCTAAATTTCCTTTTTATTATTCATTATATTATTAATATTTATATTTTCATTAAAGTAGTTTAGGTTTTTTTCCTGAACTCTTGAACCTCTTCCTCTCCTCCTTTTTTTCCCCTGTGGGGGGGAGGGGAGGGGGACACACATCTGTTGGTCAGGTTTTGGTGGATTTGGCTGAAACCACGACAATATTTTATCTACAGTACACAAAAATTCTATTTGAGCTTTAGATGGTAAATAAAATAAAAAGCAGTAATTCAAAATAACAGTTCGAGGCAGCAAAGCAATTAAAAAGAAAAGACAAAAACATGGTATTTCTCTATGAAAAATGTCAAGTTATTCTTTGAATGTTGGCTCAGGAAAATCTCAATACATTTCTGGTAAATGAGGCATGAAGCATATTCTGAAAAATATGGTGTCCAGGAGATAGTAATACCCAATATTTCATTCTAATGGCAATATATAGTACTTAAAAAAGCTTGAACTTTAAATCAAACACTTTGGGGAGGACTTGGCCAATCTATTAGTTTTTCAAATATAACTTAGTATCAACATGGAGATAGTAAACCATTTCTGAAAGTTTACTTGGTTAAAGTCCGTTATAACATTGGAGTGTGGCTTATTCTCTAATTAGTATGCAGGCAATATGAATGATCTTCCTATACCACTTCTACCCCTTCAAAACTTCATATTCCTTGAATGCAGATCATTACATCTTTTTTAGTCAAGATAACCCTTCGTGTATATCCTCATAAAGGACATGCTACCTTTGATTCAGTACAACTATTGTGGTGGCAAAATTATAATATTTGTCATGCTTACAGAAATTATAGCAGAAATATCAAAAAGAGAACACCATAGCATCCCTTTTTAAAGACAGAATAGTTTACTGCTTCTAAATTAACAGTATGCTATTAGCTCATTTTTTTCATGACTATAATGTATTCTGAAGAAATTTATCTTCCCTATTTGCCATTACTTCTTATTTTAAAAGATATCTACAATAGGTTCCTCCTGAGACAAGTTGCCAATGAAGTTTTCACCCATCACAAGCAAAACCAAATATGGGAGGCTTTTTATAGCAAACAATGTCAAAATATATCTCGCATACATACCTATTAGAAGAAAGTAGTGCTAACACTTATCATTAGTAATCCTTCCATTGGAAGCAAGAGAGTACAAGCCCTTTCATCTCTTGTAAAATAGCTTCAAAATTTTTCTCAAATAATTTCAAGTTACTATTCCAAATTTACCATTTATAACAGTAGAAAGTTCTCAGGACAGTCTCACTTACTTTTGGTAAGTCCAAACTACATCCACTTGAAAAGAAAACTAACAGTTATTTTCTTCTGATTTTTTTTGCTAGATTTCTGTGCAGGTTTTCAGGCAGAAATAGTGACGAGTCTTTCCTAAACTGGTAACTCAGTGTGCAGATGAAGGATACAGTTCTTGTGTAGGTGAAATGGAGTTTCTGTGAAGATTGCCTCTGGAAAAGTCTTGTGTCATTTTTCTGGTCAATGTCCTTTACTTCCACTTGAAAGAGCAAGCAATTTTAGGAAAGAATCCAAATCTGGCAATTTTGCACTTGATATCATGCTGACAGCTACAGTGTACCAACTGTTGAGGCTACTTGGGTATCAAGCCCTTCTCCCGATTCTTCTGGTTACTCTGTATGATTGGAGAAAGGTCACTTCTCTTTGGCTTTAGCACATGTTAAAATACAAGCAAATAATAATTCTTTCAGAAAAAGGGCCGTAGCCTAAATTTGGCAACTAGACTGAATTAATTAGTTTTTAATTAATAATTCTGTTTGAAAATGCCTTGTTAAAGCATTTGGTCTACCATCCTGTCTCACATGCAGTTCCTCTTTCACTCATCCTTTGCATTTTTTCCTCAGAATTTTTTGTCTGAAATACAGGTATACAATGGTGTGTAATGTGGACATCTGCAACACTGCGAGCTCTCTCAACAAGGACCTGGAGCCAGTTAGCTACTGGTAGCAGGATACTTCACACTTTGTGTCTGCCTGTCATAGGCATGTGCCATCATCCTGCTTACCTTGTTTACATTGCCAAATGGGAAATGCTTATTGGCAAAGTTTTTCAACCCTTGCTTATCAAACGAAGGAAAACATTTAAGTAATTTTAAGGGCTTCTTATGGTTAGACCAGTCAGTATGTAGAAAAGTAATTTCTTCCAAGTGACGCAGCTTCAGTGCCCTGCAACAGTAGCCAGAAGACATTTCTGGTCTCTACCCACAGTCATTGCTCAGGATTGACAGCAAATAGCTCTGACAAGCACCTCAGAGCTTAAATATGATGCCTAAGTACCTGCAGCCTCTCTCTACACTATGCTTCTGTCCTAACAACATGTTACAGCAGTAACTTCAGAAAACCTGCCACCTAAGTTTGAAACGGCCACTGT
>VZRU01005013.1:427598-460098 GCA_013398155.1 Pedionomus torquatus | reverse complement strand
ATATTAGCAGTTAGCATATGATGCACAGAAGAGTAAGGAAGATGAATGAGTGAAAAAGAAAATTACTATTATTCAGCTTGAATGTTTTGCACAGTACATAAGATTTCAAAGGTTGGGGGGTGTCCATAGCTGGGTCCACCTACACCTTGTTTACTCAGTACCTGCAGGTTCAGATAAAGTTAATTTCCTTTTAATATTTAGATCTTAATTTCTTCCCCTCTCCAAATCACCCTGCACACCTTTATTGGTTTCTTTAAATATTTGAACTTTCTTCAAAACACCCAAACCCAAAAGTCCTTATGATTTGGGATTTAGAGCACCAACTACCAAGGGTGGATAAGTGAGCAGAAGTGCATGGACCTGCAGGAGAAGAGAAAGTGGAGCTTTTGCTCTCAGAGAAACACCAGACACTCAAACAAATTCTTCTACACAGCAACTTTCTTCTGATTTACATAGGTGCAAAGTAGATGAACATCAAGCCTCTTTCCTGGACTTCAATTTATTTCATTTCACTTTTTGAAAAAACAAAACACCAGTGTATCACAGCTATATTGTTATATGATCATTATTATTCCCTGGAACATCAGAAGGAGGGTTGGTCTTTTTAGCGAGGGATATTTTAAGTAATTTATCAGAGCTGTTTCTTCCAGTAATCCGAAATAGCATTTTTGCTTATATAAAAGCTTTCAGATGCAGACATCCTGCAGCAATTCAAATATGGGAGAAAAATCTACTACCTTCCCTGAAAATACTGCAAAACTCCATGTTCTGGACACTGGAAGCTTTCATTACAGGCCCTGGGCAGCATGAAACATATTTACCTACTTATTGGTTGACAAGAAATGTTCAAAAGGAAATCTCAGTATCCTAGTATGAAGTTTAAACCCAGGGCTCCTTTCAGGTGATGCCGTTGAGACAGGCTAAGGGGTGAGCACTGTGTCTGTAAAGCACAGGCACAGCACAGCTCTGTGTGCCACCTCACTGCCTCCCTCTGCTACTTTTAGATTGCTTTTACTCCATTTCCTCAACTGGCACCACGTTGGCTAAATTTAAAAACAAGGCTGCTGGGTTGGAGAAAATAAGCTTGAAAACAAACATTTACTGTTCAGTGAATGAGTGTGAAGCCAAAAAGCCAGAACAAAGCTGAGGTACCAAGAGCTTTTGAAGCCTCATTGACAGTCCTCCTGTGGTTTAAAAATACATTTAAAAAGAATTAAATCTAACAACACATTTTAAAATAATCAGAGAAAATTGTATTGGAAATAGACATCCCATACACACAATAAATTGCCCAGCCACATTTTTAAATTAACCACACAGTGTGATATATAAAATTCTGCAATAACATTTTACAATTCTAATAATAACATGCAGTCTGCAGGCGTGTGATTCAGTACACATTCCTTGGGAATGTATTTGGCCTTTGGCCCTGTGTCTCACAGGGCTCCTGAGGAGAGAGCAGCATGCCTATAAATTTATGACTGGATTACCTGTCATGTGCTATTCCTTACCTAATTGTTTCTGTAACCTATTGTTATCCTTATTATTGTTCTTTCCCATTATCCACTTAGGACTGCTTAACGTATGTGTTGCAGGCAAAACAATGGAATTTGGGTTAATACTGTGTTTTTCATGAAAAGGCTATTTTTATTCCAAAATACAAACAATACGGCTATAAATATTCCCCATCTTCTATATATTAAATGTTGATTCACAGTTAAACACTGATTTCAAATATATTCTTTTTCCTTTTATGGTTAATACAGAAAGAGTTGTAAATTACAGATAGATTCTGAGGAGAAAAATATAAGTACCCTCTGCTCAGGACCCCACAATGCTGGATGTCTGAAAAGGTTAGAGGGGATGGATCAAAGGAGTAGATGCACACAGGGCTGCTGGTAGGCAGAGATTAGGGAGCATGGGAGAATTTAGGCAAAAGTAGAAGCAGCTGGGAGCCTGGAGGGAGGGAAAGGCAGGGAAAGAGATACATAAGGAGAGCAACCACCTCCTTCCTTGAGAGTGACAAACTCCCACATCTTCCTGGACGCTCCTCTGTCTGACCCCAAGCACCTCCACCACATTGCTGGAGTGTGTTGGCTCTGGCTTTGCTTTTGCCCTTCATCTAGTTCACAGTGTGCCCTTTGCCCTCCCAGACAGCTTGGTATGATGGATCTTGATGACATTTAGCCAGAATTTTCTTAAACTTTACATTTAATTTAAAATCATCCATGACTGCATTCAGATGACTTCTTCCCTGGTCACAGATATAAATCTGCTATCAATAATAGTAGAAAAGGCAACTGTACATAAATTTCTTTGACCATTCAGATTTATACCTGGTATTTTCCACTAAATTTGTGGTAGTACAATGAGAAAGCCTTTCAAACTGGTAAAAAACATAGCATTAGTACATGCAATATTTTGCACAGCTGCAGTAGTTTCCAATTAAATACATTATACACTTGATAAAGACTCTGAGCACTTTACAATTTTTAAGTATAATGTCTGGTTTCCATCGCACGAGGTTTCTACCTTCACTACTTACTCATTCTACCTTCACTACTTACTTATCACTTAAGTGGTGAAATTAGGATATAGCAAGGGTAACCAACCTGATCAAGGACATAAAAACCCACAAGAATAGCCACTTGCTCCTAGAGGCTTCTCTGGCAGACTCAAGGCAGAGAGGAAGTAAAAGCAATGCACTTAATAAAACCTGTTATTATTGGTTTAAAGCATGTGGCAACTATGTTTACTTATAAATTGGAGTCGGACTTCCTTTGGAGAGGGTATTCTATAGTCACCTATAAAGCGTTTCTTCAACACAGTTCTGGAAACACCTGATACTGTAGTCATGGCATTGCATGGGATTAACCAGGCTTTTTGTCAATGCAGCAATTCATGTGGGGCATATTTTACAAATAAATATTTTCTTCACCTATCTTAGGTCCAATGCCAAAGCTTAGAAGTTTAGTACTATTTTTAAAAAACAGCAAGATATATTACACAATTTGATGTTTTGCCTTCAAAGAACACTAATGGAAAATCTTATCACACAGCAGCTTCTGCCCACGCTTGCAAGCTAGAACCATAATAGCATCTGTTAATGTATACTATTTAATGGATTTTTAATTCCTTTATAATTTAGGGAGTTGTAAAGAAAAAGAAAAAATGCGGAGGAAGAATATGAGGATACTGGTATTCAGCAAGAAAGCATTCATAATTTTTGAAACTTTAATTTGTAGGAAAAAGAAGATTTATGTTTATGTTAGAAGAGTTTTAGCATAACCTCTTAGAAAAACATTCACTATTCCAATATACATTTTAAAAGTTTGTGGAAGAGACTTTCTCTTTCAAAGATGATTTTGCTTAAAAAAAACCCCCAAACAATAAAAATAAATGAGAGTGAGAGAGAGAGAGAGAGAAGAGACCCTGTTTACCTTCCTCCTGACTGATTCCTCCAGGTTGACAGGATGATCAGTTTTGAGAGCAAGATTTGGTTCATGTAAAAGTGGAAAAATTTGAATCATTCAGTAACTGAGGGTCTGAGGCAAAAGACAGGTCTCTTCTCTCACCAATTTTATACCACTGTTACTCCATTGAGCTGGATCTCAGAAGAAAATAAAGCAATCAAGCCATTTACAGTAAGCCCTGTTTTACTTCATCTTTTGGAAAGCAGGCATGTATGACATTAGATATTCNAAAAAAATCCATCCTCCTAAATTGTTACCAGGTTTGGTTTAAAATTGGTTGGTTTTAAAACCGTGTTTTAAAGTGTCCTGAAATAACTTGCGTTTAAATGCACATCATGGTTTTTAGCTACAATGACTCTGGACATTCCCAGGCTAGGTGCAACTTCTGCCTGTTCTATTAGAAAGCTAGAAATAGTCTTTGAAGAGGTATAAATCATATGATTTTACCTGTTAAGCTTCACATATACCAGATCTTAAACCTGTCACTGGTGTTAGAAAGTATATTAGGCATAATGGAGGAAGAGCCAGTGTAATTCTGGAGAGGAAATTCTACTTTTGTACTGGAAGAAGGAAATTCATTCTAGCCTCTTGTTTCTTTGAAACATGGCAACTCAGTGCTCTGGCATGTTAAAGAAAGCATATGTTAATGTCAGACACCCTCGACCGCAAGCGTAGTGGAAAGGTTGGCTAGGTTGGAAACACTAAACCTGTCTATGAAGGTACTTAATCTTTTGCTTATATTTAAGCACGTGCTTTGCCATGGACACCTTTCATGCTTGAAATTCAGGAATTCCATCATTTCACTGTAAATCTCTTGTGTAGAAAGTCCTGAAAGTTAGTAGGACAAAAGCTACATACACATTCAACATAAACTTCAAAATATTTTTAATACTCTTATCCCAAGTAGAGAAAGAGCAGAAGAAATGGTGCATTCTCCATCCTTTGAATACTCATACACACAATCAGTATTGCCCTAATCTGGAGAGCATAGACCCAGTATTTCTGCAGCACGTCTCCAGAAGCTGATGGAGACCTCAAAAAAGGAAACTATCTCACTGATCTGAAGATGTAGCTGTCCATAGAGGTGAGCATACGATGCACTATAAGGAAAACAACTTATGTTCCTGCAGTGCAGACAGTAATTTTTTCTTCCAGATAAAGTAAGAATTTTAAACTGATCATTATAATGGATTAGTCTCACTAGAAATATTAATCCCATATTACAAAAGCATTTGAACACATCTATGATTTTACTTAATTCCTCATATAATTTGCTGGGTTAAGGCTCAAGTGAGTATCATATGCAACAGAGTTTATTCTGGTTCATGTATATTTGTGTGTGTGTGAAAGTAACTCTGTTTAGGTCAAGTAAAATAAATGCAAAGGCAAGCATGTTAGCAGCAAAGTGACCCTTTAGAAGTCCTAAAAAATTACTCTTGCAGTCCATAGTCCAATATTTAATAATGCTGAACTTGATAAGGGATCTCAGAACATGAAAAAGGAGATCTGAAAGGCACCTTTATAGAAAACAATTGATTTGCTTCATTTCATTGAAATGGCTAATGCTTTGATGGTTCATATTTACAATAGCTTGTCCTGTTCTTCAATGGAGTTGATATGTTGGAGTCTTTAACACCATAAACTTGATCAAAACTTCCTGGGTAATAAACAGAGCGGATTTAAGATGTGAGCCCCCACCCCATCATGCTACTGCAGCCCATCTGTGTGCCAATTTGTAACTAAAGACATCAAGAAATGTGTTCTTCATGCTCAGATGCCCTTGGTAGTTGAAAATAGTTCTGAGAGCTCAATATGCAAACTGGGTTCAGAGTCTGAAAGACTTCAGTGAAAGATTTGACCTTCTGTAGCAAAGGCTGTAGCTTGGCTAAATCCATTACTGAAAGTGGAGATTTTACACTTTTCACAACACAATTTGGATTTTAAATTTCTCCTGCCTTAAAAAAACCCCAACAACAACAACAACAAAACAAACCCAACTTTCTCCCTACCTTTCAGCAAAGGTTATCTTCCCACCATCCTAGAATTTACATCAACTGGTAAAATTTCTATGGTCATATATATAGCTATATTTGGGTGGTGAAGTGGGGGGAGCAACAATTCAAGATTTTGGCAGCAGAAAATCAAAACTGTGACTTCTCACTCTCTGGTTTGAACTGATATTAAGTCATTAGAGAACAACACTCACCCCCTCCAAAAGCTGGGTTTGTCTTCCATTAAGATATTTTATATTTTCACTGTCACTCCCCCCCCGCGAGAGCTCTTACCAGATATGCAACATCTCAACAAATGCAGTCCCTTCAAAGAGATGCTGAGCTGGCCTGGGACAGAGGGCAGTCTGCTAAAATCGCAACATGAGAAGTATCACTCTTGCATTGTCCAAAAAAAGTAAACAGTGGGATAAAATAATATATAATTCTTAGTCTTCTAATGCTACAAAAACAGTATGACGATCAGAATTTGGGACCTCGGTAAATATATTAAGAGCAAAGTTATTTATCACAGACTTTCTGTGCTGGCACATATCAATGACAATTTTTTTTTTCTCATGCTAAATTTCAAGTAACTTTGAATTTTTAAGTGTGTATTAGCAATCATATTTATGTCTGACTGTTAAAGCTACCTCCTGGCTCGCTATCTCAAGGGTATTTCTGAGACTTAACAACTATAGACTATTTATACCAGAGAAATCTAGTTGTAGTACTTGCTGCTCTCACTTTTCATTTTGTCATTTGTTTGCTTGCAAATCATTGAAAGCACATGTCAAAACATAATTTGAAGCATGGAGATATGCAGGTAGGTGTCCAGTGTGATTTTCATACACACTCGGTGTCTGACTCCCAAAAAAGCACTAACTTTATAAAGCTGGCTCAGAATCAGAGCCTCCATCACAGACATTTCAACATCTATATTTCTTTTTGTGACTTCAGCAAAACCTGGCCACTTTCAAGATATTGCCATTAAGGCCTATAAATAAAGATTTAATTATATTCTTATCTACTGCTGTCACATTTTAAAAACTAGAGGAAAAAGGGGGGGATTGAGACACCAAACAAAAATGAGGTAACTGAAAAAGCTAATAACAGGCAACAATGGAGAGGTTTTCTTCCAATCTGTTTTGCCCAGTGTGCTGCTGAGTAGAAGCTTTATGGATCAGTGTTCCTAGATATGAATTGCTTTTTCCCATATTTGTGCAAGTCTGGCTGTCCTTTTGACTTCCCCAATTGCATCCATTCCTTTAGTAGTATGATCAGTTTTATCAACCTATAGTTTTATTATGTTTTACTTTTTCATAAAGCAAGTTTTCTGAATTGCTGAAGACAAAACCAGATTTATTTTCCAATAAAAATAAGTCTATGTATCTGCTCTTCAAGAAGGACCATGGTCTCTATCTTTCATTATGTTGCTCAGTACAAATAAATACATTGTTTTTCAGTAGAGGGTTTATTATAATAATAAAATCTAACTAATAATAAAAACATAGATAAATACTGGAACTAATTATAACAATGAACTCCTCTCCAAATTAAAGAATATGTGTAATCCAAGTAGGTAGAAAAAAGGGTTAAAAAAAATTGCAAGAATCCAAGAAGCTTAGATGACTTTGGAAACACAGATCAAAAACAAAGAGACTGGAAGTATAATTAACTCCATTACTGCTCAGTCAAATGAAAACAGCTGTGACACCCCGTCTTATTTATGACAGCAGCAAATAGCTCTATTCCCTTGCTGGTTATTGCTGTAGGACAGAAGTGGTTCTACAGCAGGTGAAATAGAAACAAGCTGCTAATATTTATGTCACTAGAGCAGGTTATGGATACAAGATTTATGCAGAAGTTCTATAAAAATATCTAAGTAGCTTTTATATCTTCCTGCAGCAATCCTTTTCCAATAGCAAACTAAGTATCTCTTTATTAAATATGATTCTGTGGTCTGAGTACTATTGTGGAACAAAGGCAGCTCCTCCACTGCTAAAAATGAGACTGTGCTTTCACTGAAAACTGAGTTTTGTTCACTCTGTAAAACATAAATAAAAAACCATTTAGGTCTCAAACCACTTATTTGCAGTTCCAAGACTTTGTCAGTGTGGAATAGGATACACAATAGCTTAATAGTAGAACTGTTTGCTGTACTTCAAAGAGCCCAGGATTGCTTTTAAGGGTATGAAAAGCAAGCAAGAAAAATAGTTTTCTGATTAAAATGCTTATTTTATTACCAAACGTCATTAAAACAGATGCTACCTACTTTGATATAAAAATGTGAGTGGGCAGATGATTTCCTAAAGCATTTTTTATCCTGCAACTTTAATCACTTTGCTTCCTAAACCTAAGCAGTCTTACTTCCTACTCAAACTGCCCATTAAATAATGACTGAGAAATAAAATTGTCAATAACAGGGCAGAAAACAAAGCAAGTAGGATGTTGCACACTTCACCCACACCCACAGAAATGCAGAACCCTTTATTCTCCCCACCCATATTCCATTATGCCTAACCTCGCCTCAACAGCCACTGCCTTCCAGGGGCTTTGAGCAACCTGCCATCCCTCCTGGAAGAGGCCACCTCCTCTACCTACCCCACAGATCCCACACCAGGGACCTGAATGACACATGAGGCTCCTGATCCCTCGCCTGCTACAATGTACTACAATGACATATGCCCAAATGCTCCTTTCCATCCCTCCCAACGTCATTCTTCTTATCCTCCTTATGGGTGTTCAATATAAAAAGTAACATCAGGAACTAGCGTCTGGGTCTGGGATATAGCTTTGCCGGAATACCTCTACAGTGCTGTGCCCACCATCTCTGAGTAATTAAAGAATAATGGAGTAGCTGAAGTTGGGGCTCAGACAAATAGACACTACACAGACATGTCTATGTGTCCTCAATCTGGTGCTTGCATATATTTTTAGTATTTCTCCAAAATCAACAATGTTGATACTATTCCCTGTGATCTCTTGGATCCACCAACTGCATATCCAGACAGAAAAGCCATCAAGACGACCACAAGGGTTTCAAATGCAGGTAGAAACAAATTTGGCCTTTTTCTACCACACAAATATGTAGATCCAGAAGGCCTGGGTCTCTCCTAGTTTCACTTTCACTGAAAATATTGTGCAGAGGTCTGCAGCATGACTACATACGTATTTAAGTATTTAATTACCTACGAGCTCAGCACAGACCATGGTGAACTCTCTCTGTTGTCTCATCATTATAACTTTACCAGGTCTTTTTGTACCTGTCCTCAAGAACCGACAGACATGTGCTGGTCTTAAACATCTTGTTACTGACTGGTGTTGAAGCCATTTTTTGGTCCTAACTCTCATCATGATTTGGGAGAGAGAACACAGGAGTGAAACTCAGGGTTTGACAAAGCTATGAGCAAAACTTGAGCTGGCCTCAGCAGTGCTAAAGACAAACTGCTTGCAGTGCACAACAACAATGTGGTACCCAACCACCAGGTTAAGACAACTCGGCATTGTAACACTAACATTGAGCCCCTGCTCTCAGCTTTTCCATGATGCAAATGGTTTGCCTTGATCTGGCAAATAATCTGTCCAAGTTTGGAGTAACACCGGGAATATTTGTAGTTTTTAACTTGCAAAGGGATTAATTCCCTCTAATATTTACTTCCCATATCATGGAGAAGCAGTTAGGAAACTGTTAGGAAATAAGGATACAGCAGTTAGGACACCGTTAGGAAATAAGGATACAGCAACCATATTTTCTAGGCCTTCTCTTAGGGAATAAAATTCATCTTTCCTGCTTAGTACAATGACCCAGAACCACAAGATAATTCATACAAGTAAAGCAAAGAGAAGTGGTACTAAAATAATGAAAAGTTAGATGTTTGCCTGGACATCACTGTCATCCCAGATGACTTCCCTGCCTCCTCTTGGAAGAAAGGAGAGATTCCTGGCTCTCTCAGTCTCCCTGCAGCTGCAGCACAGCATCATCATAGCAGCTGTGAAGGCAACACACAATGAATGGCCCTGCTGGCAAGTGCTGGTCTTCCAGCTGAGCAATCCCTGCAAACACCTTTCAGAGAGCTCCAGTACAAGTGAGCTGAGCATCCCTGGCAGCCAGAGCCACCTGGGACCTTTCTGCTGTGGTGTCACTCTGAGCAGACTCAAAAGTAGGGGTTTTTATTTGGGCTTTGTGGAGAGGGTCAAATTCTAAGAATTGTTATATGAAATTCCACTTTTGCTTCTAGCAAGTGAGTTATGTTGTTGATAGAAAGTTGCAGCCAGCTTTAGGTAACTGTTCACTCTGTACGAGCCCCTCAAGCAAAGAGAAGCACATAAGACCCAAAGCCCAACAGGAGACTGAATTAGCCAAAAGAAGGGCAGGGTACAAGGGATGCAATAAAGGGTGCAAGCTGGGAAGGCCAAATCCCTTCAAATCTTTGGCCAGCAGCTGGACTATAAAGTACCCAAGGCATATGCACAGAGAGACCTGATGTCTCTCAGAAACTAAAGGGATCTTGTACTCTGTTGAACAACAGCCAGAGGATGCTTAATTAGCAGCTGTAAGTTGCTAATTAATAAATTAGCAACCTCAAAATAAATTAATCTCTTTATCTGTTGCTATATCACTGAGATGGCAATAATAATTAAAAAACAGATAAACTGTTAAAAAAGTCCACAATGTAATACATTTAGGCAACCTCAATTCTTAAGCATGCAACAATAGAGATATTAAAAACCCATACCCTGATAAGCTTCTGCTTTAAAGATGAGACCTCATATGCCAACTTTCAACAGAGAGTGATTTCTTAAAGTCAAGTCATAAACCCTAAAACAGGGATTTCATGGAGACATTATAATTTATAATACTTCTGCAATTTTCAATTATTCAGATGCTCATAGCCCAACAAATTGAATAATGAATGGAGTAATGAATTGAACCCTGACAAGATGGTAACAGGAAATATTATGAGTAGTTAATACACAGTGGAACTCACTTACAGAAAGATCCCTCAAAGAAATAACTTGTTTGAAGGACACATTTTCTCCTGAAATTCAAAGGACTTGCAGGAAAATGTGTGCAGGAGTTGCCATTAACAAATAACCACTAAAGCCATAAACCTGCAGAACAGTATATTTCTAGTGGCCGAACTGTGAATCATAATCATAAATAGACCAGTTATATTTTGTGTAGATGTAGGTTATGCATTTCATTATTGCTTTTTCTTCCTCCCTCTAATGCCACAGAGAGAGAAAAAGAATGGCCATATAAATTCTTAAACACTTTAGCTGCAGGCTTAGCCTTGGAGGTGTGATGATATTCCACAGATGCTAAAGCACACAGGTCTTAACAGTATTTAATACATTTGCATCAACACTGCAAGCCAGAAACATAAATAATAAAAGTCATAAATATACTATTCAAAAATGATGACGGGTAATGCACGTTTGTATCTCCCTGCTAGTATTTAAAGGAGCAGTGCAGGCAGATAGCAAATGCTATGTTTGGAAAAGCCCCATGGATTAAAACAAAACACTATTCAGCATCAAAGGGAAAGACAAGTTATCCTACATATTGAAATTTTGATTAGCCATTGACCACTGCTTCAAACTGAAGAAAACACCACCACCTTCCAAAAACCGACCCCGAAATTTCCACAAAGATCGAAATAAGCTTTTTATGGAAGTTTGGAAAATACTGGACTAACCACAAGAGAACAAAATAAATAAATAAATAATCCTGTCTCCTGTTGGAATCAATCCAAAGCCAGTTATTTGTGGCATGTTTTGCTTGAATACAGCATTGGTCTTTGGTGCTGGGTCAATGCTTTTATTGGGTTCACCCTGAAGACCTGTATAGGTGCAAGCACTGGAAATCTGGAAAGAAACTTAACAGCTCAAGATTATTTGTGATTGTACTTTGCACTATCTATTTTGACTGAGTGAAGAAAACTAAATGGTTTCAGAAGCCTTTGAGCTTAGTTATATTGGGTTTCCCACAAGCCAAGCAAAACCCAAGAAGTTGCACCTCCTTTGTAGATGTTAAAATTCTTGGACATTCTTGAGCACAGCAGACTTCTCACCCTCTCCTTGTGCTGAATAACTCTAATTCATGAGACTACTGGGAAAATATGTTTATTTCATTAAAAAAAGTGAAAGAAAACACTCCTTTCCAGCCTTCTGAAGAAAAAAACCCTCAGTAATGCAGTAACAAGTGGCCAGTTGGCACAGTCCACATTTCTGTAGCATCTCTAGGTGCTCCATTCCTATATGGACACTTTTAATATGCAATGACAGGTCATCAAAAAAGCTACAGCAGTCAGAAAAACAAATCTGCACTTTGGAAGTATCCAATATTGGCATAACTCCTACCACACAGTTCCCAGGTCACCACTCATTCAGAAACTCCCATGCGTTCACCTATATGAACTGTTCCTGGACCATCTCCGAAAAAATCCACAAACTGGGTTACAGTGTATGTAAACCACATATGCAAATGCACACCCATCCCTTCTTATAAATTTAAAGGCATTTGGAGAGCTCTCAGGACCTAGAAGACCTTTTCTTATGCTACTGAGATACACAAAATACACCTTTGCTGTATTACTGTAAATCCATAATTAACTACATGGATGGAAGAAATAAAAATGTACAACTATCCAAACTATGTGTATATGATTTTTCTTTATTGATTTCCTCTATAACAGAGAGAAAAACAGGCATATCTGGAAGTTTGGACTAGCACTAGCAAGACTGCCTTAACAGTGAATTGGCTTTGGAAATGAGATGCTCTAATAGAATCATTGTAATTACACTTAAAAACCACATTTTTATTTCAGCATTTTCAGTACCCTTCTGGTAGTAAGTGACCTCCAATCATATTCTAAACATTAAATTGCACCCTTTGCCTTTCCATTTTTCTTCAGAAATTGTTTTTTTAACAAGTCTGTCACTGTTCTATTTCTATGAGCATTTTTTTCTAGTATTTAACTCATCAGTTGTGGCAGCTTGCATTGCTTATCAAATTCAATATCCCATTATTGAAATAATGATCTAGTAGTAAAAACACATTGATTTGTGTTTACTGTTAATATTTAACAGCTTAAGGTACATTCTCCCAGCCAGAATAATGATTTGCTGCTCAATTCTGTCATACTATCTCCTACCGAGTAACTCCCATGAAGTCAATGGGATGGTTTACTTTAGTATGGCAAGACTCAGTGTAGCACGGGGATATAATTCTTAACTAAAGAGAGAAACTTTTGAAGAATTTTAAATAAATTATTGCCATCAACTGTTATTGAGGGCAGTGGAAACTGCTCCAGAGAAAGCCTAGTAACTAGTTTTACATAGGCTGAAACTGTGCTCACCTTCCTGCCTTTTTCTTCCCCACAAAGTAGCCATGAACTGGAGTGTTAAAGGGAAAGGCATGCAGGGTTCTTCCAAAGGATATGGGAAAGCTCTTTGCTAAAGGCTGGCCTGGGACTAGTCTATGCCCCAGTTAAAGACAAGCCTACTGAATACAGATGCCGCTGCTCTCAAAGAGATGTTTCACCAAAGCAATCTAAATTTCAGTGTGGTGCCACCAGTATAATTTTGGTATTGTGGAGCCTTGTCCCTGCAAGTTGGGGACTTAAAGAGAGGTAAGACTTGAAGTCTTTTTTAAGGAACATAGCATATGGAAAATGGAAAATGTCAGTCAGGTCTTGTTGAAAAATCACCTAAAATTTATTTCTGAAGTAGTGGAAGTGCTAATACTTTTTTTTCCAATGGAATTTTCTTCAGCTGAGGTCTGTGTTTGATTTGGTTTTTTTATTTTTTTTTACTAAACTGATCTTCTCCCATAGGTTTCTTAACAGGAAAGCACTGCTGTATACTCATTGCTTTTTTATATTTGTCATCATTTGTCTGATAGCCTTCTAAGAAATACACTTCCTTCACGAAAAAAAACAAATGATGTGTGAATGGTGAAGAGCCCTGGGCAAGGCTGTTGTCTTTACTTGCTTGATCTGTATAGCCTGTACTGTCTGAGTCTCCACTAAATACTTTGGGTTACAAATGACTCAAAATTTTAATAAAAATGGTCATTTGTTTCTATGCCTTACTTCACTTTGTAAAGCAACAGAAGTCATCTACCTGGACTCATGCAAAGCTTGACACTGTCCCACATGACATCCTGGTCTCAAAATTGGAAAGTCATGGATCTGATAGATGGGCCACCCAGTGCATAAGAAACTGGCTGGATGGCTGCACTCCAAGGGTTGCGGTCAATGGCTCAATGTCCAAATGCAAGCCAGTGATGAGTGGTGTTTCTCAGGGGTCAGTACTGAGACCAGTGCTGTTTAAAATCTTATTCAGAGATATGGACAGTAAGATAGAGTGGACCCTCATCAAGTTTGCCAAGGACACCAAGTTTGGTGGAGCAGTCAACACACTGCAGGGAAGGGATGCTATCCAGAGGAACCTAGACAGGCTTGAGGGTTTGGGTCTGTGCAAACCTCATGAAGCAAAACCAGGCCAAGTGCAAGGTCCTGCACCTGGGACATGGAAATCCCAGGCACAAATACAGTTTGAGTGGGAAATGGCTGGAGACCAGCCCTGAGGAGTAAGAAGGGGGAGTGTTTGTGGATGAGAAACTCAACATGTGTGGCAATACACAGTGGTATCCCAGAAAGCCAACTGCATCCTGTGATGCATCAAAAGAAGCGTAACCAGCAGGTTGAGGGAGGTAATTCTTCCCCTCTACTCTGCTCTTGTGAGACCCCTCACCTTGAGTACTGTGTCCAGCTTTGGACACAGATGAGAATGATCAGAGAGCTGGAACACCTCTCCTATGAGGACAGGCTGAGAGAGTTGGGGTTGTTCAGCCTGGAGAAGAGAAGGCTCCAGGGAGACCTTATAACAGCATTCTAGTACCTTAATGGGCCTAAAGGAGAGCTGAAGAGGGACTTTTTATCAGGGAGTGTAGCGATAGGATAAGAGGCAAGAAGGGAAATTTAGATACTAGGAAGAAATCCTTTACTGTGAGGGTAGTGAGGTACTGGAACAGGTTGCCCAGAGAAATTGTGATGCCCCATACCTGGAGGTGTTCAAGGTGAAGTTGGATGGGGCTTTGAGCAATCTGGTCTAGTAGGAGGTGTCTCTGCCCATGGGAGTGGGATTGGAACTCAATGATCTTGAAGGTCCCTTCCAAACCAAACCATTCTGTGACTCTATGATTCATTACTTAAACTTATGTCAGCTTCTCTTAGGGCTAGGACAGCATGCTGCTGGTGTTTCACGGTATGCCTCCTGCAGCAGCATATGAGCAGTTCAGAAGGTCCTATCTCCCACATGCCACAGAGCAACATTTATGCAAGCAGTTCATGCTGATGCTAATATATAGATTATCAGCATACATTCACTGCCCAATACTGGGATGTCAGCATATATTCACACATCAGGCTATCAAGCTCAAAGTAGAGGCCTTTCTGAAACTTCTACCCTATCCAGCAGCTTGGTCTTCTCTAAGACCTAAAAAATTAAATGAACTCCACTTCAAATCCAGCTGGATCAGAGCCTCTGCTAAATCCCAGCTATGTGAATTATATACTGCACACATTACCTGAGTGCCCATCCCAGCTATTCCAGGCAGGCACAGTGCCTCTCTTAACACTTGCCCCCAGGATGGGGCCAGGCATAGCTAGATCTCTCTTGTGTCTTCTCACTGTGCTGGGGAAATCCCTCATTTGCTTGATTGATGGGGAAATGCTGCAAAGCACATAGGGATCCCCATGCAATGAAAAGGCCTGTTAAAGTGTCAGACGTTATTGAACATCCCCTCCAACATGATGAATTTTATATTTCTGTGAGGACAGTTAAAAACATAGCAGTACTGAAAGATGAGGGGTTATACTGCAAGTACCAAAGAAGGATTCACATCCTTGCTTGGAACCAAACACTGAGGCAATGTCTGTGGCGGACTCTAGAGACGTGCTGAGGGGATCTTCTAAGGAGCTCAGGAGCTCACTTTCTTTGGTGAAGCTCACCTTTGCTTTGGACATTGTTTAATCATCCCTATCAAAAACAATTTTTACTCCAAGGGCTCCTAAAGATAATGCAAACGGTACGAGTCATGTTATTATTCAGTAAAATAGTCACCTTATACTCACACTTATACAAAAGAAACAACAAAACCAGTGACAGCAACAAACCTTTGGTGCAGAACAAATTGAAACAAGGGATGGCAGTTTAAGATGAAATATTTCAAAGAAAACATTCACTCTTTCTTCTACAGATCCACTCTCAATCTTAGTTTGTTACTTACCCTATGTTTCTCTCTTCCAAGAGCCACCCAGTAAATGGGGAATATACGGTAGACTTCAAAACCATAAAACTTGTATGCCAAGCCAAATTCACTTAAGAAAAGGTATTGGGATTTTGGGGGCTTTTTTGGTTCATTTTTGTTAAAAAAGACATTTTCTGTGAATATTGAGGGGGTCTCTAAGTAGATATTTTTAACTGCATACAGTCCGAAGTGTGCATTCAGCACACTGATAAGGAGCTACTTCTTGGCCAGACCAGATCTTGTTGTCATCAGCCTCCAACAGTGAGGAGACATTCCACTGATCCAAACTCAGTGTACTCTCCAGGAAGACCCTAAACTTCATTCAGGCTTAAATGCCAAAGAAACCTGGTGCTCATATTTTGCACAACTATTATCACATGAGCATCTAAAAACCTGATGCATGTAATATATCACAAAGTTAAAACATTTCTGTAGGAACTTCTTTTTTATGTTACTGACATGTCCCTGTTAAAACCAGTTGCTTTAACAACAGAGTTAAAAAAATTGAAACTCCACAAACAAAAATACAAGCATAATTTAAAACTGCAAGAGTGATTTTATATGTTGTGTTTCTGCCTTTCTAATTGTTAAAGAAAAGTGAAATGTTAAATCATGTTTTATTAAACCATAGCTTGTATGAGAATTTCTCTTTCATGACACTGTCTCATGTTTCATTTTACTTACTCTGAAAGCAGTGTTGGAGTTAAATATAAAATAGGAAACAGTTTGGCTTTTTAAATTCATGCTTCACAGTTAGATTTACTAATACAGTTAAAACTGCATCACTTCAAAGCCTGATGTATAAAACAGTTTTATCTAATGCACTAGGAAAGAACAGGTTGATGAACACTTTTGACTTACAGAATGTACTCCCTTGATCTATTAAACAGACAGTTCTTCCCAGTGAGAGTCTGGTTTTAAACAGATTCCTTTATTTTTGGATAGAAAAATCTATAATGTCACTAGGAAAAGTCTTTAAGAATGTGCACACACAAATTCAAATGCATATATATAGTCCTGCCAGACTCAATGTGAGTCAATGCATTTAAACACCTGCACCTATGGGAGTATTTTGCTGGATGAGAGCCACACAAAATATTGACATATGGATTAAAACATAAGCATCCATAAAATGCATATCTAAATCAAAACTGTAGCACAGTCCTAACTGCATTAAGCACTTGGATAACACTATGTACTTGGAAAATCCCATATGGTAAACACATACCTGGCATACAGCAGTAGATCAGCCAGGATGAGGTGTCTTACATATCTACAGATCTGACGCTGAAGTGAAATCCTGTTTGGAAGGTCAAAACTTAGACAAGTACAGTAGTTTCAACAATAAGAAAGGCAGCTTTATAAAATAAATGGTACTTAATGTAGAATTTCTCATTTGTGGAACTGCTTTTGCTGGGCTTTCTGCACGAGAAGTAGACGTTACCTACACTGTGGTTTGTGGGATCCATCTGAGACTGAGGCATTACAGTGCTAAATACTATAGTGCAAATCCAGTCCCTGCTGTGAAGAATGTATTGCTTAAATGAGCAAGAAAAATATGGTAAGAATGGAAATAAAGATTTGGCTGATTTGTCCAAGACCTCAGAGCAAACCAGTGCCATGGATGTGATCAGAATCTGCCCAACTGGGAGAGGGACATGGAAATCTGATAGACAACAAAAAATATGAGTTTTGGAAACAGAGATCAAATGGATGGGCAAGTACTTCCCACTCACTGAATACTGACCCCAGAGTTTGGCTCATGATGGGAAGGCATGTCCCAGTTCCCCCAACCAACTTCTCCTGGTAATACAGATAAACCATTCCTATAGTAAACCATACTTCCCAGGGGAAAAGGAAAAAGGCAAGGAGGATCGGTCCCAAGCAGTTCAGGAGATGAATTCATAAACCCCATGGCAGTCTTCCCATTGGAGTATGACTAGCCACGCTTGTTTTACAGATGGGTACACACCTGTACAGGTGCTTTCTGAAAGCAAGATCCTGAAGATACTCATGCTGCTTATCACTTTGAAGGATTCAGAACCACCTCCACAACACTTTATGGGGTATTACTGCAGAACCTGAACTAGTCCACAGGAGTCCCCACCACCTGCTCCAGTTAACATTCCCCTGAACCAAACTTGCACATCAATAAGCAGAGAAAACTACTTCCTGCTGAACACTGCAGGCAAATGAAGCCATCTGCAAGTACCCATGTTATTAAATTTTAAGGTACTGCCCAGACGTCATCTAAAATGTATACACTTCTTTTTTTTTTTTTTTTTTTTTTTCCCCTCCCTCTTTCCCCCAAGCAGAATATTAAGACAAGAGAAATATCCTTTCTTGAGCCTGAAAAGTCATGCTCCTTTAGTTGAAAGCACTCCATCTGGCATAGTAAGCTCATACATTGTGCTCTTCACCTATCATTTCACCCATCTGCGCTGGACAAGGCCTTCTCTTGTTATGGAGACCAAGTCCAATGTTGAAGGACTCAGCATGAATGGAGAAGACCATGGTGACTTCTGTAGGACTTCATCTGAACATTTAATGTCCTTCCTCATGCGTCTCCCAGGAGGTCAGACTTTAAGAGAAGTCAGTGCAGCACAATGCACAAATTCACTCGCACATTTGATGTGTGTCACATGCACACAGGCAAATCTCTGGGATTTTGTAATAGTAAAATAAACAAGAAAGGTGGGGGAAAGAAGAGAAAAACTCTCTCTCTGATCATTAGTGCAAGCCTAGTTCTTGGCACATTACAGAAAATTAGTAGCTTTTAAGAAAGGGCTTTTAATTGCTTAATCTAAGTAATGTGGACAATGGCATACGTGTTTTATTTTAGGGTCTATCTAGCCCACTCAGAAAATGTAATGGACCTAATTTTCATTTAGTATAGGTCTGTGCAGTTCCTAAAACATCTAAATGGCTATTAATTTAATCAGGTAATTTAACTATAGCTCTAGAAAAGGCCACCAGCTAGTTGTCAAGCAATGATTATGAGGATGACATTTCTATCCCATGATGCCAGAGGCAGACTTTGATACATCATTTTCTTTTTGAAGGTTAAACTCAGATAACCTGCCTTTGGCATTTAATTAGCTACATATTAAACACTCTTTTAATAATAAAATGATTAAAAATTTTATTGCTTCTCAAATGAGGCCCTTTTAGATAGATTTAATGACTTGGTTAGAGCACTGTAGTTTGTGAACCAAACCTTAGTTAGACCAGTATATAGTATAATGATATGCTTTACAGCTTGCAAAATCTGTATTTTATTCAAATGACTGCCATAATCATTTTGGGTAAAACTTATAATGCATTCTTCTGTATTTTTAAGTCTAACTGTTAAATGTCATTGAAAAGTAACTGAGAACCAACTGATTTCAGGATTTAAAGAAATGTTCAAATTCAGGTATAGTTACATTAAACTGCAGTAGGATTAATGTACTGTATTTTATACAGAATTTGTTTATCCTTTTAAAAAAAATCATCTTTCACAGTTCAGTGTCTGTAAAAAAAAACCACCCTTGTGTTCACCTAGCAATGATAAAAAAGCGTGAAGTGGCTGACAGTCTCACTCTTTATTTGGAATAAAAATGTTAGCAATTTAATGAAAACTGACATAGAAAAAAAGATAATATTTTTCCCATTCCTGCATGGTAATAACAGTGTCATGACTGCAAAATAGCTGTAAAGATAGTAATTCCATGGGCTGTGCCCACACAGTGAATAGTACTATAAGGCAAAGCAAGTACATGGCATTTAAGAATATGTATATATTTACATCTGTGTACATATAGATTTCTCACTGCACTTAAGCCAAACAAGCACCTTATCTACAGATTAAGGTAATTATTAAAAGCTCAACTTCTTGCAGCCAGGAATTTGGCCCACCAAAATACCATCACCTTCACAGCCAGAACTAGGTCATCTCCTCACAGGCAGTTAGTTACTGCCAGAGACGCATAATGTAGGAATCAACCTACCATCCAGTCCCTTTAAAAGTAGTCCCTTAGGGAAGAAGCACATTGTCAGGACAGCTGGATAAAGAGGGAAGTTCATCTCCAGGTCTGTCAACCTAGCACTTTTCATGAGCATAAAAATGAAGGAGAAAAAACAAGAGCAAACCCAATGAAGAACTGAATAGTAACTTTTAAACTATACACCTTTGTTCCCGTGTTTTTGAAGGATTCTTCATCAACTTAGACCCTGATAGAAAGAAAAGTCTTTCCTCAACATCTACTCAACCCAGTCATGCTGAAGTAAAAGCCAGAGCATTCTTAAACACTCCCTTTGCAGGCAGGTAGTAGACAGATTTACCAAGTTCTATTTGATAAAGGAAAAGAGGGAGACCATCAGGATTATGGTTATGCCCTTTTAATTTTCAGACTG
Organism: Pedionomus torquatus; assembly: GCA_013398155.1. Classification (NCBI taxonomy): domain Eukaryota; kingdom Metazoa; phylum Chordata; class Aves; order Charadriiformes; family Pedionomidae; genus Pedionomus; species Pedionomus torquatus. The sequence goes on along the minus strand of VZRU01005013.1, from coordinate 439,921 downwards.
CCTTAGTCCCTGTCCAGATGTAAATTAAGACAATCTAGAAGTTACTCTGTTACAGCTTCAGCTGAGCACACCACAGGGAGTAGAAGTCTACTTCTTTCTGCTCTTCCCCTGTCTCCTGTGCCAGGTTAGGCATGCAGCAGTAGAGTGTGCACCAGTGCTCTTTTCACCACTAATACCCATGCAGTTTTACACCTCGTGTTTGACACAAGAAACTATATATCTAAAGAGGCAAGGCTCAGTGGTCATGACAGGGGCTTGAGTGTGCCGACAGGCTAATTGCCCTGACCATCCTCTCATGCTCAGTGTATCTGCCTTTTTGCCATGATTGTATGTTGGCCCGGCTTGTTCTTGGCCTTGCCTGGGCCCAGGTTGGCCCTGGCTGCTGTCGTTGGATCCAGTCTGCTTCTCTTTTTTGGGCACTGTGAGGCTGAAAAATCCCTGTGTGGGCTTCCCTCATTGTTAGCCTTGCCTCCCATAGCATCTGCCCTTGAGAACTAGCCTGCTGTTGCTGCTCCCTAACAGGTTTCTGGTAAAAACCAAATTATGTTTTCACAAGGTACATCTATACAACATAACATGTGGAAATAACTAAGCTAGACTGGTACAAAATGAATTATGTAATGAAGCCAGCGCAAATGTATTGCAACAATGCTTTTCAGGGGCTAATACATCCCTCTGAGAAGCCTGGGCGATCTGAATCTAGCTGACTGTTAAAGAGTTACTGCAGATGGCTTCATGCGGTACTATGCTGGTGTATGGACATTTCTAACATGCACTCTTTCAGCTTTTTTAGGCCACACCTCATTTCAGCTAATTAAGATTTCTTTATGTCTCATTATAAGATATAGCTAAAAGGGTAGGAGCTGCTGATATAAAGTCCTGCCCTGATAGTCCAAAGGTGGTACCATGTAGCATATCTACATTTTGCAGCCTAGACAAAAAACTTGCCAGAGAGGACCACCACAGAAATGTTTCTATATGAAATTGTAGGAGATATGTCAAGAGAGAAAGACGAGGTTATCTGTTCTTGGGCAGTTCTTACAAAGACAAATGGAGACCATGTAAAAGACTACCATTCCAGTATGCCTCCGTTTTACTAAAATGTTGTGAAGCCATAGGGAAACAGTACCAGGTACCAAGAACTGAAAAGTTTTGGAGACATTTCTTCTCAGACTTAAGAGGACAGGTTGCTTGTAGCGATGGTTTATCGCTGGGGTGAAGATGCTCACATTACTGCCTTTGCACTGCCATTTTGTGAGGGATGAAGGAAAAATAATCTCTTAAAATTTGTCTTTAAGCATGCACAGATTTCAACATGAACTCAAAAAGAATGATGGTAAGAAAGAAGATAGGTCAAGGATTTTCCTAAGTACTAGACCTACCCGCATGTCAGAAAAACAGAAAAAAAAATACCAATTTTATTAAATTTCATTTTCAGCAGCATCCATTTTAAGTGTGCCTTCCAACACTGCTGCCTTTTCCATGGTGGCTTTTGTTTTCTGTTTTGTTTTTTTTTTCTTTCTTGGAAGTTGAATCTTCATTTTCAAACCATTTAATTCTGCAAGCTATTGCTACTTGAAAGCAGAGGAATAAAACAAGCAGCAAATCTGTCTTAAAATGCAAATACCCTGTTCCAGTCATGCGTGTGCCTGCTCTGGGAGCATACCCATCTTCTGAAAAAATTCCTAGGTATACCAGCTCTCACATCCTCATTTTTCTTTTTGAATAATGACTACCCCTTTTCTTATGTTACACTTCTCTGCCCAGCTATTCAGTTTCTGCTTTTTCCACAAGGGAAAACGCTATGATCTTAGTATCAAGGGATGAATTGCAGTATATTATTTTACTATGCATCTATGCTACAGGTGAACTACTGAATGAAGACGGTTTACATAATACCCTATCTTTTTACTCCTGTTTTGAAAGTATGCAGATTTTTCACTCCTTGAATACTTTGAAAGGTCTTCTCAGTGTAGTGTATTACATGGCCAAGGACTAAATCTATATTTCACATGCAAATTGTCAGCCCTTAGTACCTCTGTCCTTACAGTGCTTGTCAGGACTAGCTAGTGTGAATACAGGTCAAAAACAGTCCTCCAGCAATGCCACCAAGCAGACACTTGGGTAAAAGCCTGACTTCAGGAAAAACAATGGGGATACTCTGAGTGCCTTGCAATGATGCTCATATTTCACCTAATTTATTCAAATATATAAATTATAGTTAACTCCAGCTAGATGCTAAAGGAATTGTACTAAGGGTAATGGCTAAGCAAATGCAGCGGCTTGTTACAATGAAATAAACATTTTCCTATTCTTATTATTCCTTTACATCTGTAAACAGCATAGATAGAACACACAGAAGTGTCAAGAAAAAGTAGACAATGATGACAACTCATATCTGAAAGATACCCATGGTTTGACTAATAAATGTCTGATATACTTTTTAAGCAGTAAATAATTTTTAAAAAATTTAAAGTCACACTACTACCTTTTGTGATTTGAGGTGTTTGAAGAGAAGTCAAGAAAAGACAAATACAGAAATGGGCACGCATTTTTACACCTCAGTATTCCTTAGATCTGTAGCAAATAATGAGGTTTAATGGCTTTTAATTTCTGGGCTGGTTTTTCTTTTCTTTTAGATGACAGTTTTATGGCCAGAGCTAGAAAGAATGTTTCTGCTACTTCCATACTCAGACCAGAGATACTTCTTTGAAGTTTCACATGCTTAAAACATTAAATGCTTCCAGCAGAATTAAGATAAAACTAAGAAAATATCATATTATTCAATTTTTACTTTCATAAACATGGAATGAACATCACAAAAAAAAGCAATCCTGAAAAAAGAGCACCCCTTTTACATGAACCTGAACTTCAGGCCTTAGCGGCCACAGCTTCTGTGACTTAAGCAATTACTGTAGGAAAAGAAATCAGGGTCTGCTATCTTGGAACTACTCCATTTAAGCCTGAAATTATTTCAAAGTGACTGGAGAATTCCTACTGAAAACTAATAGAGCAGTTGCATACTTCCTAGTCTGTAAGTATCCATATTTAACTTCGAGTTACTTTTCCTGCTATTCTGTGTATCAATTCAGAATTACATGTAAAATTTGTTCATGAACCCAAAGTAGTAATCATGATCTGAGATAACAGAGTAATATACTCTCTTGGCCTTGGCCTATGCCAGAAAAGTGTTCCAGTTGTTTTATTCCTGGCTTAGCATTCAGAAAAATAGAGAAGTGTTCACTTGCGAGGTAGTGTTCCAAATGATTAGGGATACTTTGATCAGACAATTGCCTTGTACAGAGTAATGAAAGGTCAAAGTTGATTGCCTTTTTGGCACTAATGTCTTAGGAGTGGCAAGGAAGTGATTAGTTTCCTGCTGATAACCCCACTCACCAGTCATAAAATCTCTTTATCTCCAACACAGTAACTCTGAAAAGGAAACTCTTCCATACAGGTTACACATTCTCAGTAGTAATCTATTGAGCTCAACTGCTGTGTTCAGCCAAATGTACAAGATGTAACACCACATTTTAATCTCTGAAAATGCTCTGCCTGTAGCAGCCTCTGTTGCAGAAGAAAAGTTTGATATGCCCAGTGAAAGGAAGCACTTGCTCCACTGAGGAATAAACTACAGGTCTAGAAGTCCAAAAGAGAAGTTGTTGCAATTTATTTTTTGTACAAACTTCCCACAGACACAGGTAACTGTCCCTGTGCAGGATAACAGCAAGGATTCTTAGTCTGTAAAATCCAGCTTTGTCTAACAGTTGCTACCTGCAAAGCACAGGATCTTTCACCTCCTTATGAAAAGTACATGCAATGTTATTCCCTTCCCACCAAAACCCAAAGCTATTGTTTTTCTGCCTACTTTCTGCTTTGCTGTCTCCCCTCAAGGACAGAATCTTGGGGGATTCATGTAATTTGTATGAAAATGTAATGCTTTCCAGCTCTTTCATTTACGTTATGCAAAGTCAGTATTCTCCTCTCCAGAATTTAAAGCACACCCAGTGAAACTTGACAGGTAAGAGAGGGTAGGTGGAGGAAGGTCTTAGAGGTCTGAGAAAGTGGATATAATTTACAATGCCTAAAACCATAAAATCTCATTAAATATGTAAAGCCAGCAGAGCTACCAGGAGAGGAAACCAGGTAGGGCTGGCCCTGAGCACAGCGGACGCGCTCCACAGACACTCCCTGGTGACCTTCACTGGGGAGAGGACAGCACGTAAGTGAGCTTTCCTGCACTGTGACAGAAGTCTTCTTGTTCTCCAGCGAGGTGAGCTGCTGGGACATTGCTCCATTTCCCCTCCCTCTTTGACAATAGTGGACAAACATAACAAGTCAACACCACACTTCATCCATCATGCCGCCTTTGTGCTTGGGAGTGGTTGCTGGGGTGAATGAGAAACCATTATCCTCTAGTGTAAGATTTAGTGACCATTCCTGCTCTGTATTGTAAAAGATCCATGATTATTTTGCAGTTTCTCCAATTAATCTAATCATCTGGTGTTTTGAGCATATAGGCGGGAAATGTAGCCAGCCTCTGAACTATCATCCGCCACAGCCCAGGAAAGCCCATCACTGGACAGCTTTTATCCACCCTTTCTGTTTCAAGAGTCTTTCCGAAGTCTTCCTAAACCAATTCTAACAAAAGCATTATTGAGGTAGGAAGTCAAGGAAGTGCTCTATTTCAATAAACAGGTTTTTTAGATAATTGCCATTTTTGAGCTTTCTCAAGCATATCATGCTCAATGATATGAGCTTATTTCTGTGATTGCAGTAGGAGCAAAGTGTACTTAAAAACCCCAGGCACCCACAGACAGGTTCAGAACTAGATCCTAGACTTCCTGGATTAAATCATATGTGCATTGTCCAAACAACACAGAACTGATTCCAAAGATTTCAAAATGCCAAGTATTCTGTAAAAGCAGCATTAAGTGCATATGATTTACCATGCTACTAATTGAAGACCATTCTTGGGCTTTTAGTTCTTTACTATTCCTTCTCCCTCCCCTCCCCTCTCTTCTTTCTGTTCAGGTGAAAAAAACCTAATGTTACATCTCAAGAACAGCACTCAGCCCCCAGCTTTGTAATGGGTATGTGAAACAAGTGCTCAAAAGAAATGCACCTGGCTCTCTGTAGTTCTCTAAAATACAAGATGCAGTGAAAGAACTGTCACAAGTCTTACTTCAAGAATTACAAAAAAACCTCTGGGGTTTTTGCTTTGCATGCTTCATGTCTAATCAATTTAGGATGTGACAGTATTCCTAGAAAACCTTCTTTCTCACTCTATAAAGGCCTGGTATTTAAGCATTTTTGAGTGATAATTCAATAGGATTAAATTACACTCATGTGACAGCTCAACCTCACTAATGAGGTACATTTCAGTAAACTGTTGACAGAACTGTCTGGAAGGCTTCTTTAATTTACCAACATGTAACAACATGGGAAAAGCATTAGTCAACTAGATGAAGATGAATAAGCATTGGGGTCTAGGGGCATTTTACATTAACACGTGACAACCTAAAATGTTTTTTGTCACTTGCTCTATTTAGCCCAAGGCAGTCACTGAGTAACTGGTACCTGTTAGCATGATTGACTTACCAAAGCAACAGAAGGGATTATATTTATGAATGTCTGAATGGAAAACACGCCAGAGAAATGTCTTTCTTTTTTCTTAAAAGATAACAGTTGCTTTGTGGGAAGATGACTTACAGCTACAACCAGGCTGAAAGAAATTTTAAATCTCTTCAAACAGCCTGCCAGAGCACTACATCGATTATTTCTTTTCAGAAAATCTTTAAGACTAGATTTTTTTAAAGCTTATTTAAAACATATAATTCATTGCAGCTGTTGACTAGCAATAGGATATACAAACTTTTACTAAGTAAAAAATTTAAGAGGAAGATAGAAGGATGCAGAGCCAGACTGTGGCTTCCAGTAATGCAAACTACTCTTTATGTATATCTGTTGCTGCATATATACTGCAATTAGCATGTTTAGATAGAAGCTGAGGGATCTTGAAGGAACTGATGGTATCATTAAACACGGAAACTAAAAAGCATATGAAAGTGAAGACAAAGCAATGCCAGTAACTTTAAATGCGCAGCTTCCTGCAGGTGTAAATCAGTGCAAGCAATTTTAGACATGTGATGAAAAGTCTCTTGCCTGGTGCACTCAGTTGATGTAGCTGCTGCATTTTTAAAACTAGAGAAGTTAAGCACTTGAAGTAGCTTAAGACTTAGGCAAAACGTGTTGCACCATAAATTATGGGAAGTGATCCACTGAAGGAAAAGCCTGTCATTCTATTTAATCTGGCTGCATAGTTAATGGCAGGCAAAAAGGTATTTATTCTCTTCCTCCTCAGTATCACCTGGTGCAGTGCTCATGGCTCATGGTTCTGTGTTTACTTCCCTAAGAGGGACAACCAGGTTCAGAAGAGTTAAAACATTTCCTGACTGAGGGGATAAAAAAAGACAACTGAATCAGAACACAAGTTTTCCAATGTAGCAGAAACAAGAAAACAAGAAAAACATCCTAAAATATGACTGTGGTTGAGGACTGAGGGGTAGCAGGAGATTTTGTAGGCTTACCAGAGGAGAAAAATTGAAAGACTAAATTCTCTTGGATGGGAATCAGACCCCAAAACCACATAGCTGAATTTGGACAATGTGAAAAGAAGAGAAACAAAAGAGGTGTAAATTAATGTCATTGTGAGTCAAGATGATGAATTTAAGTGATAGATACTTACTGAGTCCTTCAAAAAATCCATCTTTTCTAATTTGGATTTGTGCTAGTCTGCTGCTATTAGTGGGCTACCATCACCCTATTTTTTTCCATCTGTAATGGCTAAACTACCTGAACTCACTACTTCTTTCATCTGTTCCTAATTCAAATGACCTAGTCTCACCAGTGTAATCCTACTGTCTATGATCACAAAATTAAAAAACCTAGTTTTAATAGTAGTGAACAGCCCTCACCAGTCTCTTCAACATTTCAGACCAGTTGATGTGACCAATGAAAAAAAAAAAGGGCTATAGAGGCAATATCTGGGGAGTAACACTCCTCTTACTTCCTCCCTGTCACTTACACATGAGCATCCCGGACCCTGTACAGCAGCAAATCCACAGAACAGCTCAGACACACTATTAAGGACAAATTGAGTGCAGAGTAACCTACATTCTGGACTCTTCACACCTTTAATGAACAACTTGCTACAAGAAAAAAAATACTGAGGGTCTGGTACTGGTTGGGCCTTTCTTCAAACCTCTCCATCCTCTTCCACCATCTCTCCCCCCCTTGCATCTCTTCTCTCCGTATGGCTGTAGTGCCAGTTCTTTTTATGGGCTGTGCTCTCCTTTACAGCAAGTAATGGGAAGCCACGAACTTTGACGTTTGTAAAACAGTGTTGAAAATATATAAAGAAATGCTTCAAATGACAAATACCCAGAAGGAAAAACAGGGGAGGGGAAAAGTGATTGTCATCTGTAGAAGAGCTCATTTAAAATTGTTTCTGAAGACCCTTGCACCCTGTAATCCCAGCGATGGCTGATTGAAAGCACTGATGCCACAAAAATGGAGTAGAAAAATAGATGCATGCTGTGCCGATAATGTATCTTTTTTAACAGTTTGAGTCTCTGGGGCTAAAAAGGGCTGGTGCGTGACTTTGTCTCTCTTCTTTTATTTCCCTCAACTCAGATGCAAGTGTCTTTATTATTCAGCAGGCTGAAACCTCTTCATCACAAAAGTTAACTTTTTTCCATTGAGTTTTACAGTTTACTGGAAAAAGGAATTACTTATACATCTTTCATTACTGCAAGCCAGAGTAGCTCACAGTCCTGGCACATTCATCCTCACAGAATTATTTGAAGGAGGGATGACAGCCTTATCTACATTTTGTATAGAGCAGGACTTGAGCTCACACCCTGACACATTCAGACTCAGTGACTTTCCCAACCGTACATGAACAACGCTGCCAAATCAGGGCCTTGAATTCAGGTTGCCCAAGTTTGTCTGCATGGAAAAGTCTGCAATTGAAAGAGTTAATTTTCAGATAAACCAGCTTCTGAAAACAAGATTCTATTCTTAAGTTGTTCTTAGGTCTATTAAATGCCTACAGCTTGAATAATCCCCAGGATGACATGATGAGGTGTATTAATAAGTCTGTTGATGGCTTTACGCTTTTTTCCCCATTCAGCTCTTGTTAATAGTTTCTAGCTACAGTGTAATCAGCAAGTGAAACTGAAAAGGTTGGCATGCATCAGCTAGCCAGAGAAGGACTAAGAACTCTAGCATCCAAAATATCAACATGAATAATTTGTCTAGCTCATTGAAAACACAGGGGTTTGTTGGTTTGGGGTTTTTTTTAACAGTAAAACTTCCTAACAAATCACAAGCTTCTTAGTATGTCTAATCTATTCTACTTTGAATCAAGAAGTATTTACAAATTCAAGACAAATGTCAAGGGCAGGATTACATCCTTAGGAATAACTTCAGCTGATTTCCAGGTCAAACAAGCAGGAATCTTGTAAAGTTGTTCCTGCCCATGAATACTTGACCACTTAAAAAAAACAGAACTACATTTGTAAAGAGAGGGGCTCTTTCAGAGACCAGAACTCATAGGTTTCCTCCCTTTTCCCTTCTACCAAAAATACTTGGAACAAGTGGGATTTAAGAAACCAGCTTGATCATCTGCCTAATGAAAAGTAGCTTTTCTTTGTGTTCATCCCATGCATTGCCAAAAAGACATAAAAAGGAGGGAAAGTTTAATACTAATTGTATGCTCATTTACTTCTGGATGACACAAGGCAACTTCAGAGTGTCGTTCCATGAACTTGAAATACTTCTCTTCCTTAATGAGACAGTATCTAGGAACATCCATGGAGTATGAACTATACCATGTCTATCTCACATATCATTACTATCTCAACTACAACAAATGATGCTAGGGAAGTGAGTGTAACTGAATGACCAAAAAACTCTGGTTCCCTGAACACAAGCCCCATTCCTGTCTCAGTTGACTGAGAGTAACCTCCCCAGCAAAGGTGTTGAACTGGGGCAGAGGTGCAGCGCTTGCACACAAGGCAGCCATTCGGCAGTGAGGCTCCTGCCTCATCACCTGTGGAGCCATGACCACAGGTAACACCAACATGAAGGCATCTCACAGCCAGTGCTAGCATCTCAACAAAAGCAATTGGGAGCTTCCTTGACATCCTGGGAAAAGGTTCAACTCCTAATTCGTCCTTCAAAACATGTTGTTGTTCACATTTGTGCAGCACATAAGATAGACAAGAGGCACCATCCCAGAATAAATTGTGATTGTACTAGCAAGTACAGCCCTTGCCTTGAAAAAACTGAGTTGCTTGCTTGCAATATATGGCCTTGACTTGTTCCAAGAAAATAGCTGGGTGGGCAGAGAAAGGATACCGTGCTCCATCTTTCAACTCAGAGAGGAAAGTGTACCCTAAACCGCTATTACTCTGCTCCCCCAGCTCAGAGCACTGACAATTCCGGGTCTGCTGCTCTTATCTGCTACAAGATCTGCCAGCCAAAAGATGACACACAGGCCTTGTTATGACAAATAGCTTAATTACAAGTTTGGCAATATGTAATGCTTTGTATTTGCTATTATCATCAAAGCAGAAGAAAATGAAAAAAACATCCATTACCCTGAGAAAAAAAAAAAAAAGTCTACTGTTACCATAAATTTCTGATAAAGAAATGAAGTAGGTTCAAGTTTAATCACACCAGCAGTAAATCAAATATCAAATTTAAAACAACGAATTACAAAGAATCTCCTCACAGTCACTTAGCATTGATAAATTAGTAATGTAATATTAAATTATTCATATCTTTTTTTTTCCTTAGGACTATAATGATATACTGTACACAGCACTGATAATTTACTTAGGCTGAGTCCATTCATTTAATTATGCTCCTAAACTTGGTAGGCCAATTGGTCATCATGAGAGTTTCCAGGCAAGCTAATCACAAATATATAGAACATGTCCCTTATTGTCCCCAGCGGCTAAGTGCTAAAATGCTATTTAGTGCTCAGAAGGTTAATGTCCTGCTTATGTAAATTGTCCAATTTAACATTCAGCAGCAGTATCATAAATTCTGGCTCCAGGATTTCATTAAACGTATGTTCAAACTAGTTGACCTTAAAGGTTAACAAGCACAAGTTAAACAGGACAATTATTTAACTCGCTTCTTATCAAGAGACTGAAGTGCTCTAGCCATTTAATAGTTATGCATACTTCACAATTAGAATTCTTAAAAGGTCTCTGATAAAGCGGCAGGTCATGAATTTTCATAAGGATGTGAGATAATAACTATTTATCTGCACTTGTTTTTCTTTCTTATAAACTTAAACTTTGATCTTAACATTCAATTAGAAGTGATTCCACAGAGAAAGACTAGGTGACTCAAGGAGCTTGTCTTCACATTAATTTGAATCTAAATTAAGCTTTAAAAACATTGCATCCATATTGTCTCCTACAGAGATTAATTCAGAAGTTAGCAACCTATTCTTCATGCAAAAAAAAACCACTTTAGCCTTTCAGCATTAACCTATCGAAAAACACTGAATGCCAAATTATTACATCAGGCTAACAATTGCATTTTTATGTAAATCATAGGAAAAAAATTCTCCCTATACATCATGGAACAATTTGTATTATACACAATCCATTTGCCTCTTAATACGTTAACCAAAGATGAAAAGAGAGTAGCCGAGACCATTTCTTTTCTACACTGCCCTACTTCCTCACACAACTTCTCTTCCCGAGGCTTGTGTGAAATATGAACAGCAGCTCCCGAACGCAGCTGCCACAGCCAGCGCTACCCACGGCAGCTGTGGTGCACCAAGAGCAGCCCCTCTGCTGACATTTCAAACCCCAAACTCACAACTACTAAATGCAACAGGATTGAGTTGTAGCTTCAGGGATACCTTTAAACAGAGAAATCTCAGGAGCTGACAGTAACTGGATTCCAAGGTAGTCATAAGAAAGCTTTCGCCTTTTTTTCCAAGCTCAGTTGAGGTGATTTTATTTTCCGATAAAATAGCAACTACAAGCAGTTTTATATTTATAAATCACACAAATACCACAGTATGTTAGAGACAGAAAAGAAAAAAAAAAAAAACAACAACATAGTAATCAAATTGTTATTTGAGAGAGAAAAAGTTTTTTAATTTTAGAATAAGATGATGCTTTTACCTAGATCGTAATATGATTATTTTAGTGCAAAATCTTACTCCTCAGGGTGTCTTTTGTAAAATAGGTCCAAAGGAGACTTTGGAGCTAGGGCTCCATTTTTTTTTAGTAATATCCAAAAAAAATGCAGATCATTTGGAATAAGTCCACGAAGCTGGGAAGCTGACTGCATGCTTTTTAGTGTTTTATTTTAAAAGTTTTCTATCCTAGGAGGCATCAGAAAACTACACATTTTGGCAGCCAGGAAAAATACTCAAGAATAAAGTTAAATCATGTAAGCCTTGAGGGGGAGGGATTAAGACCCTGTAAGAACTGCTACTTGTGGTACTTTTAAACAGCCCATGAAAGTACATTACATTCTAAGTTTGTGTAATAAGCAGATAGCTTTGGTTTGGTTCACCACAGTTTTGTTTCTCAAAAGCACTGCAATTTAATGATGGCAAAGCAATAGATGATGAATACTTGTTCTTCTTTCTAGAGGTTATTGAAAACCTTGAAGAAATAAAAGAATTGTCTAGCATCCTGAATGTGACAGCATTTTATGACCTCATGTATAGCTCCTTTTCCAAACTTCATATTTTGAATTCTGGCTTCAAATTCTCCCTGAAAGAAGACATAAATAAAGCTGAATGGCTAATGGACTAAAAACACTTATGATCAGGTTTTCATAATGAACATTATTAATGGCTTCCTTTGCACATGCGTTGACATATAGTGCAATACCCATTTCTAAAGTAAGATTTAGAGCCCTATTTGCAATAAAAAGCTAACAGATGCAAATAAAAACTGAGAGATTCCATTACATAGCTACATGCAATGGATTTCTGTTAAGGATAAACAGAAATGTTTTCTTTTAGAGGCACAAGGAGCTCCCATAGAATTCATTAGAAACTCACACATTTGTGGGATCCACATTCATCTTCTCAGATGGACATGGGCATGTTTCCTTTACTGTTATCAACAGTACTAAAAACCTTGGGTCTGCTTTTTAGTAATAATACACACACACATCCTACTTTAACTCTACCTAGAATTGTGAAACTTCACACCTGAAAAATCAGGTTGAGAGAGTCAAAGTTATGTGGAAACGATGACATATCCGCCCCCCCC
>VZRU01005013.1:384739-419049 GCA_013398155.1 Pedionomus torquatus | reverse complement strand
GATGCCGCCAACCCCGCCCAGCTCCCTCAGCGTCTCCTCAGCCCCGGAAGATGCCGACGCCGCAGCAAGTTCGCCTGCCCGGAACCTTTGGAGCCGGAACGCAGATTCCGGGTGCGGGGGCCGGGCCGGAAGACGATACTGCGCGGACCGGGGGGAAGATGGCGGCCGGCGTGGCGGGCACACGTGGACGCGGGGCTGCGGTGGGCGCGGAGGCTGACAGCGGTAACGGGCTCCCCTTTTCTAGCTGGAGCGGGAAGGGGAGGGAGAGGGTAGGGGTTTGGGTCTTTTTTCGCTTGGACGGGCGTTGAAGCCCTCCCCGGCTCTCGCCATGGCCCATACGGCCCGCTGAACCCAAGGGGAAGCGTTGTGTGAGAACTTCTTTCAGAGCTCGTCTCTGTATGATTGCTGTTTTAAGGTGTATGTGTCCTCACCTAGGTCACTGAGCAAATTTGGAAGAATAAAGTACGTATGTGTATGTTTCCCCCGCACACGCAGTTAGGACTTCGCATGTTAAATCTGGGCCAGGTTTCAATCTTTGCAATTCAGAATAGAGCCTCAAGTCTTACTTCTGATAGAGTTAATCTAATTTAAGTTACTTAGAAATACTTCTGGTTTATCTCATGCTGTTGACAGGTCCTCTGATGTGTTAAAGAATAAGTCATAGTTGATTGTTGAAGCCCTGCTCATATTTCTGTAATTGTATGCAGCAAAGCGTTGTTGGTATAATGCAGTATTTTCCTGTTTTATTGGCAGAAAATGTTATGTAAAGGAGATGTAAGACGTGCTTTTGTAATTTTCCTTTTTATAATCTGTTTTTTATGGCTAGCTATGGAATTCTGTTGTAAGCAGTGATTGGTCTTCTGGTAGCTGTTAACATTTTTATGTATAAAAGGTCACAAGTAGGGGTTGATTCCTTATTTAGAAATCAGATAGCAGTATTCTAGCAAGGCTTAGAGGTGAAAACTTGACAAATTGTTTTCCATGTGGGAATGTGGTGATGCACCTACTTCTTTAGACACAATGGATTGAATTATTATTTTTTAACTTGGAAATCAGGATATGGAGACATACTGATATAATAAAAAGGATGCCTTTAGTAGTTTCTGAACATGTTGCACAAATTTGCCACTTCCAATTTATACTAAGGACTGTTGGAAAAAAACCCAGAGGTAATTTATTCTGTCAGAAATGTGACACAACACTGTGTTCGCCTTGGTGGCAGTAAAAATACTGATATAGATAACAAGCAAGTATTCAGGAAGTATTTCTCTTCACTGTTTGTGATGTAAGCATATCATTTTGCTTCCTTCTGTGGTGATAACTAAATTCTCTTCAAACCTATATACATGCCTGGATGTTAGAGGCTTTGTTTTAAATTGGTTAATGCTACTGTGTTGCTGCTATGTTGGGTTTTAAGAGCTTGAAAGCTCTGCTCTTGATTATGAGATAAAGTGTGTGCACTAAAATAACCAAACATATTGTAGCACACTAACTTGCTGCCCATTTCATTCTAGTTAATGATCTGCACTGTTAAAGACTTTATTTTTAATATTTCACCCACGGAACAGACTAATGAGGGAAGTGGTAAGATTCTTCACGATTTTACTTGCAACCTAGTTGTCTGTTCTCTCCTGTCTTAATGTTGCTTGATTCCAGACTTCGGTATTTTAACTTTATTTCATTCTTTTCTGTTTTAAAGGGGGGCACAGGGTAAGGAAAATTGATTTTTGACGTGTTTTATTTGTGTATCAAGAATTTGAGCAGTTACTTTTAGCAGAAAAGCTCAGTGCCTCTGGTTTCTTTTGAGCTACCTGACAACTGTCTTGATTCTTTATTTCACAAAGCAGTCTCCCCTCTGTGTTCCTTATGCTTAGGTAATCATGTTTTTGCTGGCATTATTTTCCTTGAGCAGATTTTGCTTTCATATAAAAATGCTTCCCAACCATCTGTTTAATTCATGTGGCTGTTTGCATTTAAGCACTAGATGTCACTGTTGCGGTTTGTATATAAGTGTGTACACACACACCTATATGCTGTATGTATATGCCTCTATAAATTCTAANCTTGCCACTTCTAAGCAACAAAATATTAATTAATCTAATAATGAATTTCCAATGCTGGATTTTTCCTTTACCTAAACTCTTAAATCACATCAAATCATCACTGAGATGAGAAAGGACTTGTGTTGGATATTTTCTAATAAATTCACTATGGTGGTATATGCCTGCTTGAGGAATTAATAGTAACCACAAGTATTACATGGCTCTGAACTTGGGTAACATTTACAAGTGGAGCAAACTTATGTGTGATGGATCCTTATGAGAAACAGAAATCCTGATACTTTTTTTTTGTTGTTGTTCCTTTTTTTTACCCATAGATTCTGAATTAAGCTCAGGTCTTCCAGAAGACAACTACTCTTCAGGAGGTGAAGCCCTGGATGGTGATGATGAAGATGAAACGGCCTCCCTTGACAATGTGGTTGAAGAGGCAACAAGCTCCAAAGCTGACCCAGGTGCAGGCTGGGCAGATGCCATGGCAAAAGTGCTCAACAAAAAGATTCCACAAAATAAGTCCACCATCTTGGCCAAGAATAAAAAACTGGAGAAGGAGAGAGAAAGGCTAAAACAAGAAAGGCTGGAGAAGAGGATGAAGGTGAGAATAAGATGCAGTGTTTTGCGGTCAGTCAGATGTGGATACAAAGATCTCTTCAATGCAGATTTGGGTTGAGTGTGTCTCAATTTTGGAATCTCTTCTCCACAGTTACCTCAAGTAGCTTCAGAATTTTTACTTTCAGATTTTTTTACAGTCATACTATAGAGGTTTATCCCTTACTGTTTTTTCTGGGCCATCTGGCAGGCTGATCTCTGGCATCAGGACTGTTCCAGTTTGTCCACTTAAGGTGGTTTTACTACTGAGAGGGTGAAAGCAGCTGCTTTAAGCTTAGTATTCTAGTTGCTATTGTTGTTTAGTAGTATTCACTCTGTCTAGTGTTAAAAGTTGAAATATTTTTCATGGAAAGTGAGAGGGAGAAAGAGAAGAAAACTGCTTTCATTTAAATTCTGTTGTGACTCCCAAAACAAAAGATACGTAGGTTGAGATTGCAGTAATCATTGGTGTGGTTGTGAATCATTATTTGCTCCCCTCAATGACTTTCTGGTAGGAGTTTGCTATTACAGTGTCCATACCCTAAATTGCTTCTGGTTCTGAAACTGTTATGAAGAAAATAATTTAGTCATTTGTTTGTGTGTCTTTAGCGGAACTTTTAATTCCAGGCTGTGATTGGGTTACGTTCAGGGTAAAAATACATCAGTCGTTCTAATGTCTTGTTTTACCAGTTCTGTTTCAATCGGATTACCAGGTAATCCACCTGACAGTTTGGGATGTGCTGTGGTTAGACCACAGCCTGCATCTTCAGTAGAGAGATGCAGTCCGGCATCTGCTCAGTTGTGGTTGTCCTAATTACCTGTACTCATGCAGTAAGTACATGGGAGTACTGCAAAGCAGAGGTGGGCTGCAGGTCCCCAAACTAACTTGTTTACCCTTATAAAAATTTGAGAACAATTTGTCTTCTATTAATTTCTTGTTGATGGAAGGTAGAATAGTGCAGGTCTTTTCATAGAAGTCCAAAACATGTTCATAAACTCACAAATTCGTAATAGTCTTCCTGAAATCATAAAGATAAGTACTCTGAAATTCCATGGGAAACTTCTTGCATAAAACAGATCTAGTGCGCCACCACCAAGCCTAGAACACTGTTAAAGTGGTAAAATGGGGGAAAAATATTTCACTACCTGAAGCTGAGGTTTTGGAAATACAGCATTCTCCTGTTGCAGCAGAAAAAAGCTGGTGGTGTTGTGATCCCTGCTGATGGGAAAGCAGATCAGTTTGGTTTTGAAACAGAGCACCTAAAAAAATAAAGAAAAAGACAAAAATAACTACATGCTCAGGAGTTCTCTCTGTTGAGCACTTGCTGCTTTTCCTGGTGTTTGAGTTCTGCCAGTTGTTGTCTTTGCTGTCCATTGCTGTCAGTCACAAAGCTATACTGTGAATAACTCGGTGAGGGAAGTCAAATTCCCAAGGCTCAAAATGCAACATACTTACCTTAAGAGACCCAAGATTTTATTATGTGTAAACTTCTCCGTGATCAGCTTATGAAGTCTCAGAGTTGAAAGCTGTCTATGAATAATTTCCTTGTCTGTGGAAGCCAGTGTGAAAGGATTTGTTTATTTATAAGTTTCTTTTGCTTGTCTTGAGTCAGAGGCATGGCTTTTCTGTGAATCTCTTCTAGTTTTTGTTTACAGAAGGTAAGTGACTTTTTTGAGGCTTGACAGTGGCCCTTGGTGTGTTCATGCAAGAGATTTTTCTCAGACCCATTGCCCAGTCCCATATTGGAGCATCTCTGAGTCTCAAACCAAACAAGATTTGTTGGTTGATCTTATTCCTGCTCTTGCTACATACTCTATGCTGGATTCTCAAATGTTCCATGTTGTTTCACATAATAATGTTTATAATGCAGCTCGATAAAAAGCGGGTGTGGGAAATGATGTGCCGAGTGAAGCCAGATGTTGTCAAAGACCGAGACACAGAAAAAAATCTTCAGAGAACTGCCACAAGGTATGAGTTTTTCTGAAATGCTTAATCCTTAAATATACGTGTATCAAAAAAAAGAAGGAAAAGGGGGAGAAAAGACCTGCACAGATAATCTGTTTCTGATCAGATTGAACTCCTAAGAAGTGACTGACAAGAGCTGAATTATTTATATACAGGTCTGTATTGTACAGAATAAAGTTCAATGAAAGATTTGAAAAGCTTTATGAAAGAGTAAAAATTTAGATGGGAACATAATGCTTGCTTAACAGAAATGCTTTATTGGATCCCCTCAATTTGTTAATGTAATGCTTTAAAAATGCAGAACAGTTGTTTCTGCTACTCTGTTTTTTCCCCTCTCTGCAGAGAATTCAACAGATCCAGATCTGTTAAGTTCAGTTGCCTCTTCTACATTCCAGTATTTTGGTGTCGCAGAACTTAATGTGCATCGTCTCCTTACTCATTCGTCTGTCTTGTCCCTGTACTTTTGCTGCTCTTAAGATCTTCCCTGAGGAATTTAGTACCTGACTGTAGGACAAGTAACATGCTTCTGGGGATGAGACATGCTTTTACACTGTTACCATGCTTACTTTGAGGTCTGAATAGTTATTTTGGGGGGGTTCGTTACTGGTTCCTAGAAATGAGTATGAAGGAAGAATGAAAATTGGAAGTAGGTGTTACTTCTTAACTGAATTGTGGTTTGAAATAACTGTTTTGTGCAGCGAGAAGTCATCCAGCATCTGCACTGATTACTTACTGTGGTAAAAGGTTCATTTCTTTAAAGGGAACTTGAGTTAAAACCTTTGTTTTGTTTTGTTGTTTTTTTTTCACCACCCCAGAGGTGTTGTGCAGTTATTTAATGCTGTCAGGACACACCAAAAGAACATTGATGAGAAGGTGAAGAGAGGTGGGAACTCTGAGAGGCAACGTGCTAAACTGCTGTCATCTGTTTCAAAGAAAGATTTCATCAACGTTTTAAGAAACATGGAGGGTGCTAAAGGGAGGAAGAATCCTGCAGGAAAGACTACAAAAAGTAAACAGGTAGGCTTTTTGAGGGAGAAAAAATGCATACAAAATATCTTTAAGTATAATTAGTGAATGTTAACGTGCCTGTTCTTCAGAACAGCTGTGATCCAAGTTCCTGGGTGTTTTTGAAACTGCTTAGGAATGGAGCAAGCTGCTCTTAGCCTGGTTTCCAGGTCTTTTGAGTATCAAAGTACAAAACACTGGGAGCTCCTTTGATAAGACATCAAATCTTTTATACAAATGACTTGGTTTAGTTGTGTGTTTAAAAAAAGAATACAAAAAAAGGAGTTTTCTCTTGGATTTTACACGAACCATGAAACAAACTGCTAGATTTTGATGAGTTGTGACATTTAGAATTTGGCCAGTAGTGGTTATCAGCTCTTTAAAATTGTAACGGCACAGGAGCTCTTCATCTTACATGGTATATTAGTTATATTGTGCTAATTGTGCATTTTTGGGCATTTCAGACTCACTTTCTCTGGATGATAATGGCATCTGGAACTGAAGGGCTTTGCCATACAAGTCAATACAACAGCAGAAAGAAACTAAGACATATTAAACATTTTATTTAGGCTTTTCATTACCTAGCTTTGTGTGTATGTTAGTCTGATGTGGCTTTATTGCAGTTACGATGTTTTGGAAAGAAGCATTGTAGCACATCCTACTTTTTCCAAAAGTGCTGAAGAGAGACAGTGTAGTTGGACTTGTCCAACTCTGTGTCAGTTCTTTCAATTCATCAAGTACCTCAGGGTTAATAACAAGTTGCTCAGACATATATGTTCTCATATTTCAGAAGCTGCATGTATTTGAAGTGTATTTGTGTTCAGGTTTGAACTTTGTCCTTGGTAGTGGGTGGAATACTTCTATTGACCCAGACTCATAGCAGTTAACTAAATGCTTTTCTATGCCAAGAAGAAATATTATAATTAGTTGGGAGACAGCAGTTTGTCTCATGTTTTTTGATTGTGTGTGCTTGGGTAGCACGCTGAAATACTGCCTGGCATGAAGAGCTCATACAATTTTCATGCAAGTGTAATATTAAAGTATTTTCTAAATTCTTTGAATAATGAGAACAATTTAGCTTGTTATTTCTCCTCAAAGAATTCCAGCTTGCTTGTTTAGGTGGGGCTGAGCACGCGTGTGGGGTTTTTTGGTTTTGTTTTTTTCCTTCTCCACAGAAGAACATTGGAGTGATAGCAGTGCTAAGTACTATTGTAGTAGGCATTGAATCAATAACTGAGCAAAAACCTGAGACCTTTTTTTCTTTGCATCAGGTTTGTAACAGGGCAATTTCCTAATTACCAGGTCATAAAACAGATTGTGAATATTTCTATACTATGAGAAAAAAGTCTTATTTTGGCAGCATCAATAATAGCATATTTCCGTTGAAGTGCTCTGGAGCCTTTTAGATGCTTGCTGATTAGTGTTGGTTTTGAGTATTGATATAGATGAGTGTTTCACATTGCTTGTGAACAAAACCTTCAGATTTTGGAGTTTTTCATTCATATAAGACTGTACTTGTAGGTTTGGTTTTTTGGTTGGGGGAAAGGGGTGAGGGGTTTTTGTTGGGTTGTGTTTGGTGTTTTTTTTTTGTTTTGAATAGCGGTCTGTCTGATAGACCATCCCTTCACTCTCTCCCATGTTGCGATTGCTTCAGTGACTCTCCATTCAGTACTGAACCCAACTATTTTATAAGTCCTTTTCAAGCTGTTCTTAACTGCCTTATTTTCTCTTGAGAGCGTATCTTACTGTTCAGTAGGCTCTCATCCTAGTAGTTGTTGATGCTTGAGGTTGAGGCCGATATCTGATCTCCAGTCTCCTCAGAATTAGACAAACATTTAGCCACTGAATAGTATCATGGGGCTCCATGGTCATATCTGTGCTGCTTGGACTTTGAGGGTTTTTCTGAAGATAGTAAGCAGTCATGAAGCATTTGGGTGGTGAATTCCTTGCAGCAGGAATTTGGTAGATTGTGCCATCTGAAAGCATTTGTTTGTTTGTTTCTGTTTGTTTTGTTTTGTTGGGTTTTTTTTTTTGTAGCAGCTTGCTTTGTTTTTATCAGTTGAGAATATGGCATGTATTTCACTTTTAAATAAGAGGAGGGAAATAGATTTATTTATCTCAACAAAACCAATGGAGATGTCAATCCTAAACTTGAGGCATTCTGACATCAATTAAACTGCAATCCAGAACAATAAAAACCCTACCCCACCCATGTAAAACAAACACTCAGCAGGAAAAATAGCAGAATAAGTTTTCCCAGTGAAAGCAAACCTTTCTTGACTCAATTCTTGAATATATTTGTGAGAATGGGCAAATGCTTTTTTATACTTTACAGTAGTTTATGGATGCAAAATTTGCTGCTGTATTTTTGAAAGTTTGGTGGCTTCTTCAAAATGCCAGTGTTTGTTGAAGAAAACCCTTATAAAGTTCCACTGTGGCTGACTGTTTAGTCAGGTATATGTATGTGTAAGAAAAAGAAGTTGAATGCTCTGTAAGGGCCCATCCATAGCAGTGGGATATTACAGTAGCACAGCCACTTAAAGTTTGTTCTCCATTTCCATCAGCTTCATGTGTTGATGGGAAGGACAGGTAACCTGTGCCCTGTGAGAACGTTGTTTATAGTCTTGTATGCTTTTAGCCGCTGACCTTAATATTAGTTGGTGTACAGCCACCCGATGTAGCTATGAAAGAAAGACTGTAAGGCTGTGAAAATTTTCCTGCATATGTGATACTGAAGCCCTTCTTGGGGTTCTGTGTGCCGTGGTGGGAGTAATTACTTTTCTGAGCTGGAGCCAAAAGCTTTGCCTTTCATATCACTAGCTGTTTATCAAGATATTTTGTAATCCTTGCTGAGCCAGCTGACTTGTGTAATATTTTTCCCTGTTTTTTTCCAAGGTGCTATGCCTGATGCTTGCCTCTGGGTAAGATCATCTTAATTTGCCTCCCCTCACCACCTTATCTGAAAACCTTGCAATGTGAGAGAAAAATGTAATTTTTTTTTTTTTTTTTTTTTTTAGAAAGAACCCACCTGTCTGTTGTTTGAATGTTTAAGGTTTTTTTGGGAAGCATTTATTGAGAGATAGGAGAGCTTTGAGACTTATTTAACACAAACCTTACAGGCCAGATTTTCATTTCAGTATGTGTTGGTTATATCTTGTAGCTTTCTACCTGCAAGATACCTTAAGAAACATTATTAAACTACAGGTTTAAGAAAGGTACATATCAGAGGTGCTGTCTTTGCAGCTCGAGAGGCTGTCATCTTTATAGAAGAAATACAGAAGTAGGTAGCAGCAGTACCTTTAGGTCCTTAAGAATTTTCTGGGTGCTCGTGGCATTGTGGGCTAGGGAAGTACCTTTGCTTCCAGGGCTGAGTGATGTTTCTGATCATGAAATCATGGAATTGTCAGAGTTGGAAGGAACGTTTAGAGATCATCTAGTCCAACTCCCCTGCCAAATCAGGATTGCCTAGAACACATTACTCAGGATGGCATCCAGGAGGGGCTTAAAGGTCTCCAGAGAAGCAGACTCCACAACCTCCCTGGGCAGCCTGTACCAGTGCTCTCATATTTGAATGGAACTTCCTATGTTCCAGCTTGTGCCCATTGCCCCTTATCCTGTCCCTGAGAACCTCTGAAGAGAGTCTGGTTCCTTCAAACCACTCTTCAGGTACTTCTGAGCATTAATAAGATCTCCCCTCAGCCTTCTCTCCAGGCTAAAGAGTTTCAGTTCTCTCGGCCTTTCCTCATAAGGGAGGTGCTCCAATCCCTTAATCTTCTTTGTTCCCTATGCTGGACTCTCTCCAGTAGTTCCCTGGCTTTCTTGTACTGGGGACTCCAGAACTATATGCGGTATTCCAGTTGTGGCCTCACTAGTGAAGAGTAGAGGGAGAGAATGGCCTCCCTCTACCTACTGGCCACACTCTTCCTTATTGCAGCACAGATTCTGTTGGCCCTCTTGGTGACAAGGACACATTGCTGGTCATGGATAGTTTACCATCTACCAGGACCCTCAGATCCTTCTCCTCTGGTCTATTAGAGTTGCACAGTTGAGTGTGCAACTCTGAGACTCATATGTTGAGTGATGTAGTGAATTACACGGGGTCTTGGAATCGTAATTGTAAGGAAACAAATTCAGAGTTAACATTTCCTGGAGCACCCTCAACGTGTTTCCCATGCTGCATGTCAGTTACAACAGGGTTGTTCAGTACCAGAAGCTCTTCTTGACTTCTGTGCTACTCCCTGTAAAACATTACAGGGTAGTAAACCAGTTTCTAGCAACATACAAATAACTGGCATATTATGAAAGTTACAGATATTCTTTGTGGCAAGTGTAAATTGTACTCATCAACCTTTAATTTTGAATTAGGCCTTTTTAGTATAGTTTTCTGAATCACCTGTTCAATTTTTAAGTTTTCTTAAACCAGATCTGTTGCAGAGCATTTCAGTGGTGGAAGTGAGAGCAGGATTTCCTGATTTACTTCAGTAACCTTGATCCCAGTTGTGCAAGCTAATTTTTTTGTAATCTGTGCTGACAACATGACTTGGAGGTACAGTTTGCTTCCTTTGTTGTGATGGCATCTCAAAAAAATTGATGTATTGATCTCAAAGTAGTACCTTTTTCTAAAATAATTCATTGATGGGAAGGAAAATAAGTGGAGAAAAATACAGGTGCTGTTTCTTATCTGCTATTGCTTATGTGTGACTTAAAATAAAATGCTTTTCAGGAAAACTCCCTTCTGCCTGAAATGTACTTTGTAAATTCTTTTAGTCTTTGGTAAGTACTTTGTAAACACAGTAATTAGAGTCAAGTTTACTATAGAGTTTTCTTCTGTTCATAGGACTTCTAATATTCACAAATATTTTAACTTTAAGCAGTAGTTTGAAGATTGTTTAAGGGCAGGAGTACTACACTTCCAGCTTTGACTGCTGTTCTTGCTGAGGCCCAAAAAGGGGCATGGGGGCTTCTATTTTTCAAGTTATATGGGGATATAAATCTGCTTTCCAGCTTAAAAATTAGATCTGTTTAAAACCCGTGAGAGTGACTGCCGCCTTTTTCTTGCAGCTGCATCAGTACTGGCCATTGGTATGTTATTCTGTTTTTTTCCACAGTTTCCACAGTATGGAAGTGGGAAGGAAAAAAATTTTCATCTGTATACCTGTCTGGAAAGACAGTAGTCTGCACAATTGTTTTAACCAACTATAGGACATAGTTTGTTTCTGAAGTGTGGATGAAGGCATAGACTGCTTCTAGAAACTTGGTAAAGTGTATCAACACCTCTTTTAATCTTAAAAGGAAGCTTTTTTTCTTAGGTGATAATGGCATTTCAGAGTAGCAGAAGTTTATTACTACAGCTGTTGTGCACTGGTTTTACAGAACTAATTGAAGGAGTAACCAGGCATGCATGTATTCCAGAAGAATTGAGAGGGCAGCCAAGTATTAATTTAGTTCAGCTGCAGCCAGAGTAGATGTGTTCTCCCAATTTTAATAAATGTCTTCCCATTTCATACACAGAAACTTTTAATTTGGATTCCTTTATAAATCATGCATTTTGTGTCTTTTTTCCACAAATACATGTACAATTTCTTGAAGGTCATCTCATATATGTTTTGGAGCCAATGTTTTTAATGTAGTTTTTTGGGTTTGTACCAAAAGGTTGCTGACTGCTTAATTGTATGCTGTACTCTGATTTTTATCCTTAGGGATAAATGTAGTGTAGCCTGCCACTGGTTTGCTATATCCTGAATTCCTTATGTTCTTTAAGGTGAAGGGTTGTGCAGTAGTAGAAGTTGTTTGATGGTGACATTTTTACTTTAATCTGTTTACAGGAAAATGTATTGACTTACCCAGTTTGGGTTGCCAGCAGGGTTAGGATTTTAAGGTCTACAAGCTCAACTCCCTCTCTTGTTGCTGTACATGGTAACACACATCTGTCTTAACGTGGGAATGTAGGTCTTTTGTCAATATTTACCTGTGTGGTTTTGTATTCCCTTTCTTTTCTACTTTTAGATACTTTATCAGAAGTCAGGAAAGGAAAAAGTTTGTGACTTTGCACTCTGTTTCTACCAAGCTCTTTTTTTTTTGTTCCCCTTCATGTTTTGTGTTCCTGATAGGTTCTTTTCCCCTGTACCTGCGGGTCAAACACACAGCCCAGTATCCTGGTGGCTAATGCAGGAGCAGCCCTGACAACTGCTTGCACAGAAAGATCAGTTCCCTTTTTGTCATCATGAGTCATGCGTGGCCCAGTTTACTGCTGTCTTCCAAGACACAATTAGTATGTGATTAGCAAGGACAGATATTTTACAAGAATTTGGATACTAGATACCTATCATATCTACCTCAGGTTTGGGGAGAGCAGTTCTCCAGGTGCTTAAAGCTTGGCCAGTCTGGGGAGAATGTTCCCAGCTCCAAAATACGGTCTTAACTGATTTTTAAGTCCAAAAAGAATGAATGATGCAAGGTTTTAATGGATGCCTGTAGGAAATGTCTCTTTCTTCCTTAGCGCTATAAAGAAAATGTTTTAAGTTCATCTTTGTGTGAAAAGGGATGAAGTGATTTTAGTTGGAACATCTCAAAATCCTTCAGCATGAAGGAGTTGAAGTTTGGCAAGTTTTGTAAGTGAATATAAGAAGGGTTTTGTGATTAATATGTCGCAGCTTCATTTGTCATATTTAAGACTAATTTGCCTTGCTATTTGATTATTAGTGGACTGGATACTATGTTTGCATTCTGTTTTCCCCAAAGAAGTTCCAAGGCTTTTTGTTAGTAAAGCTACGTCTACAACAACCATATTTGAAAAACTTGTGGCATGTATCTTCTCTTGATCTTTCCTGTAGTTATACAAAGCACAAGAAGTCAACTTGTGGTAGACTTTTATCTGGGAAATTGAACTGAAAGCCTTATAAGAGCAGTTCTCCACTGTTGGCTTAGTTTGTAACTCTTATAGGCAGGACAATGTACTTAGAGCAAAATGTATCTAAACATTCATAAAGTTTTACAAAAAAATGTTCTGTGGAAATAAGAAAGATTGGGTGGAGCTTGTCTATCTGAACCAGTTTGTTTTCCCCATGCAAGCATTTTCTTTTGGAAAATAACTTGAAAAGTGATTCCATTACTTTGAAGTTTTGGTAAGGTGTAAAATGTTCTGATTTTCAGAGCGTTGAACTAGCAGATGTGTATTACAGATGACCTCTGTGGGCACCTACTCACCTGTTTGTCTTGGTGGACTTCAGGAGTGGTGGATAAAACTGCTTCCAGCATCCAGTGGTTAGAGGGTTGTGGAATTCAGTTTTGGTGGTTTGTTTGTTTTTGGTTTGTTTTTTTTTTTTCTATAGTAATATCTGCTGTGATTTTAATGAGTGTTTTTAAAATTTACTGAATAAATTTACTTAGAATATTATTATTTTTTTTTCTTTTTAAACCTACTTTATTACAAGTGATACTGAAGCTGTTGTCTTGGAAAGTTCTGACCGGGTTTTGGTTTGTTGCTGAACCCCGGACAGTGTTCTGTATGTGGCCCGTATCATTTCTTCTCCACCTGCAGGCACTGGGAAAACCCGCAGAGAAATGTAGGAGACAGAAGGGTCAGAAATGCAGAGAAGGAGTACCCAGCTAGCTAAGATAAAGGATTGCGATTTGTGGGCAGTTTACATATTCCCTCTTCAGCTTTAAACTGCTTTTAGAAAGCAGCCTGGGAGTGTTGAGGGGTATGGTCTGTTCCTTAATGAGTTTACCACTCACCCACTATGATGTGAGGGAAATTACAGGAATATAAAATTAAAGAGACTTGGATTTGCAGACGTTTAGGATATGTTGCAAAAGCTGTTTAAGTAAAAGCAGGGGCAATGAGGGTAGGGAGGTTTAGCCATGCAAGCTGCTTAGTAGTCATAAAAACTTCAATATGTCATATTTAGTAATAAAAATACACAAAAGCTAGTTCTTTGTGGGGTTTGGGTTTTTTTTTCTACTCCTCCTGCCTTATAGTTCTTTGGATCTCTGTGCTTGTTTTGGGACTCAAATGTAAGTGGAAATCCTGAGTCAGGAACAGGAGGCTTTTTATTAGCCCCACTTCTTCCTCATCAGCTACTCTGTGGGTTGATTTCTTAAGTGCTGGAAGTGAAGGACTTGGTCATTATTGTAGCTCTTGTTGCTTGAGACGACCTTTTGGGACTCACTCTGTTATGCCTCTTGCTGAATCATAATGAAAAACAGTGGATGATTTCAGCATCGTTTGTAAGAAACAAACTGAGTCACATTCAGATTATTCAAAAATCTACAAACTGCTAACTTATTTTAAAAAAAAATCAAAAAATACCCCAAAGAGCTGTGGATCTGCATGTGGGTTTTGCCTCACTGTACCAGCAGGCAAGCTTTTATAAAAACCTGGAGAAAATTCTAGGTGCCCAGCTGGGATAGTCCATAAGTTTCTTGCATAAATGCATGACATCTGAGAAAAACATGCAGTGACTCAAAGATATTTTTCTAAAGTAGGCTCTTGAAAGACATTAGTACTCAACTTCTGAGGGATAGCACATTGAAGGCCTTAGTCTTGACCGTATGTTCTTTACTGGACACTCTTGCTGTAGCTGCATGTTTTCCAGGTACGACTTGATGGTTCGGGAACTGTACAACTTGCAGCAAGGATGTTGTGTATCTGCATAATATTTAGGCTGATTTTTAAACTCTGTAATGTCTTCATTACTGCAGGAAATATACATGAAGAAATGTAGGATCAGCTGATTAAGTCTTTTTTGTCACTTGTGAGAAGTTGTGTGGCACTTCTTTCAGGGTTAAAATGCTAAATATCTAGAAAGAGTCTGTCTTCCAGTATTTTGTATACCATCCAAACAGAAAAATTCTTGGTCACTGTTTTCCTTTTAGGAATAATGATGGAAGCTGGTAAGGAGTCATCCATATATGTTTGCTCTTGGTAATTAAGTAATATGCTTTTTGGTACAAAATGAAAAATACTTTGAATACCTTAACTTGCTATAGAAATTCTGTCTGATCAGCAATGAAAGTGTGATGTGTTGGTTTAAATACAAAAGTTGTTATCATAGTTGTTTTCAACCACAGTACTCATTGGGTCCGTATGTCAAGAGTTAATTCATCTTGGTGCTGGGTGATCTTTGCTGTAAGGATCCTGTTGAGGTAGATGAAACATGAGTGCTGTGTGCAGAATTACAGATGAAGGAAGGGTAGGAGCAACAGCTGAATGCTGAGTTATGGTAGTGGCCACCGTCAGTAGTGTAACTGCTAATAAGCAGACATTGCAGATTCGAAGGTAAAGTTGTATAGATGAGGATGATGAAAACGTGGCTGAAAATGAGCAGTGGTGGCATACTGAAAGATATTGTCTGGAAACTTTCTGTCCTCGTGTTGCATGATAACCTAGTACAGTGAGTGTGGTATTTCTCTTCCCATCTACCTTCTCTGTAATAAATTTGCAGTGTACTTTGCGGTAATTTTTATTTGGTAGCTACTTAAAAATACTTGCTTGTAGACCTTTTTCTGTCAGTGTAGTGTTCTGGTCTGATGGTTGGAAAGACAGGGATGTAATTACTTGATACTCACAATGTTGTCATTTTGCCTTGTGTTTTACATAACGTGAGTTACAAATTACAGAATATATTCCACAAGGGGAATTCTTAGCATGGGTAAAGGTAACAGGTCGTACCTATGTTGTAACTTAACTATAAGATCATTGCATTAGTGAGGCTTATTTTCAGGTGAGTTTTTATTTGATGATTTTTTTATTTTCTGTGAGGAGCTCCTGGGAGTAGCATACCCATGCTATTCATCATCTCTTTAAAATGTGTAAAGGGAATCTCTGGGTCAGTATGGCCAGACATTGTCTTGCAGCAGTGTGTAGTGAAATTCCTTGTGTAGCAGAAGGATTTCTGAGACAGCTCCTATAGGAGCTGGAGCACAGAGCACAGGCTGAGGAGTTCCAGAGCATCCTGTATGCTGAAGGGCCTTGTGTTATGTTTGAATTCTTAAAATGTTTTTGCTTTTTCTGACAGAAATACTGATTTATGAGATTGCTGATGAACTAAGGCTGAGAAAATGTTATCTCAGAAACTCTGTCATTTAAGTCATTTAATAACAACGCTAAGGATTTTTCTTCTTTGCTTAAGTCTAGATGAATGCTTGTTTTTAGAAACTGATTCAGTTCTGACCCCTCTGAGGTTGGGACATATTTAAGCTTCTGTGTGCCAACCCAAAGCATTCCTTCTCATTCACACATCCTCAGTTGTAGTAAACTCTAGCGGAGGATGTGAGGATGGGGAGATTCCTCATGCAAGTCATTAAGCTCTGGGTGGTCTTCTGGCTGTGCTCAAAAGCAAAATCAGTATTTGTTGTACTTGTAGTAATGATTCCAGTGCTTTACTTACAGAGAAGTTTGAGCAGGAACAGCAGGTTTCAAAACACACTGTAAAAAATTGATTTCTTAGATTTATTTATGAGAAATGCCAATGTGAATTCTGGTGTGCACAAGAGAGCTTGTGGTCTGAGTAAAAATCCTGTGCCACTGCTGATATCGGTGGTATAGTGTCACTCAGGTGTACCAATTTAGTTCAGTTATTCTAATTTCTCATTCAGAGTGGGGATGCAAATGGTTATTGAATGCCTCTCGTCATAAGGAATAAGTGATTGTGCAGAATTATGCTGCAGCAGAATAGACTTCTTTTGTGCACTCACATCTTCCACAAGCTGCAAAATACTTCCCAAAGGGAGTTGCTGTTGAGACTACAGCTCAGAAGTTCAAGATAGTAGTGGTACAGGGCATATTTTCAGTTTCCAGATCTGTGGTTTTTTGTCTGTTTGGGATCAAGTATACATGGGTACCTTTATTTCAGTCAAAATCTCACTGTAATTCAAATTTGATAAAGTTGCAAGTAGCACTGATGATTAAACCCAAGTATCATTTTTCTGTTAAAAATAATTAAATTTAATTTTCTGCTTATATTTCTGCTTTAGATACCTCAGCTGCAGTTTTCTTTATTTTTTCCTGGCCTAGAAGAAGCCTGTGAGCTTAGAGATGCCTGAAAATGAATTTAGCAAAAATGATTATGTTGATGTTCTTTGTTTTCTATTTCCTCCACTACTTCTACCAGGTGATTTTTTTTTTTTTTTTTTAAATTGGAGTTTTAACACAACTCAGTATATACCCATGCTGCTTTTTTCTTGAGCTAGGTTTAAACTGACTTGCTCGGGGATGAGAAGCAGAATATCAGCAGTCATGTGGAGCAAGATGCAGGCTGTCGGGGAAGGTAACTGTCAGATGTATCCAAGAATGCGTTTTGGCAGTTACACTTTTTAACTTCTTTGTCATGACAAAAGCTGCCCTGTATTTCAAGGTCTTAGATGTTTGTATTGAGCACAACAGAGGAACCTGGGGAGGCAGTTCAAATCATTTAGATATGTTAGAATTGTTTTCTCAGGGCTTAAATTTGTTGCTTGAGAGATATTTATGTTAGAAATTCCTTCCCTGACAGGTACAAATAAACGTTTATTGTATGTGATGGTAAAGAGAGATGCCCCTGCAAGCTCTGGTATTTCATCTTCTACATGGAGTGAGAGCGTGGGAGCCCAGTAATTCCTTGTTGTGAAAAATGTTCATTTCTTAATACAATACAATAGGATGTAGCTGTGATAGTAAAGCAGCAGATGAAAATGACAGTGTTCTGTGACTTAAACTGAACTTAATTCCCTTAAGATTTCCATGGAAGCAGGCTCTCAGCTAAGGCACTTGTTTGTAGACTGAAGCAGCTATGCGCAAGTGTCCTGCTTCTGGCAACCTCAGAAGGAGTAGAGAGGATTGATCTCACACCTGAGTGGCAGTGCAGCCTGCCACAACTCCAGTATTGAGTTTGCAGGTTTCAGTTGAAGATTCTTATTGTAATGTCATTTATCAAGAGCAAAATATGTAGCTCCAAGTTTTTACAGGGTCAGAAATGAACCAAATCAGGGAGATTTCTAACTTGATCATGTAGCTGCTGCTGATGCCATGAGGTTTTGGTAGACCAGCTTCTCCAAAAGCATCCCAGAGGCAATTCCAGCCCAGATCTTGCAAAGGATGGCTGTTTGTTTTAGGTGACAGTTTTTTGTTGGGTGGGTGGCTTTATTAGGACTTGGCTAAGAAGTTCATCTTGTCCTGGTGCAGATTTTAGAGGGTATGTCTTCAGACCAAAATTAGTTTGGGGCGTATGTCCCCACTGCAGAGCCATGTTTGTGTCAGACTTGGTCTAATGCTGTGATAGCTCGGGTGACACAACCCGATGGTGTTATTTATGTGATCTTTTTTGAACTGGACTGTTGGTCTGTCCCAGCAAATAAGTATCTGCGCTAGAGTAACCACACTGAGCATCCTGGTCTCTCGTTGTTTCAGCTCATGATAAAAAGTGCATCACTATATTCTATATTGGTGACTCCTGAGATACTTTGCTAACTGCTGTCTTTCAGACCTTTTGAAATAGGTTGCCACACCTTAAGGCAAAGAACATTCAAATGTATATAGAAAAGGAGAGGAAAAAAAGCAGTACCAGAATTTTTCACTCCTTGCCTTGCCTTACCGAAGGAGTGTGTGGTTGGTATAGTGTGTAGCATTACACACTAATGTTTATATAGCCTGCTTTGTTTTCATTTGGGGATGTTCAAAGGGGACATCAGTATTGCAGTGAAATGTGGGAGATGCGGATGAACAGCCAACTGGAAGTTCAAAAGCAGTTGCACAGAATAAAAGCTGATTTGTTTTGTGCATGCCAAGAATCAGTTTTGGTTTATATAGATGAAACCAGATTGTGGCATTGAAAACCCAAGTGTATTAACATTTTTACATAATGCAAGTTGGGAAGTGATGTTATGGTTGAACTAATTGTTAATTATACACATAGTCTATTTTCTTAAGGCTCCAGGAATGTTTTGTGATACAACAGTATCACAAGTAGGGGAGTTTTTATTCTGAGGGGGAAATAGAGCAGTAAATGAGTTAAAAATTATGATAGTAAGCATGGGTTTTTCTTCATTTGGGAACATGCTTAAAATTGATTAAATATTTGCTTTCAAGGATTTAATCTTCATCTTTGAGGCACAGGCATGCTAAGTCTTTGTCCTTAAGGCTTGCTGTAAAATTCTATTCAAATGTTCATAGTTCCTTATATAGTGGGTAACGCCATGGAGGATCAGCATCCCTCTTTTGTTGAGGTCCTGCTTTTGTCCGGTTGTTAACTTGACATAGCCAGAAATAAAAAGGCCTAGTGGTTGTTCAATAGTAGCCTGAGATGAATTTGAACATTGGGCTTTTCAAACCCTGAGCCCTTCATTGTCACTGTTGACAATAGCCTACTGCTGCTATTTTGTTTTAAAAACAAAACAAAAATCCCTGTTCTGCACATCTGGGGCAAAACATGGAATCTTTTGGTTTTATTATTATTGGGGGAGAAAAAAAAAGAATTGATTGTTTTGTGAAGAAGATGTGATTTTTCCATTTAGGTATTTCAAATGGTACTCTGTGGCATGTTCAAACAGTGATTTATAAAAGATCTGAGGTTAAAAAAGAAAAAAACTTGGTGACCCTTGTAATCTTTTCAGCCTTTCTCTGCCTTGCAAAGGTAAACATGTAAAACAACTGAAATACTTTTAAAAGGGAGGGGGGTGAAGCTACCCTCTCCTTGCATCCCAGAACAGAATACTTGGGTTTGCATTAGTACGGATTATTCCTATGTGAATGTTTTAAGGTCTGCCTAGGGACCTTCCTTATCTGTAACTCTAATTCCAGGTAATTGATTACCCTGTCTGAGGTGATTTCAGGCTTTACTGGGTATAGCATTTGAAGTGGATCACTGCAAGAGTGGAAAGTGGTTAGGAGGCACTAACCTGGGGAAAAGGGGGATTGTTGGGAGAGTTACTCCTCAGAGCAGGCATTAACAAGAGCAGATGTGAAGACAAAACACCCAAACCAAAACACAGTGCAAACATCTTGAGGAACAGCTGTATTTATCTTTCTAATTTATCTTTCTTTGAATTGGGCACTGCGAGATTCCTTTTGGGATGGAAAGTGTTAAGACTTGTTACCCTATTTTTATGAGAGTAGTCTTTCAAAAATAACTGCAGGAGAAGTCACATTTAGCTTTTCTGCTTTGGTTACCTATTAAAAATATGTATCTTGTTTGGCAGATGTTTTACCCTGAGCTGACATTTGTTGGTTGTGATATGTGTTAGATTTACAGTGATGGACTTGCATTGTATGTTCCTTGTTTCTCCTGCTATTTTGTCTGCTGCTGTCTCCCAAAGGTTGCATGGTTAATCATCAGTCTAAATATACTGTTCTGTGTATTGTGTATTCCTAGATGCATGACAAAGAAGTGGCATGAACAAGTGCCTACGGCAATGATAATGAGCTGTACGTAGTATGATCATAGCATACAACTAGCACATATTACTGTAGGTTTTGTATCTAGCAGGCAAATCTGCATCCGCAGAGGATGCTGTACAGCATCAGGAGACAGTAGTTATTTAAACTAGTATACGTCAGTTGAGATCTATCCTTTTGAGCAGGGGGGAATGGGAAAAGCACACCTGAGTATTAACTTTGTGGCGAAGACCATGCAAAAGTAAATTACAGTTTTCAGTTCCCCTCATTCCACTTTGGTAGGAAAATATTTTCGTTGCCTTCTGGACACTGAATCTGTTCATCAGAAGTATTTTGCTACTAAGGCTTAAACAACTGATAGGCTTTTTCAGTACATTGAACAATTTTCCATATTTTCCTTCAGTAAGAATGTAGGAATGGCTTCAAGCTGTTCTTTAGAACTGCTGCCACAGGATGGAGCTGTTGCACTGCCCAAATACAGTATGCAGCTTAAAACAACTGCAACTAAACACTGTTTTCAGTGCTAACCTAAGACTACACTCCTGTCACTTTTTCACCAATCCGTATAGTGTGCTCTCAGTTTATCCGCTTTCAAGAGGGAGGAAATCTGAAGTAAGGTGGTGTTGGTTTGCTGAGTGTACATCAACTTTGTTTCTTTTAGAGGCAGCTTTGCACCATATGACAAGCCCAGGTAGTGAGGTAATAATCCACATAAAGGGGATTTGGTTCACATATCACAGAATATGTTAAACATTAAATCTGATGGGGGGGGCGGGTTAAGCCTTTATTAAATCCATATTTGTGTTTTAGAGATGTGCCAAGAAGTGTTCTAATGAAATAGCACCTGGGGGTTAATAAATGATATCATGAACCCATTCTGATTGCCAAGAAAGATTTTAATAAAGGAAGCCATGCCCAGGATTGACGGTTTCATCCGTGAGGAATAATTGTTCTGTTTCAATATTTCTTTTATTGGTTGGTTAAAACAAGTTTGCTTATTAGTATCAAGTCATTTATGATTGTCTTGCATATTTCTGTGTAATATTTGCATAAAGAGCTAACCTTTGGTAGGTCTGACTCTGCAATTTGTAAGAGCATGAAAGGCGTCACTTTGATGCACGAACAGCTTCCATCTTTTACTGCCTGTCACATTCATCTCATCTTCCTCTGTTCCCTCTTCTCCTCCCCTCCAATATTCAGGGTGAAGTGAAGTCTGAAGAGGGGCCAGAATGGAATATACTGCGTGATGACTTCATGATGGGAGCATCTATGAAAGACTGGGACAAAGAAAGTGATGGAGAGGGCAATACTGAACAGGGAGGTGGTCTGAAACAAGAAGATGACAGTGACTGAGTGAAACTGCAAACCATTCAAGATACTGTTTTATCTTAACTTTGTTTGGATAAAAAGTCAGCATTCTGTGAATGTACAATACTTGGAGGATATCTCTTTTTTAAAAGAAAAAAAGGACTTGCACAACTTTGGAGTGTTTTTTCCCTCATGTCAAACTTTTAAATACAGCTTCATTAGATATACTGAAATCCTGAAATATTTTCCAAAACATGTATAATTTTCAGCATATTTCCAAAACATTTTGTACAGTCAAAATAGTGGCACCTGCCCAATGAAAGAAAGATTTTGCCAAGGTCATTAAAAGTTTATACATTAGTCATGGCAATTGATGTGTTAGTGTGCCTGCATTTCCAAATCAGCGTTGTGCTTTGAAAAGTTGTTAGCAATTTGCAATAGAAATGGCTTACAATAAACACAGAAGTGCTGTCACCTTGTAAAGTTATCAGACTCCTATAGTCTCTACTACTTTGGCCAGAAAAGATTTTGTAGATAATAAAGAAAAGTAACCATTAATGTGATAGTTCTGGTCTTGGAGAATTAGTTTGATTGGAGACAACTCTAGAAACAGAAGAAAATAACCCTGTAAAAAGAAAGATTTCACCCTATTGATTGGCTTTTATATTTATATATGTATGTATATGTTTTTCATTGCAAGTCTGAAGTTGTATAAGCTCAGAGGCTGGTAAGAGAGGAAAGGACAGCCATGCTATTGTTTTTGTTGGAGGAAGGAAGGCTTTTCTAGCAACATGGCATAAAATTATGTTCAGTGTTGCTTCCTTTGCAGTTCTGGTTTTCTGGCCTTTTTCGGTAAGGAGACAAACCTTCAAGATACATCCTGTGGATTTAGTCAACTATAATGCTAATTCCTCAGGACTGTAAAGGGTCAAACAAAAAAGCCCTTCTTCTTAAGCATGTACTTGTTCTGAAATTTTGAAAGACATCTGTAACACTATTGGCTTTGTTTAAGCTAGATGAATTTCTCCTAATTAGTTGTTTGGTTGCAAAGGTGCAGAACCCAACAGATAATAACGATATATTTTCTATGAGCATATGCATACAGAAGGAAGTGCATTGGTATTAAAGCTTTCTAAATGAGAAGCTGAGGTTGAATTCTGCTGCCTTCACTGTTCCAGACTGGCTGTGTTGTTTGTTTAACTTTGCTATCACATTTCCCCATTTGCTATGTGAAGAAAATGCCTTGGGGCCTATTAATTGATACTTAAAATACATAGTACTGTTTCTACAGATGTCTTGCATACAAACCTTTCTTTGTACCTGCTTATATGCAAGATATGATTAGGAACAACTTTAAAATTTACACATTTCAATGCTGAAAACTGAAGTAGGATAGTGGATTTAGATTTTTCTAACTAAGGTGCTGAGGAGAGGAAGGGGTTTGAACTTTGTGGGTACTGCAGGATAAAAAATATACATACAAAATGGCACAGAAACCCATCCTAACAACTGGCAACAGTTGTGTTATCCCTAGCCTATTCATCTGGTATATATTGTAGTATAATTCTTTGATGAGAACTCAAAGCTAACAGCAGAAATGTTTAGATTTTCAAGCTGTTTTGAGTGTCAAACATAGTAGATATCTGAGGAAACATTAGTTTGTGGCCTGATATTTATTATCACAAATGAAGACATACACCCGAAATACCAAGTGGCAAAACCACAGAAGTTTAGCATGGTTATCCCAGCTTCTGAAGGCTAGACATCTGTACAGCTGTTCAGCCAGAGCTGGTATCTCACTAGTGCAATACCAAAGTATACTACAATGAATTTTGACTCTATGAAGCAGCATAATAGTCTCATCTGACATTGCTTTCTTTCTGCAGAGTTCAGTTGCTTTGTGTGGAAAAACGGTATCAGGACCCTTAAATGTACAGTCATTCTCTGGTTTGATAACACCAGTCTGTCTGAGACCAAACCTTTGGAAAATAATCTAGTTTCTCTTAGGAACTACAACATCTTTGGGTGATTATTAAAAATTTCAAAATACTTGCAGAATACTAGAATACTTGGCTGTTTATAAGTTTTATTTGTGTATTTTTGAAGTAATGTTTTGATTAAATCACTGAAGTGTCACTTGTGTATTTAAGAAAAACATGGAATATATCGATACTACTAAAAATGTCTTAAGCTTCTGTTTCATTTAGAGCGCATAGTGGTACTTTTTGCCTGTAAGTGGAGACCATTTCTTGCCTTTTAAGAAGCATGATAATCAGATTTTTAGGTATATTAGATATTTATTTAATTTTGATACTGTACCTTGCCTTTGTTTGTGCCATATGTAGAGAAACTCCTAGAATAATGTAGAATCAGTAACTACCTACAAAACAGAAATAAGCTCAGGACTCTTATAGAAGGGTAGGAGCAGTATATTTTAATTTTAGGCATTTTGGTGGCTGATTTATTTCACAAGTTTTGTTTTAATTCATTAGCAGTTCAAGAGAAGAGCTAAACCCTGTTCACCCCAGACACTTTCCAGTCTCTTTCAGCTGTGGGTTCAGTTGCCCTACCCGCTTTTCCAGTAACGTTCTTCCTTTTTGGTAGCTACCAAGAACAACCTTCAGTGGCTTTTCCCAGCCGTCACAGGACTGAGTCTGTTTTGCCTGCTCCCATGAATATCTCTGCTTAAGCAAAGCTTTGCCGCTGCCCTTCATTCCAGAGAGCATGAATCATCTCATCTTTGTATATTTCTGTACCTATCTATATAAAGCCAATAAAGATGGGGTGGTTCCAGTTTTGTTAGGCTTCAAGCCAACTCCAGAGTATGTAGAGTTTAATATTCTATGGATTGCAAAGCAACAAGGTTTTGTTTAATAAGAGAAGGCACAGGGTCAGGTCTTCCTTATATCTCTTATCCTTTCGTCTAATTTCTCTTCACGTTAATTGTGCTAACTTTTGTCAGCAAGGAAAGAATGAGTTGGCCTCTGGAAAAAAAAAAAAAAACAAAAAAAAACAGACAGGCCATTTTCCCTGCTTTTCTTCAGCCTGCTATTAGGGAAATGCTTTGGGAGCAGTGGTGGAATATCCGTGTGCCTAATGCTACTGCAGCTCAGCATCTTTCTTCCCTGCTAAAACACAGAGGGAAGATCTCCCGCTTCTGCAGCTGTGAGGCAGGTTCTCCTGGGTTCACAAGTTGAGCAGAGCAAAAGAGCTGGAAGCTGCTGCCTGGAGCCCCTGCTGATTCCTAGCGGACATAGGGCTTTTCTTTGTGTGTTTTGTTTTAAAGAGAGAAATGAATTGTTTTGAGGTCATAGAAGTGTTTTGACTGTCTGATGCTTCCAGAGGAAGGTGGTCTGTAAAGCCGCATCTGTTCAGAGCTGGCTTAGTAGCTGTCTCCAGAGAGGAAAGCAGAAGTTATCTGACACACAACAGTCTGCACAACTTAAAATGACAAACCCTTCATTCTTATGAAATGAGTCCTGGCATAGTTAATGTCCACACAGGACAGTCATCAATGTTGTTCACTTCCAGCCCCTGAAAATTGCTCAACGATTTCTTCAAGACTTGCTGAGGTAAGGAGTAAGAGGGCCAGGAGAAGGCGTGAAGTAGCGAAGATGCTTTGGATCTTGTTAAGTAGGTAAGATCCTAGTGCTGAATAAGACATTAAATTTAGACTCTAGGACATCAGTGGCAGACACTGGAGACGGGAGAGATTCTTGTTTAACACCTGGTGGAAGACTGTCAATTTCACTTGCTGCTGTTCTAAAGCAGTGGCTTTTAACCCCTTGTCTGTATGTAAACCTCAAAGGTCTAGCTCTGCAGATGATCTAGCAGATAAGAGGTTTTCCTTAATCATTCTTTATCAGACTGACAGGGATGGCTGATAGACAAAGCATTTTGTTTTCAAATGCATCTTTTTAATTGCTTTTCTGTCTTAGGGGATATACTAAAATAAAACTTCAGTCAAACTGAATAGCTTCAACACCAAAGATGTATGCGTTTGTGTAATGGCTTCATCCTTTGAAATTATTTCCCTTTGTTTAAATCTGTGTTTCATCTATTGGATATCAAAATGTAAAATGCATTAGGACACGTCAAGCCTTCCGATATGACCTTGTGAGCCCAAGTGGCTTTCAAGAGGTGCTTTGGAAGGTGATTTTAGGAATACTCATCAAAAGCATTAATTCTTCATGGTGCCTTGGTCATTTCGATAGCCCAGTCTCTCATGCCAGTGAGTGAACTTTTTAACTATTGTTTTGCCATGTTTTCTTAGTGTTTCTTAATTCTGTTTTCAGTGTTTGTGGTGTTAATTGTGAACTGCTAACCAGGGTCAGACTTGCACTATAGTTTGATACCACTAGGACTTCTTGCAGGCAAAAGTGTTTTCAGAACTTCACTTAAAGGATATACTGGTTACACTTATGAGAAACTTAATGCATAGTTTAGAAATGGTTAAATATGCAGCCTGCTGGAGTTATGTAGTAATCAACTCTGTGAGTAATACCTCTTAAAGGTATGTATGATCACAAGTAGAAGGTAACAGATGGTTGTTTGCCATAGTTTTAACATCTGTTTGAAGTACTTAACGACTTCAGTAGCCATTCGTGAGCCCTTAGTAAATGGCTCTGTGATTGTAATCTTGGAGATTATGACTGAGAACCCTTCACTGTTCGATGCCTTTGTTGCTTTTAACTTTGTTTTTCTATCCTAGTGAAGAAAGACACTCCCATTCTTGTTCATAACAGAAATATATACAAGTGTTGCTTCATCTAAGCAAAACGGTAGTAGAAAGCTTTCTTGATTATGTGGATGTTTGGTTTTGATTATTATCACAAATATTTACTGTGTTGACTTTCAGGCTGTGTATGGTTTATCTGAAGAGGATTTATTTTTTAGTGATCCATAAATTGCAAAGTTTGTGAGCAGTGATGTATTGGAAATGTAGGAAGTTGCAGGTAGAAATGTATTAGACGTAAGTATAAGTATACTTCCAGTTACAACATTGTAACATTGCTCAAACAAGTCTAGCTTGGGGGGATGATATATCGACATTCATTCTTGCGGGTTGATTTAGCAAAGGGGCTGGTCAGGCCTTGCAAGATGTTGAGCACCTTTCTGGTGTTGGACAAGTGCAATGAGCACATCAGATCAGGATTGCCAGTGCTACTGCTGTTCTCTCCATCTGCTGTTAATTACTTTATTGCCTTTTTTATTAACTGCTGAAGCATTCTTTTATTTTAAGTTTTGGTGTCATTGCCTAGGATGAAAGCAGAAGTGAAATACAGACAGTTTTTGTAAAAATAGTAAGAAGGGAAACAAATTACATATGCATCTTTCTGTAATGTCAGTATTATGCTTACAAGAGAAAGACCATTGTCTTTGGTTCTCATTCACTGGTGAAGCATATTGCTGGACCATCTGCCATGTGACAAATTAATTTCTTTTAATTTCTTAAGAGACTGGAGTGACAGGTCTGTGGACTCAAGTCCTTTATGAGATAATACTGGGTCTGACATCTGTGATCTGCATTGTCAGCCAGTGTCGGCTTTTCTAAAATCTGACTTTGCTGTTAACAAAGTGGATATTCAAATGACACATTTGTGAGAGCAAATTTGCTGTCACATATTTCTGAAAGCAAATGACAGTTATACTTGTGAGAGGCATGTCAGCTGCCGGTCTGTATCCATGATGAAGAAGTTTAGAAGTTAATGTCCAGAGGACAGGTGAGGCTTTGATAAGTGTAATGAAGACAGTTCTCCCATTCTTGTTCTTAACTCTTGTTTGCATGATACCTTTCTCTTATTTTTCTGGAAAATATAGGACTCTTAAATTTCTTTAAGAATACCACAATTCTTTTGATCTTCCTTATGCTTTTAAAGATCTTTACTTAACCCACAACCTGTCTTGAATGATAGGGGAGGTGCTCTCAGGTGGTCCTGAGAGGAGGAGCGTGCTCCCACTGTAAACCATCCAGTTGGGGGGATTGTGCTTGCTGTTTGAATTTCCAAAAGGGACATTACACAAATTATTTGTGTTGTGTGTGGTCAGATGGGGAACTGCACTCAGCCCCATGGTGGGCCTGGTGGATATACGGATGGAGCTGCTCCTCGCCTTACTGGAGGCAGCCTGGACCCAAGCTGGTGCCTCTGGGTGACATGAATTGGGAAAGCACAGAGCATCTCTTGGTACAGACTTGGAAGCCCTGCTGCTGGGAAAGCTGAACAGTTGCATAAATGTTGTAGCCTGCTGGGTGCACAGGGCCCACCAGAAAACAGGGAGAGTAGATATCCTTAACTGCAATCCTGGCTAAAAGTCCATTGCTACATGAGCAGTAGCTCCTGAACACCTTAGCCACTCCGTATAGGTGGCCTGTTCTAGAGACAACTTTACAATAGTCTAGATCTGGCTCAGAATTATCCCCATTACAGAAATGGATCTTCCTGGTCTACTTCTAGATTGACTCACCAAACTCAAACCATCTGACTTAGAGAGTGTAGTCTGATCAGCCATTCAGGAGTACTGCTTTCATTGATTGCAGTAGCCAGGCATGGAAAACAGGTTTAAAAACATAAGGCTGAGAGGCAGCGCAAATCTTTCCACAGAGCTGGTTTGGTGAGTACAGCACAAAAGCTTGGTATCGCATGGGTTTTGTTTTGTTTTTCCTTAGGTACCATAAAACAATGCATTGCTTTCTGTAAACCCGCTGGGATCATCTTGAACATATGTTGCTTAAAAACCATTAGGAAAAAAACATTTCTGAAGCTGTATTAACTTATTAGATCTTTTCTTCTGTGCACACTGCACAGGCAGCTTGTGAAGTAGACAGAACTCCAGATCCAGGAGGGCCGTTTGTTTTTTTGTAGCTGCAGAGTATGACTTAAAATATGGGATTACTGCCTGGCCTATTTTTGAAGCTGCTGCCCATTAATCGTGCTCTATACATGTTATTCTTAAAACTTCAGCAGTGCAATCTGGGTGCATATTCTGACTTGAGTTGCATAACTTTAATTTGTTGCATAAACTCCAGTAGATGCTCTGTTAGGAATACAGTATTTATAGATACCATTTGTGTGTTACTTAGTGAGGTTTAACCCAAATCATCACTGAGCAGTTCAGAAATAGAAGGGAACAGCTGAAATCGAGAAAGAGATGCAGGTCAGGAGTTGAAACACTGAGATTAAAGGGATGACTTTTACTTTACTGTCTTTACTTTGTCATGCTTGCTAGAAGTATATGTCAGGACCCTCTGGTATATAAATCACTGCACTTATATTTCTCCCCCTTTTTAAAAATTATTTTTGGTTAGTGAATCTGATCATTTTCCTTTGCTGATATTTAAGTCTTACTGACTTCAGTGGAAACAGGATTTCCTGTGGTGATTAAAACCACAGGTGCTGGGATTAAGGAAGGCCTTTTTTTTTTTCGTGGTACATAGACCAGAACTGGAATGATAGAGAGATTACTGTGGCATCCTTATGGCTGACAGGCAGATTTGGAAGAGCACATGAGGGGATCAAACTCTGGAGGTGTAACCATGGGGGAGCTTCTTTGGTATTCACAAAATTTTTATCAAGACTTCAGTCTTAACCGATTTGAAGATGGGAATCGGCTGTTGGAAGCAGAAACCTCTCTGGATGCAGCACTGATGTGCACAGCCTTTATAGAAAACGTATATTTTTAGGATAAGCGGTTTAGAGCATTGGCTGTCGCATTGCTTCCCTAGACCCCCTCATGTCTAGCTGAGCTCTCTGGAGAGAGAGGGCAACTTTACTACAGGGAAGGTATTTTTGCGTTCTCAAATCCAGGCCGCATGAGATGTGGGTAAAACCCTAGCACTGAAATACAGATTAATGGTCCCATTCCTTTCTGTTCCCTTCTTCCTCTTATCCATAAGACCTTTTTTTTTTTTTTATTTTGGGGGGGGTGGGTGTAGTTATTCTTAGGGATGGCTATAACAACTCTCCTTTTTTGTAATTGCATTCCAGGTGTCTTTTATTAAGGTAGAGTTTTAAACCCAAAGACTACACACTGCTGTGTGGACATTACAGTTTGCTGTAATGCTGTGTTCTCATTCAATGGTGGAGGTGGTGGGATTCCATAAGATCACAGAAGTGACACTTGAATGGCTTTTTGGTTCAGATCATGTTGGCTACCCTCCTGTGATTGCTTCCACTGAGGTTATTGAATCTATTTGTAGGAGCGAGAACTTTTATTTATATCTATATCTATCTCTGTGTGTGTGTATACAAAAATTATTTATAAAATATGTAAAAATGTGTCTATAAAAATACAAATTATAAAGATAAAAGTTCTAATTCCTACTATATATAATATATATTATATATTCTTTCCTATATAAAAACATATATATAAAAAAGAAGTTCTCATTTCTACAAATAGGTTCTCTCTTTGTATATATCAGAAACATGCCTTTGATTTGCAAGTTGACAAGTAGTTACATATGTATATGTATATATGGATAGCAGTCTTCCGTGTCAAACAGCATGTTCTATAAAGTAGCCTTTATCTTCTGGAACATGAGCGTTGCAGGAGTGGGCTGTAGTTGTGTGAAACACAATCCTAGGGGCAGTGGGGCTGCTTGTATTAGTAAGGTCAGCAGGATTTGCTCTCAAATTCATTCAAGCATTACTGCACACGCTAATGAAATGTGCAGCACAGAAGTATGGACTTCTGCTTCTCAAAGGATAATAAACAGTAAAATCTAAGATTTTATTATGGTATATATTACAGTTTTCCATTATTTGTCATCTCTTTACTTCACCTTTATTAGGTGCCACCTTGGCTGCACGAGTTGAACCTTCATACATGCATTTTTATAAAAAGGAGAATTCAAAAGATTTTTTCCTAGCACCTTGCATCAGAATATCTGAGATTCTACACAGCCACAGTTATGGCTGCAGATTTCTGTGTGTGCCACAAAGAATTAATTGTGCAATCATCCTGCACTCGTCATCAGTGTGAGTTTACAAAAGTCACCTCTTAACTTTTAAAAGTTATTCCTCTTCCAACAGTGTTCTTTAGTTTATGAAATGTGGCCAGCCACCTTACTTAATGACCTGGTCGTCAGCAGTTTTAGAAAGATTATTGCCTTTGTATTTCGCACAGCACATTTGCGTATAACCAAAACAATCTAAAAAGAAACCACAAATTGTAAAATCCTGACCACGTAATTTTTAAGTTAATGGGAAACATGAAACCTTTACGTTTAGTGAAGTAACTTTCCAGGTGTCCCTGTTTTTCTAATAAACAGTTACTGTTTATTAAAAAAAATATCAATATATAAAAAGACGGTATTGTATTGAATTAAAAGCTCCAGAACAGATAAGTTCTGTTCTTTCCCTGTGTGCATGCTAAGGGCCCGTTCCTGCTTTTTGACTTACAAAGCTTCCACTGACACCAGCCCCACAGGGTAAGTCCATTTCATAGAGGCACAGATAAGCATAAAATGTGTTAAACTTCAGCGTCTGATAATCCCAGCAGTTTTGGAAGCTAAGAGGTAATTATTGAATAAAAACTGGGTTTGAATTAATAAAAAAATAAAAAGCTTTTTAGGCTAAAATGCAGAGCCATAATTGGCATGATTTTGACGGATATATCAATTCTGAAAATTAAATGTAGATTGTGGGAGCCAGATTATCTGTGCAGAAGAGCATATGATTATTTGGTTCTGATAATATTACTCCTTATCCAGCTACACAGA
This sequence comes from Pedionomus torquatus, assembly GCA_013398155.1. Taxonomy (NCBI): domain Eukaryota; kingdom Metazoa; phylum Chordata; class Aves; order Charadriiformes; family Pedionomidae; genus Pedionomus; species Pedionomus torquatus. The sequence continues at coordinate 388,033 of VZRU01005013.1, read as the reverse complement.
GTGCACAGAGTTTGGCTCTGTCATTGGTCACTTTAGCAAGGAAGAAATAGCACCTGGTTAGATTCTGGTTTTCAGAACTTTTATGGGGGAAAAAGTAATGTGCATGGAAGAGATTTTAGAAATAAGATCAGGTTTATCATGATGTATGTGTTCCAGGTATTTTTCCATTTACAAAATGGAAAGTTGGTGTTTATGAAAGTCGATGGGTATTTGAATGACCTGATTTGGCTAACAGGTAGGTGTCCCTTTCTGGGGTGAACTGGAGGAGCTCAGGCATGTGTGATGGGCCTTCTGCAGCTGCTGGGGATTTAGCTCAAGTGGCCAGGGCTTTTGGGATTGCAGAACTTCCTGGTGCTGTCCCCAGCAAGCTATGTCTGGTGAAAACATCACCATTGTGGTACCAGAAAGTTTTAGGGGATTGAGCGTGTTGCAGTGGTGAGGCAAAATGGAGACCTGGCACACTAAGGACACACTAAGCCTGACAACCCTGTGTCACACTAAAAGGATCAGAAGAGAAGTGAATGGGAACAAAACCAAGATCTATTTTAATTTTTTTTTTCCTGTCTGGTCTGAAAGACTCTAAAGAAACATTGCCAAATTAGAAAGAATCTCAGCAGCTTTCAAGTTGGACTGGTTTGCTGTCAGCCTGGCTGGATCTATGGTGGCTTATGTAGAAGGCTTCTCTGGGGCTTGGACCTCCAGCACCTCTGGCTGTATGGGCAGCTGGGCTGGCTGGGCACTGAGCACATGAGGTTTGATAGCCTCCAGTAGGGCATCTCTAAGGCTCCAGGATTTGTCAAAGACACTGCAAAATTTGGTTGTTGTTTGTTGGGGCTTTTTTCTCCAAATTTGAGTAAAAATAAACTTGCAAGATTCAAAACACATTGAGATGTGGCAGGGCTGTACCTGCGGAGGTCTTCTAAGAGATGGTGGGAAGTTTCCTGCAGGAGAGAGTGGAGCACTGTCCCCATGGCTGCCCTGAAGCCCCTGGGGCAAGTGGCAGGCAGTACATTCACAGCAGCAAAGTGTCACAGGGCCGCAGATACTGTGTAAGGAATTTCTCCATGGTTTTAGCTGTAGCTTTTGGAGGAAATAATTTAATAACCCTTTTCTTTAAAAGTATTTGCAGTTGAGGTACCTCCTGTAACAGAGCCGATTCCCCAGCTGGTTAGCAGCAGCAGTGAAGCTGTGAGATATAACAGCTCGAGGAACTGTCCCCTCGGTTTTGTACAGGTGTGGTGCAGAAGTGGAACCAGCTGAGTGTACATCTTGAGCTTGCTTGTTTATTTGAGTAATTTTGGAAACACTGCCATTCCTGACACTGCAGCTGTGTTTTTGAGGTCAGTAGGAGCAGGACACTGACATGTATGGCAGTAAAAGTGTGATGTGGCAGAGCTGTTTAACCTGGCCTTGCAGGAATTCATAGATTTAAGTGGAAAGCAGCAAAAACTCTTGCATCAGGAGGATGCAGTCTCAGATGTGTCTATAGTGTTGTATGTACCTACACACTTTTAAAGAACGAATGTTTACTTTCGGTCTCTGTGTGTCCACATACCTGTAAATAATCAATTTCCTCAGCTCCTTCATCTCTCATCTCTGCTGGTACCCTCAGCAGTGCTAGGTTAGCTCGCCACATTGGGCCAAGATTCCCCTACAGAAGAGCCCTGCCAATGCAAACAGTGTGTAGCAGCTCCGTTGCTCCAGCACACAGCCCACAGCTGCTCAGGGGAAGCACTTCCCCCTCTCAGACACCCTTGGGAAGGAAAAACTCACTTCTCATTTTGGGACTGTTCTTTTCAAGCTTCAGAAAACATTCTGATCATTTGCAGAAAGAAGACGGTTCCTGAGATGTGGTCGGCTACAGAAAGTCTTTGGTGATTTTTGGCTGGTTTATGTCTTACATGATTCTCATCCTGCTTTCAGGTAGATCCCACTCATCCCATCTCACTTCTGCTATGTGTGTTTGCCTTTGATACTGCAGGCAGTGGCCCAGCTGTGCTTCTGAATGGCTCTGGCCCTTCCCTTCCCTATTCTACATGGTTCTTCATCTCTGGACACAAAGCAGGGGTTCTTCAGGAACAGCCTTGTCCTACCAAGGAGGCAGTGATTGGAAACTCCTAGCAAGTAAAACCAAAGACAACCTAAATCAGAAGGGAGTGTCGGGCTAAAATGGATGAGGGTGAAGAAAAAGGCTACTTCATCATTTTTTATAAAGTTAATATTGATGTACAGGGATGATAAATGGACTGTGAAAGAAAAGCTTTATGGCGTAAAGTTGAGGGATGCGTAGTAGACTGTAGAGTAAGTTCCCCAGGGCAGAGGAGGGCAGCTCTCTCTCCTGAGGTCACAGCATGAGACATTCCCCATGCACATGCACTGGAGCAGGGAGGGAGGGAGGGATGGATGGATGGATGGATGGATGGATGGATGGATGGATGGATGGATGGAGCCTGTGATATTTGTTGCAGCCAAAAGGGGCAGCGGAAAAATCGAATTACAGGCGCAACCTAAGCATTTGGGGCTAGAGCGTTTCTGTCAAGTGCAGATGAGGATGTATTTGCACACTTCCGACAGGAGAGGAGACCTCGGAAAAGCAGCGAATCCTCCTCCGCTCTCGTCCCGTCCCCGTTCGGCGGGTAGTGCCGGTTACCGAGGAGCCTGTCAGCTCAGAGAATGGCCCAAAACATACTTAGAAGCGAAACCCGGGAGAAAGGCGAGGGGCAGCGCAGGGACCGAACCCCTTCCTGCCCTCCGCCCCTAGAGCCTTGCACAGAAACGCATCCAAGGTTGAAAACGCTGAGTTCTTCCTCTAAAGCAAGGGTGGTATTTGGCCCAATTACTTTAATAAAGGGTGCAAGCAACATTAAAGTCTCGCTAAAAAAAAAAAAAAAAAAAAAAAAAAAATATNAAAAAAAAAAAAAAAAACGGAAAAAAAAAAAACCAAACCAACAAAAACCAAACCCACGCCCTGGCAGGAGCTGTTTTTTCTTCTTGGCTCTTTTCTTACCCCCGTTCCCCGGGGCTAAGGACGGCGCCCAGGCAGCGGCGAGTCCCCTCGCCGGCTGCACGGGGCGAAATAAATAGGCGGGCGGCGGCGCGGCCGGCGGAGCCCTCCGCGGCCCCTCCACGTCACTCCGCGGCGAGGCGAGCACGTGGGGCGGGGAGACCTTATAAATCTCCCTCTCCCTGCGCGGCCGTGATGTTATCTGCTGGCACCCGTCCCCTCCGCGCAGGGACAGCCGAGGGGTCGGGGGCGCCAGGCGGAGCGCTAGATCCGCCGTGAGCCGTGCCGCC